>OY982929.1:14200000-14742500 GCA_963891755.1 Pyrrhia umbra
CGTTGACAGCATTATAAAATAAATATGATAATGATTAATGATTGATACATATTTTGATGCCCAATTTCTTTAGTATGATTTATTATTCTTTTGTTTGATTATTGATACTTATCACTAAGTAAGACCAGACCACAATCACGGTGTTAGGAATAATACTATAGCCGTAGATAGGTAAACCTTTTTGTAAACAACTTATTATAAAATATTACATCACGCCTGTATCTATGTATAGTGCAACCATAGTTATGTTAAGTGCCACGTAATAGAGGGCGAGCCTATTGCTATCAATCTTCCAAAATACGAGACATCGGTTGTTGCTGAAAAAAATCATAAGGAACCTGCTAAAAACCCACCCACTAAGAATAGAATCCAGAAGCAGTCAACAAAAACAATAATTTATATGAAAAAAGAATCCAGAAGAATAGAGGTATATTTTTGGAAATGATAGGTATATATATTAACATATTATGACCTTTATTATACACTAGCCTTCCGCCAGCTGCTTTGCCCGCGATATTTTAGTCAACAGATACAAAAACTTAACAAATTATATACTAATACCTTTCTCTTGAATCACTCTATCTTTTGAAAAAAAACCACATCAAAATCCGTTGCGTAGTTTTAAAGATCATAGCATACATAGGGACAGACAGACAGCGGGAAGCGACTTTGTTTTAAACTAAACGGAAATGCCTTCGGATCTAAACATGAGATAGATCCTCGATTCCCTCGCCCATTGGACAGTGACGGCTCTGTTTCTCGGTACTAATCCCGCATTATCACACAATGTGTTGTTACTGTAGACAGCACTGCTACTAGTGAGGTTATGGTTTCAATGAGCGCAGTGTGCGCCGGGCTCGGGTTACATGCGCGTGCGATGTTGGGCCCGTATTCATAGTGTGGTTAGTAAAAAATTACATTTTTAGTTTTATACCGGTGTCATGTTAATAACTGGAATCATCTGGTAAATTAGTTTTAATTGAAATAAATATTTTTTTTATTCTATGAACTAATTCAATTCCGGTGCAAAATAATATTTTAATTAAGTAAAATGGTAAGTGACTACACCACATAAAACTGGGAAGTAAAAATGAATTGTAATACCGCGGGCCTATAAAAATGATTCAAACTCAACAAAACGTGATGTACCTTTAAGAATGTCATTACAAGCGAATAAAAGACAGGATGCCCATTATTACGGAGCTCTCTTTATTACGCTACGACATAAAATAGCCCAGCAAGTAATAAAAACTCTCTGCCAATTAAATTCCTCCGTACATTGTACTCTTGTAACTAATAACATAAAAATGGCGGCCGTTTTCATACAAAAGCAGTTTTATGAAAGAACTGTACGTATAAACTTACTGAAAATTATTTAGCTCATAGCTAGGCTGAAAGATACTTTGCTTTCTAAAGTCGGTCTAGTTGTTGTTGAAGACATTTTACAGCTGATATGATGATGATAAATTATAATATAATAAAAATATTCCTATAGTGTCAAATTTCAGTTCTCGATAACTTTGATAACCAGGAGTCGCATATATATCCACATCTGTTACGTCGAATTGATGCAATTACAGTTAAAGAGAGATGGAGCTATACAGGCTATCTCTTTTTCGCATTAGAATCTCGATCCTAACTAGCGGCTTGTTATAATACCACGAATTTTGCAGTGCAGTATTATTGTCTCCTTTTAAATATTACATACGATGTCGGGCGTCATAACTCGGAGAATGACGTCTTATTATGTATTATCTAAGAGCTAAACAAAAAACCGAGATTTATTCTCAGTAATAATTAAAGTCCAGATTTTTTCAATAAGTTTTTAGATTTCTCACTAATAAATAACGCATGGACTATGAGTACGGCCCCTACACGTGGTTTCGCTCACGGCTCGGCGCGGGCGCAAGGATGAAGGTATTACGATGATTTAACTCTTACACTACTCACTGCATTCACTGCAGATTACATTCAAGTGTGTATCGATATGTGTTGTTGATGTAAGTATATTAAATAATATATTAGGTAAGAAGTTTAAAATATACCTAAATGTTATTTCTTGAATCTGTAAGGCAAAGAATAAAGCAATAAGATTCTTTGGACCTTTAAAAACCATGAAATGCAGCCTGTCAAATTGCAAATTATGTATCCACCTAGCAGCTACAGCTATATACCCCTAAATAAAAATATGTCATTGTGCCATGTGTCAACATTGTCTCTTGTAAGTACATTTTTGTAAAGCAACCATATACCACCAATATGTATAATTATTCAACCAAAGTTAAACAAATAAATGAAAGTGAAAACAGTTCTCCTCAAATAGTTTTACCCCGAACAATAGCACAAATCAAACTTTAGTTAAATATTTAAGCGCTTAATTAACAAAGTTAACTTCCAATATTTCTCTACAAAGTATTACAATTAAGAAGTTTCACCATATTTTTTGTACAATGCACCTTATGTTTTAACTCATAAGGTAGAAACTGAGCTGAAGTTAGGGATATTATATGAGGATATAAATTGAAATATTCAATATTTGTTTACAAAGTACTGCAATTAAAATCAGCTACGACCCCAGTCTATAATGGACCATATCCACTTTGATCCACGGTTCAAATTGAGTTTTGAAAATGCTATTAGAGAGTGTCAAGACAATGTTGCAAAAATTATCGACGAGGAGTGCAAAGTGGCCACCCAGCTCGCTCAATAGCTTCAAGCTAAGTATTACGACAGAAGTTTCACTCTGTCTAATACTCAGGGATAAACATACGCTGCCAATGCGTTCAACCCGACTTGATAGTTATATTTTTGGGCAAAAACATATATTTATGACCGTACAGTTCAGATTTTATTTTGGCTCTAGGACACACCGGTTAGGTAAAGGTGTATTCCTTCAAAAAAAGCTTTTCACAAAAAGTAAAGTTCGCGTCAGACCCGGGACCACTTTTGAACCCACCCAACTATTCGGCTGCAGGCTCGATATACTAAATTATTTTATAATCTTTGTATTACCTTCTGTCTCCTTCGGCTAATGGTGTTAGTAAGTGAATACGATACAACATGACGTACAGTAAATTTGTTAAGTGCGCAGGCGCAAGTTAAAGTGCGATGCGATTGGCTGTTATGTGCTAGAGTGACCATAAATGATGAATTACCTTTAAAGACATTTTTTGCAATAGAAAACGTTTATTATGAAATTGAGGTCTCAGATAATATTCAGTTTAATGCTCGTTATTTTGTCTATAGCAAAGCTAATCTAACAGGTCGCCAACCGGAATCAGATAACTATTTAATCTAAAAAAAATCTGACCAGTAAATAAATCAATAACAAACTTAAGACATTCCATTTAACAAGGCAAATTAACACAAAAATGTCGTGTCCACGTTCCCCCACAACAACAATGAATCAGGCGCATCCTACACTAGCGCGTGTTGCGCGCGCGATGACAGCGAAATGCGCGCGCCGAGCGATTTACAGCGAGCGATGCGCACGCGCAGCTTCCGTTTCCTGTGTGTGTCGCCTCTTTTTGTCTATGGTATAAACTGCGTGAACCAGTGCATTGAGAACTGTCTTGGTAAATCATACGCTTAACTTGTAATTGAAGTTATGAAGGAAATTAGCATGTGTATCCGTATATATCAATAAATAGGTAATTTTAATAAGTTTGCATGTAGTAGATAATCTCGAGAACTTCTAGACCGAGTCTAGAAGTATTTTCAATGATAGAAAATTACATTATCGCTGATTGCTCTAGCTTATATTTTAAAATAATAACACGGGCGATATAAAACATGGCTCTACGATTTGTTTAGGCAGGCTTTTGAAATAATCCAAAGCCAAGTTTAATGACTAAGAGCCTCGGCTAACACCTAAGGAGGCTTTTGTTAGGCTGCTGGAACAAGTATATTCAGATATTAGTAGTAGTTTCCTGTCTGGACTCCTAGGTACCCACACATGAGCCTTGCTGTCTCATAGTTATGCACGTGAAATCTCCATTTGATAATCAATACCTATGTATAATAGCGTATACATATGGCCCGTAAATAAGCACAAACGAGCGCGATGTGCTTATAAATTAACAATACATATATAAAAGCTTCTCGCTTAAAGGTTACTCACTCGTAATTCTGGGAACACTCCGGATATATCTGTGAACAAAAGGATATAATGTATAATACTGTAGCAGATCATGGAACAATACGAGTGCCATAAATAAAGGAGTTTCTTTTGTAAACAACATAACACAACAACGTTTTCTCCGAAGAGTGTAGGAAAAATGTACCTTCAAAGGTACACGCACATTTCGCCATTTTGTTTAAGGGAGCTAGCATATTGTCATTAATCAAGTACAAACCCCGACTACGAGCTGCTGATGAGAATTTTCACATCGAATAACTCAATATAATTACACCCGATCTGGAAGTCGAATCAAGGACCTCATGCTTAACAGTTACGCTTCTGCCCACCTCAACCACGAGGTTGAGGTTGGGTAAGGACTAGAGACCTCTTAGGTACATCCTTATATTATTATACCTACATCAAAACTTGGTACAAAAGTTGGGCCAACAAACGCCATTATGGCCAGGCTCAAGAAGTACACTTCGCGTGCTAATGTCCTTACCATACGAACAACTTGTGTCAGGTCAAACGCAGCTTACATGGAACTATTAGATTAGGATCAGTTAGGGAAACTTGTAGTTAATTGGCCTAGTAAGTTGGAACGTAAGTTGTCGTTACATGCTTATAAGTAAGTTTGATCTTGTAAAGCGTTGGTTTTTCCTAACTATTTTTTTTTGTATTTGTGGGTAACAGAATAAGTGAATCATTTTTTTTTTTTCACCTTAACCATTTCACCCATATATTAAATCCCAGATTAAAAAAAAAACGACGTTCCGCTTCACATAAGACAACGCCTAGAACGTCTTAGATATTAATAACGTGTCATGTATACCTACTACAAAGTTTTCGTATATATCAACCCTTCACACACAGCGTTCAAGTCTTTATCCATATAAGTGAGCCGTAAGTTTGGCACGTCAAACTAACTTGAGCGAACTTGAGGTAAATACGTCGTACAACTGGCGAAACTTCCACAGTGGGTCACACGGCTCATATGCATATGTAAATATACATTGCGAATATTACTACATACTCGTAGCTAGCATAGCTTTGTGATATTACGGTATTTATACGGCTAGTGTTTCCCAGAGGTTTCTAATATTCTCCGAATGGAAAAGTCATTTGTGGGATATATAAAGTATTAGGTACGCACGGAATATGTTCTATTTGTGTGCCAAGAAGGAGTATCAAAATCTTTTATTACAAAACCACCCTTACAATATTAGAATATCTCTAAAAGAATAAACACATTCCTTTCGACGCTTGTGTTTCCGCATTGCTGATTTTAGTCGTGATTATAGTGCCATAGAGTATATTATCTTATTATCTTAGGAAATAAGGCGCATCACGCGCGTAGGCCTGACCTTCTTAGTCAACTCAAAGTCGGACAGACGAGTTTTGCGACACATATTCGAAAAGACTATATTTTGGTGAATGTAAAGTATAAAATTTAACTTTTTTAGAACATTTTAAAATGGCTCTGAAAAATATTTCAACTGGGCCCCACGTGATCCTTTAAGTCAATAATTAGCGCAGTTGTAATTACAAGCGGCTCTCACTAGCGTCCACTATCCGGGCGTCTAACTGTGCACGCGTAATTACCCTCCCCGTATTAGGGGCTAATTTAAACGCGTCCTATGCATGGTTGGGATAAGTCGATTATGCTAATGTTACGAACTGGGAAGATACCGAGTGTCTTCCCGCCTGTAAGTAAGTTACGACGAAATATTCTCCTTTTGATGGTAATAAGCTATGTGATATTGTTTATTGTAGCTTGTGCGGTGAGTTTCGGGTTACAGATTCACTCTCGTCGGAAGTATTTTCGTGTTTTTGGCAAAAAAAACTTTACCTATTAGCATTTTTCCCGAAACTCATAGAATACGTAAATATTTGTGATTTCACATCACATCAGCATTTGACCTTTTCCCGCATATACATAGGAATACAAAATACCCACATACATAGAAAATTTGCCCCATTTCAGCTTTATGGCATCCAAGTAGAGGTCAAACCACAGGGTCACAGGGTCAAGCGGTCGACTGGACGCCGGTGATAAGATGAATAGCCACATAAACGAACGCATAATTTGTGTGCGTAGGTATATTTATATAATAATATTTTCACTTAAAAAGTTCGTCAGAGCAGGGATAAAATGGCATATTTTTTTCTATGGGAAAAGTTTTTTTTTTATTGTCTGTTACCAACGAGTTTGCCACAAAAAACGAGAAAAGACACGGCTTATAATCGTTTCCTAAAAAATTAAGAACATTTTATTTTTGAAAATGGAACTATAAAAAAGCGGTGGTCTCTTTAGTAGAAATTTTTGAAATTGTACATTTAATTTTTAATATAACAAACTGTTGGGTTATTTTATTTTCGCGCAATCGTAGTGAAAAGTAGAGTGTAACGCACGGCGCTAAACCCCCATTCTAACTCTGTTTCTATTTACTTACTAAACTACCTCGTTTATAATGGGTGAAAAATTTAGCTCCTTGTATAACAATCTACTCGAACGAGATATCACTATAACGTTTTTTAAACCTTTTTGGTGACGTGCGGGCGTTTCAAATAAAAAGTTAAACGGAAAATTGTTAGTTGGGAGCGGGTAGGTTTCGCTTCAATAAAACGCTCGTTATACAGGCTGGTGCAAAGTGCCGCAACTATTTTGTGCGCGACCATTTTTATTTAGTGCTGATGGCACTTTTTCTACCAACCTCTCCGTACCAGTTGTGTCACTTTGAAAATTGATAAATAATTCCGAAATGGACGGAAACTGGGAAACTAACAGACTTTTTAAAACGCGGCCCAGTGTAGAATTTTCGCTATCTCGAAAATTATAAACTGGGTAACGTTTTAAGTTTGCAGCAACATTATAATATTTCATATCAAAACAACATTATTGTTTTATAATAGTCATTATTATTGGTCGCATGCCGGGACCGTTTGAAATGACAATCTTCCAAGGCCAACAGTGTTTTGTTTTTCATTTGCGCGTGGAACAGCTATTGTTCTCACATAAAGATATAAAACAGTTTTCCAAGCACAAAAATAAAGGGAAACAGGCTAATATTCAAATGTAGCGAAAACAAAACGTGCCCTTTGAAGTCCGTTTACCCTGGCTGGCAGAATCGCGAGCAAATACACGAAAATCTCGGGCTCGAGAGAGGAGAATAATGTTTTACAAGAGCAATTGAAATACGTACGAGAATCTGTTTGTTACTCAACAAATAGAAATGGATTTTGTCGCTACTGTTGCTTACTATGATTATGTCATGTTTCCTGTTTATTCTTTACAATTCACATATTAATAAACTAGCTTTTCCCGCGGTTTCACCCGCATTCAGGTGGAACTCCTTCACGCGCCCGAATAAAGCTCTAGATCTTTGTTTGGAGATAACCAAATTTTATCACACGTTTTTCCTGTGCAAGCGTTACAGACAGATTTACTTTTCCATTTATTAATATAAGTAAAACTGAGAGGAGGGTAAGGGTTTTACTGAAGGAAGCATATTAAAATAGCCTTCACCGGTGGCCTAAGTGTTCTAAGCCTAGTTAGCCTATTCCTTGACAACTGGCTGTTGTTACTAGTCTGTAATGCGGTTACGAAAGAAGAAGAGGTGAGCTTGAAACAAACAGTGAATGACCTTTTGATATTTCTAAGCTATTTTTTTTTTTGCTTTATTAATTGACTCAGGAGAAGAAATACTTTAATTTTACACTTTCATAGCTAAAATGAAATAACTCCCAGAGAACATACGCTTGATATTATAGTCTCTTGCCCGAATTGTTGCCAACATAAAACAATGGAATAAAACCATAGTAAAACTGTAAAACAATTTGCTCAAGCCCCAAAATGTCCTCCCCATCGATGGGGAATCGTTGTGAAATTGCTTTCCATCGACGGGATTCCGTGACTGAAATCATTAACTACTGAATCAAATGTGCAATGCTTGTATTAGTCCATCCGTGTTCACACAAGTCTATTATTTATTAATAAAGATGTGGCCACCCTAACGGTACGATATTGTACGTATTTCATAATTATTTATTTACGTGATATCATTTATTATTTGAACCGGAGGTAAAAGTTTTATTGTTGGACACAGGTTCACCATTAGGGGGTATTTTTTCCATTATCACTGTGCTTAGGGGTTTGGAGGATACAGCATGCTACTCCCTTCATGATTGAGCAAAAAACCTTTAAATTTTATATTATTTATCCAATGTTATTAACGTTTCAGATCAATTTAAAAAATGTGCAGTATATTCTAATGTTTTTAATACTGGTACCTCTCTTTGTAAGCAACTGCCAAAATATGAGGCTCGAAAATCTTTACAAACTCTGAAATCTTTAGGGAAGCTTTTCAAATGAAAGAAATTCGCTAATCGATTTAATTTAAAACGAACCTTATGTTCTAAATTAGTTTAGTAAATACATCATCATTAGCAGAACAACGTGGCTTACCACTCAATATGTCGATCACATCGCTTACCACGAGAATATGCACAAAGTTAACAGAAGCAACAAGAAGTACAGTTAAATAAAAGTATGAATCGCTTATTTCTAATGCGATTGTGTCGAGAGCACACGAAGGGCGCATATGTTCTAGTGATGGCAACATTGATATCGATATTACAGGCGGAATGAAGTAGGTACCTAAGAATTTTGTAGGCAACTTGTCTGCACAAACATGATAGTATTATTTAATGGCGACTAAAATAGCATTTTATTATGATACAATTATTATTCCGTTTATTCATTTTTCACACATATTAATTAAATTTTTAAATATTTCTATACAAAATTTATAAAAAACATTTAAAAATATAAAAAACAGGGATCCACCGATATCGGGAACAGGGTCCAAGCTATCGGTGGTTAGGGCTCCAGAGACAGGAACCTCCTCACAATACGTGCAGTGATACAATTTATTATTAATACAACCCACTAGACAGATATTCATTACAAACTTAAAAAAGTATATATATGATTGATGGTGCACAACAATGAGAAATAACATCGAAAGACTATAATGAAACTATGTCTCTAATAATAGCAATCACTTTCAACATGATACCACCCCGACAAACAATTAGATCTTATCGAACCAATTTCCACAAGCGTCTTTATCGATACGATTGTCGATAAGAGGCACAACCCTATCGCCCCTTCGGTGCTTGTCATTAAGGGTGATCCATCAACGTCCGCCAGGATTTGGGGTGTTCGACGCCTGCGCGGTACCCTCGGGGTACCGGGGGTGCTGGCGGTGCCTGGGGGTAGCGGGGTAACAAACAAAATTAGATATTCGTGCGGTGTCCCCGCAAAGCGGTGCGAGTGCACCCTGATTGATTGCTTTGGTTAACATATATATATGTATATTTTACATATACATAGTTCACGTGGGTATGGAGACCCATAAATAAGGACTTTGCCTTAAACGGTTCGTTCTGCTTTCAAAAAATATTTAAAGAAAATTTGAATGGACAAGTTGAGACGGAGAGACTTTGCTATATTAGTTACCAAACTAATATTATTGCAATAGAAAGATATATCACATTCAATAAAACCCTTCAATCCATAGCATCTCTTCAGTTTATAAAGACAAAGGAAACTCTCAGATAAGGAGGATATTAGTTTCGCTCCGCAACTCTTACAAATGCTGCAGCGCGAAGGAACAGTTTTTTTATATTAAAAATAATACTTCTTCTTAAATTGGATTGCAGTCTCAATAGAAAACAGCAAACAAAATGAACACTAAAAAGTTTCGCGAAGAAATCTTATCAACGAACGCTTTTATATCAAAACAAAGAACTCTCAGAGGGAACTCTGTTTATTTTTTAAACTTCGAAATAGTTGGCCACAGTCGGATACTTATAACATTAATTTATACAGAACTCCTACCAACTTAGTACTCCAAGTAAAAACAAACAGTGCAAAAAGCAAAGGAGAGCAGCAAATGCTTGGAGGAGAGCAATCGAGAGCAAGTCTCACAACTGGCTTCGTTTGTGCGCCAAACAAAGCAAGCGAACTACTTAAGCATTGAAATATTGAGGTGCAACGCGAATTTACAATTTCCAATAACAATGCGCAATGATTTAATACCCGCCCAGACGGAAAAAGACTAAGTCGACACTAGCCTCACTTGAACTACGCAAGTACTTGATCAAACTCGTTTTCACCATTCTAACTTAATTAAGTTCCTTTTAACTTTAGCCGCTCGTGACATAGTTCGTTGCTTTAATAAAATTTTCCACTAACGTTATTTTCTTTCAACTTACATTTTAAATTATTTTTCCAAACAAGATTCAATTAAATATATTCAAAGGCCAAATAAAAATAACTAACATAAAACGACAAAAGTCTATTAATTCTATTACGTATAACTTTATCAAAATGCGGATAATGTGCACCGTATCGATACATATAGTTGTGCCGACGCTAGCGCCCTGCGGCACTCCTCCGTCTGTGCGCGTTCATATCGCTGTACACTTGTCTAATGAAGGCTTTGACGCTTTCCCCAAGGAGCGAAAGACGCGCTACATAACATTTTCCAATATATATTTTGTACTCTACGTCTGAAGTAATAAGATACATTTTAGATTGTGACGGACTCGGTGGAAGGCCTACGTACGGGCCATAGCTTTGATACTCTGTAATCATGGGAAGCTATCCCTGTTATTTGTTATGGAATTAAATTGTTCTGAACAATTATGTTCGTATTGTATTGATAGAACTTAATTGTGTGGATACAGTACAGTGACAGATAATGATATTGCTTTTAATTAAGATTTTGAGTTAATATTCTTAATTTCATTAGAACCTGTAATAATACTACGAAATACAAAGTAGGTAGCTATAAAAGTCATATAAGTAAAGAGCTGTCTTATTTCCTTAATTTTATGTCCGGTTTTCTTCTATGTACATATATTTGGGATATAAAAGTACATTTCAGTACTTCATTTCATGCACGAACTCGCTTGGAAACGCAATACTTAAATTCTAATTTATGTACTCAGTCTGTTCACGTCTGTCGTAATTTCTATTTAAATTACGATCGGAAGAAGCAGCCATATCAGTAAATATGCATATCTAATTTTATTTCACAAAAATGTTAATGTAGCAATCACAGATAATTGGACGACTGATAAATGGACGCTGTGAGAGAGAATCTTGAAAAAATAAAATTGTTCTGGTGTTTGCCTCATTTCAATGAGTGTTCTAATTTTTTTGTTTTGTCCATCGATCTGCAAGACCGGTCATGCTCGAGTTTCACTGGCGACGGTCCAATGGAGCCTCCGTGAGGCTGCAGCAGGCTTTCACTAAGGGCAACCATATTTTATGGCTTATGGTAATCTTTACTGATGTTTCTTTTTGTTTTTTAGTCTCTTATACCTAGTTAATAGGAAAAATAATCCTTAGTGGAGGGCAAAGAACATTAAAAATACGTTTGTAATAATATAATATTTAAAATAAATGAATACTATATGAACAAACTTAAATATGTAAAGGGGAATGTTGTAAACACTCGAAGGTTCGTAATTAATGTTTTGGAGTGTGAGAACATAAATTGGAAGAACCACCTGTGACGTCACCTAAATTATCAGTGGGTTGTAGTGCGGTGTGCGCTCACCACTTATATTAAACCGACTATAGCTGAAGATAATTTTAAATGTATTATTATTGTGCTATCTCGCCAGACTGATGTTCAAACTGGTTTATGAAATCATTCTATATTTTTTTCTTAAACATAAACTAAACGTTCCATAAAAATCTTTTAATAGCGATACAAGACTGGTAACTATAATTCCATACAAAATCTGGTAAATGTACGTCATAAATTTAAAGTGTCCCAGGATGTTCTAAACATATGTTACCCTAGCTTTCACGTGCCGTGGCTACGCCGCACTACGCCACGCTCTACGAGTCCATTGTGCTACGCCGTAGAGCGCTACGATATATTGCTACGGCGGTAAATCGGTCGAAAATATTTCTGTTTGCGCGTATTGTCCAGTTGCGGTGCGGACTTGGATTTTACAATTTCAGTTTAGTACTTTTTCACTCGCGTGTCGGAAAAGAGGAGGTTTACGTATTTATTTATTGCTTTTCTCAATACGTCAGTGTATAATCGTAGGCCTAGTGCTAGCAATGATATTTTCAGTATTTCATTTTATAACTAGCGTGAGAGAGCAAATAAATTTTAAATACCAGTCGTTATAAAACATCCATTGTTTTATAATACTGCCATACTACGAAATAACGTCTATCTTTATTTTTAGATTTATTTTTCATAGGTTCATCTAAACATTTATTCTACCACTAGCTTCTGCCAGCGACTTCGTCCGCGTGGAAAAGTGGTGCTCCGCTCCTATTGGTCTTAGCGTGATGATATATAGCCTATAGCCTTCCTCGATAAATGGACTATCTAACACTGAAAGAATTATTTAAATCGGATCAGCGGTTCCTGAGATTAGCGCGTTTAAACAAAATGACAACATTTCCCTTCACTGCTCTGCTCCTATTGATTGTAGCGTGATGAAAAGTATACTATAACCAGCTCAGGAGTATGACAAATAATTGTACCAAGTTTCGTTAAAATCCGTCGAGTAGTTTTTGTTTCTATAGAGTTTATACAGACAGACAGACAGACAGACAGACAGACAGACAGACAGACAGACAAAAATTTTACTGATTGCATTTTTGGCATCAGTATCGATCCCTAATCACCCCCTGATAGTTATTTTGGAAATATATTTCATGTACAGAATTGACCTCTCTACAGATTTATTATAAGTATAGATTATAATTGGGCCTTTACATTACGTATAATTTAATAAAACCAAATCGGTACTACTAATTCATTACCGATAAAAGCCGCAACCTGAATTTCACACAAATCATACTTTCGCTTTCACACCTAAAAAACCAATCCCATTACCTTTCGGAAAAGAATAAAATTTCTCACAAAAACTCCTCAGTCCCTTGACATAAAAGGTAAAGACGATTCTTCCACCTGTCGCGCCGGCACAAAGCCTGGGGTGCACCGCACGGGAATCGATCGCGCGACCCAGACGCGTGTATTTACTGCCGCTGTCTGCCTCCGACTTGGATGGACGGCGCGGCGGCGCGTACAATCGTGTGCTGATGCGGTCACTGAGAACGCCATAGATATCTATAGCCTATATATTATTATAGAACCTTGTAAAATACCATCATTTGAGTGGGATCCTAAGGCAATTGTTACGTCACTTGAGGGAAATGAAAACTTATTACAAATTCTCAATTCGTTGGAATCTTTTATTTTTATTGTTTTGGAAGTTGCTTGTATTTTTGGTAAAAAAAATATGCCATCAATGTTTGAAAGGTAGGTCCAAGATTTACGCTATCATCTGACAGACCATAAAGTAAAAATGTCAGGTCATGACCGTCAATATCATAAAAATCACATAAGAATACCCCCGAATGCACCCGGGACTTCGTGTCTGAGTCGTCATGTGTAAGATACGGCTATGTGCGTGCGTCTGTCTGTGTGCGCGTGTCTCAAACGGCACGACCGCAATCACAACAATTAACGATACCTATGCAATTACTGAATATACTAAAACTATGTATTAACACTTGCAGTGAAAAACCAACTTTATAGTCTAAGATATAAAGTATAACATGTGTTGTATTATTGTTAAATAATGCAGGTAAAAACGCGTTGCTAGTAAATCACGAATGGAGAATAATTTTCCAGGGAAGGAGCGCCGTAAATCAAGGAGACACCCTCCGAGGGTCGCGGGTGGGGCGGGGGGGGGCAGTGTACCGGTTGTAATTAATGCATTGTTTCACTTATACACGGTTTCTTTATTCCTTGCAACATACTTTGTTACATTTCCTGGGCCTTCTGTTTCTATGATTGTTTGGTGGCCCAAAAATACTCAAGCTTAGGTAAAAACCTTCGTTTTGTATTATAAAATAAATCAAATATTCTGTTTAATAACACTGACAATGATTAACGAAACTAATACATCACGAACTGCAACGACATCTACGTACGTAACATAATATAGCAACAGTTTCATCCACTCTGCGTTTTAGTACGCACTCAATGAAATTAGTAATTTAATAAGACTTTCTTAGTTGAACCCTATTTATTATTTTCCCTTCAACTTATACGTTAAAAAATAACACCAACGACCTGGCTTAAAAAATGTGACCTGGCCATTAAACACAACTACACGATGGTGCTGGTCACGTCAGGTACACTTCTAAAAGCCAATATTTATGTTCCTCAAATACCGGCAGGGTAGTTTTAGCACAAGGCTACCTATTACCTATCAAGCTTAGGCCTGTTATCTATAGCACATAGCGATACTATAAGAGTTATTTGTTCACTACGGAATCATAAAAGTCCACTGATTGTCCTAACAAGCTCACAGCTTCTAACTTGTTATCCAGTTCCACACGAACTATCCAAGAAGATGGACAGCTTTATCACTAAGCAGCCAGAGAGCACCCCTGGCACCCCTTTTATCGTAACCATTGAAACAGAAAGTGACGCGGGTTCATTTTTTAAACGCACCGCAGCCAAAAGCCTACTTAAATTATTCACACGCCTTACTCAACGGGGAAGTGGATAAAAAAAAAGTGAAAACGTGGCATATTTCAACCCCCCCACAAGCTGCCCTCACCCCCCCTCCGGCCGGGCCCGGATGACAAACGACTTGACCTAACCCGACACGCTACGAGGATTATTTTTTAGTAAGGATTATAAGGCCGGCCGCGGCGGTTTTCATAATTTTTGTGGTGAGGTTATTGCAGCTGAAACATTTTTTGGGGTTTCCTTAAGTAGCCCTTTTTATTATTAAATGTACACTGATATTAGGTTGGGTCGTCGCGGTTGATATAAGAACTACCAGCGAAATGGTAAGATGACTCTTTAGATGAAGTTTTGACTGCACATTTTTAAAGTAGTAACTTGCTATCGTTTTGTATTATTTATTTTAAATTACGAGGAATAGAATCTTTAACAAAACCAGTGCTCTCCTCTGGTCGAAATAAGACTAAATATTATTAAATAGCGTTCTGCATTTTCTTTTCCATAATATACTTAACCCATGCCAAAACTCACACTCTTCCGCGCGCGCAGTATTCTATAAAGGGATCGAAAATTTTCGCTTCGCGTATTATATAGATGAATAGAAATCAGTCTATATGGACTGCTTAACAATTGTTATCATATAGCGATGGTAATATTGAAGATCCTCATTTTATAGTGCAACCAACTACAATAACTAACTACCGTGCATGATCAATGCTTGTCTGTATGAGAATAGGTGTTGGCCGGTATTACCTATATTTGAACAACTAGTAGTATAAAAGTATCTTTACTAAGCGTCCCTATTAAATCTTCTCATTTCTTCTAGAATACGAGTTGGTAGTAACTAGGCAACGTTTCTGTGATCCTAGTTGTATTCAGAGCACGTTTTGTTTATAGGCGCTCATTTTGTCTGTAGGTCGTAAACCGAAGCTACGAGATAGGATTTACTATAAAGCCTGTAATCATTATTGTTTATACAATACATATTTCCTTCAGCCTAATGTTTCTCCAACATGATATAAGTTCAAGGAAAAGGATCTATTATTTTACTTAAAATATTTACGTAGTTACTGCTACGTACAAAACCCAACCAAAAGCAACATCCTCTATTACATTTTGAAAGAAATCCTACAAAATATCTCTTTTGAAGATTAGTTCCATTTATCATCCCTCTGCTTTATAAAAAAACCCTCAGCCAACCTACATCTCCGAAGCACCTGACTGTATATCTGAGCGGCCATTAGTAGCAAGAACCACATCATCCAAATACACGATGAACGTTCAAAAACGCCGAGCATCGTTCAGGAGTAACCTTTACGTTATTAATGATGGCACGCTAAGTGAAAAGCGATGGACATGCTAGGAGATGCGTTCAGAAGTTCCACTTAGCACATTGAGATGATGTATTTATATTTTTATACATTCAATTTGACGACAGGAATAGTGTGTGTAGATTTTTTTTCTTTATTGGCTATACTTTATAACAATATCGTAACAAACAAGAACTTAGCTGTTGCAATAGAATAGAGGTCAACAATAGAAATTAAAACTTGTTTAAGTGCCAAGCTTATAAGTACATTTATGTTAGAAGCCAACGAATATACATATTTTTTTTCCTTTCCTCAGAAATTTGTCTACTTATTATCAACAATTTTAGCGTAAATAACAATTTTAAAAATAGTAACATAAGGTTTTCCTGTACTAATCTTTTGGAGTAGACCTTCTGCATTTATTTTTCCTGTGGCAACACCAAGCGGGCCGCGACCCACCGTGCATGACGCGGATCTCGCCGGCTGATCAGCACTATCACCATGATTTGCTGCTTCAGCACAAATGCTCGATTTCCCACGGATTTTCTTGGGTTTTCCTAAGCAGTACCTTTAGCTACTTTGCTCTGAATGATATTTAATTTCTTCTAACGTTGTGTTGAGTGGAATCTTGGTTCTTTTATGGATTTATAAAATGATGTGGATTACAATGTCTGTAGATTTATGGTAGTTTTTTAGTTACTCCTTAAAGGAGCATTAAAATTAATTTTAATAACTGTGAAATATCATATAATATAGGAAATACAAATCTGGATATCCAATCTATGCACCATTTAACGTAAAACAAAGGACTTATTTAAGTATACAATCCAATAAAAACATTTATCATGATAACTTTATCGTCAAAAATATGAGCACTCACTGACATGACTGATGCCCTTTCAACGTCAATAAAAAGTGCAACAATCCGCTGAAAAGCAATTGAACAAACAATAGAAAAACGCTGAAACAAAGCATCGCAACAAAACGCAAATAAAAACATCCACTCAACGTTGAGAAACAAAACGCGATCAAACAAAACCGAATTGTTCGACACGAGCTGTGCTGTGACGTCACACTGATACCCAACATGCACGCATTTCGGAATATGAATTGACTTTTTGTTGCTTTGACATTGTTAGAGCACATTATGAACAAATAAATGGCTCTGCATTATCTCCTGGTTTTCTGAGCTAGCTGTTACTGACTTGTTACAGATAATCTCAAAACAATGCAGATTCCAATAAAAAAATAAAACCAGAAACCGAAAATGAAGCTAGCGGGATTACATTTTGAAGGAGAGTACTCCTTCAAAATGTAATCCCGCTAGCTTCATACACGTAGAACTCCAATCGAGGCCAAAAGATATGCTGATACGCCTCACTCCTTACAAAAAACGTGAGACACATACAATATCAATATAATTTGGAGTTCACGAAGCCTCTGGCGGTCCGTCTAATCTCCTAATACCTTCTTAGCAGATTTGAGAGGAGGAAAAAGTAAGGAATAACCGAATAGAGGGTAGTCCGGAAATTACTGGATGTCTCGAGGCGCGGGGGTGGGGGAAAGGTTCACAAATGAAGCAATTCTCGCTGGTCCACGCTCCATCGACGACGTCTTATTAGAGTAATCCGCAGCGGCTTCGCGTAATTGTTTAACGAAAATAGGTACGGCGATATGATATGAGGACAGTTGGAAGCCGTTGGTGGTCATATTTTTAAGGGTATCATCGATATTAATATTTTTATTGAAAGGTCGTGCATTGACTTTGGCTTATTTTTTTCATGAACAATAAACGACGCAATAAGTAAAAACCACATACTTTTATATTTGTTACATACTGTAATAACTTTTACGTGGTTTCTTCATAAACCTTCCACTTTTTCCACCAATTTCTGTGATAGAAGATATTTCCATGTAAATCTCCGTGGAGCTATATAACAAAAGTTATATTTGCTTTCAGAAACATCGAATAAAACTACTTAAGTTCCCTGATATTTCATGCCGTATCATAAAAATCTACGAGGCAAATCAACCACAAATCAGGTCAATAAATAAACCTTGGGGAGAAAAACACACGTATTCAAATGAGCGCCATTGGCTGAAGATGAAGAGCATGCTCGTATCTGGGGGAACGTAAATAATTCCGCGCCAGCACCGCTGCCTGATCATCAATACCGCTTAGCTTTTACCGGTGAACGTACCTACCTCGGCGGTGGAGATAAATTGACGCGATCTGTTTGTATGTTTTACATATTTTGTAGCTGATGTTACTAGCAGTAGGTTAACAGAGTAAAAGAGGGTTAAAAGAGTATCTATAGAGCTCAAGGCGGTGCAGGTGCTTCTCCTTAGACATAAACCTTCAGACATGTATCTAATTAGATCGCGCAAGTCTGTGTCTTTCGTGTGACAGATATAGTGTAGTGCATCTAAATCGAAACCGCTTGAATCAGTCCGCGCTGCAGCGTATTGGCACCAGACGTCAACAAAAAGCTAGAAAAATGCAAAATTGTGCCACAGTTAACTGCAAATACTACTAAAAATGTTAGCTAGTACATAAAGAAAATCACTGAAACGCCACACGTAGACATCACAAAAATTAAATATAAAGTGACACGCTTGGTTTTCATGCAAATAACTGGCGTAATCTATTTAGATAAAGGGCTGTGCATAACCCATTACTTGTAGGCGTACAACTAGTATTATGTATTTAGCGTGCCTACTGTTTATAAATAAAATTGACAGTTTTTCTTAGCCCAAAACATTTATTCAATAAGTTTTATTTAAATATTATTCACGGTCTAAAAATAAACAAACTTACACAGAAGGATAAAGTAGGTACAATAAATAACAGCAACACGGCAAAGTTGCCGCCATGAATATCAGTTAACAGTGGGAGAGATAACTCACGGTTAACTCTAACTGGGCTGCAGTAAACGGTGCCTAATATGGAACAGATGACTGCAGTAGTAACTTTATGAAGAAGAATAGACAAACAACATTACAATCATTTATTAAGAATAGTACTAAAATCTTAGAGCTAGAACTATGTACAGCTTCTTACTATAATGATTATGTAAGAGCTGAAGGTGGCTCCACGACTATGTTTTGTCTGTATTTCTTCCAATCGTAAGGAAATTTAAACGGTCTAAAATCGACAATCCGATTCGCAAGGGTGGTCATCAATGCTCAATTGCTCATGCCTTCTCTGTATGAGTAGAGGCCACAGATATGGATATACATAGATAACGCAAGTATCACGATCTGTATGAAAACCAAGCGTGCCATTTTTTTAATACCTATTATGACGTCACAAGCACTATTTAGTGATGAGAAAATCAAATCGATTCAAAGACGCCGCCCGCGCACGGCGCCCCCTCGCCCCGCCCCCCGTCTTGCACTCGCGCTTACCCAGCCAGCAGCACGTTGAAAGTCTATGTAGTAGAGGTTGCGTGCTCGAGCGCCTGCGTTCCATCGGCGTTTTTGGATACCTTTGCCATAATTTCAAGTTTACTATTATAAACACTTAATATTTGATCGAAACACCTTATATTTAAATATAAGATGTTTTTATCGAATTCTTTTAATTCTAGTGTTTACAAAAAGCAACGAGATTCTACCCTTTTTCGTTTCTTTCTATCTCTCAAAGATTTGCTGGGTGAAAACTCAATTTTGAATATAGTTCGCCTTTGTATATACCATTTCTCAATTACTATACAAATATAAGAATACTATTTAATGAGTAATTTTGTACAAAACTAAAAAAATCACGAAATGTTACGATTATTTATTAAAATTGTCTACATAATAAGTACTTATATAATTCAAAATCATTCCTCTGTTTCCGAAATCGATTCTCGAGAATCGATTTGTGTTGCATATGATGAACAGCACTAATCGCTAAAATTGACAGAAAAATGATAAAAGTCCCTGTACTACAAAACTGAAGCGATATACGATAGTATCGCTTATTTCGATATTCATCACTTGTTAAAACAAAACGTCTCATCAACCGCTCCAAGTAAAATCCCGCAATGTAATACGAATGTTTCGTTTTTCTCAAATTTGGTTTTTCTCATATTACCAGGTATTACTGAGGGTCTCAGGTTTAAAATAATTGATTTTTAAATTAACTACGCATAATATTAATCACAAAATGATTTACCGGTGGAAGGAAACGTTTACTTTATTATTTCTCCTCGCATTTGTACAGTTTTTACAATTTATAACAGCCCAATTCACCATTTTAGTATTTTTAACTGACATCCGACTAGCGCCATACACCGATGCAGACTGAGCGCGAAAATGGCCACTTACGATTTTTGTACGTAAGCTAGGCACGCGAAGTAGTTGCTCTTGCGTTATCTAGGTATATCCATATCTGTGGTAGAGGCCATTGGCCTACCAGTGGGATATTAAATAGTACAATGATGAACGCATTAATGTGTAGCATGAAGTCCTGAGTTCATGTTTGTTTTACCATCGTCTGTAATAGTTTCTATTACATGTACACATATTTCTGGCACACTTGGCAGAAACACAGGCGTAATAATACTTATGTTTATTATATACCTACCTATAATCTATACAGTAATGTATATTAATTATGTCTGCGATGTGATAAGTCTTATTCACAATATCTTCTGTACAAATTGAGTTCCCGTTATGAATACGGAAATTGAAACACTCCACCCTAAAGAAATAACGAAAATACTCGAATTAATTCACAGATTGATTTGACATTGTTCCAGTACTTGACAATCGTGAACAATGATTTATAATTTTTCGGAGCGCAAGAATTGGGAGATAATGAAATAAAACCGTACCATCGTGTCTGTGAGTCTGTCACCTTTTTGTACAATCTTCAAGATAATTGTCTTTGGGCACACTTCTTATAAATATTTATTGCCATTTCTTTGTTCACTTCTATTCTTATTTTAAATTTTCCAATATAGAACGCTTGTCCTTTGTTTTTGTGAATGTCAAACTGTTGATTAAGTCAATTGTTTCTTTGACGTTTGACGCTTATGATGCTTTTGTTTTATTCGTGTAAATTACGGTGTGTATTTTGGGTGTTAATTTCTTTTTGTTTTGTAATACATAAATAATCTTGAAAGCCAGCCCTCTAGCTCTGTAAGTCCGTCTCAGTTTCGAAATTATAGTTCCAATACCTACATTACTTGTGCATTGTATCTAATATTAAATCTGCAGAATACGACAATGCCATTCACACCACAAAAGCAACACCCCAACACCGATCAAAAACCCGACGTCTGCCGAAAATTGCCGAACAAAAAGCGGATTATACCAGTTATCGGCGACTGCTAATAATAATAGTGTCGTCAGATAATCCAGTGTGATGGATGACGGGCTGCCTGCCCACCCCTTTTAATTGCCGGCGTGAATGTGCCTGTCAGTCACGTCACGGCGAATTTTCCATTTATATTATAATAAGTTGGGATCTGTTTTGAAGCGGTTTTCTTGGTCTATTCGGTTTAATAAAGGTTGTGTCCCCTCCCTGCGCTCGGTGTGCTCGAAGAAGGGAGCGATGGAAATGCACGAGCTTATTTTTCGGAATGCAATTGGTTTTGGGTGAATTAATCTCGGTTCAGTGACAGCGCTAGTGGTAAAGTAACGTAAACTTAAATAAAAACATTGTAATGCTTAAATATTATAAGACTTTCTATAGTTGCAAACGATGTATTTCATGATTTGCTCAAGCATTTTCTATGGCGTTCGAATTGTTTTAGCGGTGTGATGGATGATCAATGTTCTAACTGGAAGGGTCTCGGTAATCTCGCAATAGAAAGATAGCAAGTCGACAATCGAGTAAATGTTTTGGAAGAGTGATAAGAACACTCTTTTCCTGCTTTAAGTGTTCTCTTGAGTTGATTTATATTCAGCTTTCTATCTTCTTATATTTGACCCCTTTTCCCTAATCCAACTTCCCCTCTTACCCCAAGATAAGCAGCTGATTCTCTTCATTTCCTTTCCCACACGTCAGAGTATCGACTTGTGTGTATCGTAGCGTACAGTCGCAATGAGCCGTCATTACCACCATCAATCATGTCAAACATCTGCGACCACTACCGGCTAATTCATCATTTTGCATTCGATTGTACAACTATGCTGTTGCCATCGCAACTAAGACTTTAGCTTACGGCGATAAGGTTGGTTATTCGCTGACGTATTTTATTAATTCATCATATCTCGATTGACATGTCAGTTTGCCGTTGACAACAACTTTATACTCGTCAATATAAGAGCTATTTTCTTTTAATATTACGCTGAGGTAATCATGTATAGTATATGTAACTCGCAGATGTGTTGACAATATTGATTGTGTGCGAAATGTTATTATATTAGTGTAAATATTAAATGCAGGACAATGGTGGCATTGATTTGTATAGCGCATATGGTGGGTGGTTGCTGCACCATTGCTCATTTTGTTAATATCGACAGATTTGAACAAAATCAACTCTCCCGCAGCAACACGTTACCATAGGGTCCGCCCCAACCGAGCGGATGGTGAAATATGTATGTATGCACATAATCCTATTTGGTTTGGAGATTCAAAGGTCTGTAGCAATGGAAATACAGTTAAAATATTTCTGTTTACTTAGCCTCTTATTCAGAGATTATTTTCTCTTTAGAAGGAAACGAGAAAATACAATGACTAGTAGTTTAAAAAACTGTTAGAAAGTTTTGTAATACAATCTTTATCAAATTGATAATGTTTGTAAATTCTCTATTTAAACAAGCGCAGGTAAAACTTAGCTATCTGTAAAACCTTACAGACTATTACAGATACAATTCATCACACAACATCCACATCATGCATCGTCCGACAGCCACGTTATGCATTCAGCGGCCGTACGGAACCCGCGTAATTTAATTGTGCCGGCCGCGGGCACAATACCGCGTGATTGGACGCTGCCTACGGAATCCTAAATGCTGACAGTCTCTAATATGAGTGGACGAACTAGTTTCGTGGATGTCTTTACAGGGCAGTGATTTAATATCAACCCTTGGTTAGAATCAGAGGTCGTTTGTTCGCAAGATATGATTCGATTTGTAAGACTTTGTAACATTCAAGCCTGTTATAAACGAGTTGGCAGAACTTTTATATTGTTTACAAGTACATTTCGCTCAGGATACTGCAAGTCTCAAATATTATTAGCATTAGCTGATGAGACAAGCAAGCACATGTACATGGTCCTAAACTGTTAAGTTGTATATTATATCAGAAACACCTGACATTTCTTTGTTCAGGGATCAATACCCCTTGGACCTCCCGTTCAGTAGTAGAGAGTTTTGCTAGGAAATCATTGACAATATCCAACCATAACAGTTTTCATTGACATGATTAAACAACACGATCAATTTTAAACAACATTACATTTTCAATGAAAAGATACTTTATTTGTTGCAGACCCGTCACGTTAAACACTAATTAAAGAACACCTTGTAATTTTCATAATTAATTACAAAAAATCCCCCCACACAAATAGGGACCAGCAATAAAAACAATCGCCAACTTCCTTTCCCTGAATAAAACACAATAATACGAGCAGTTTACGCGTGGACACGAAAGGCGCCTTGTTAGGCAGCGCCGGGCGCCGCATCACAATGAGAAGTGTACAGAACCACGGGCGAGGGCAGCGCTCAACCTTGGACAAGGTGCGTGGGGTATTTATTATGGTATATTATTAATTTGATAACAACAAGAATTTGATTTTGCAAGGACAAAGCAAGGACTAAATATAGCTTGCTTATCTAGACTACTTGTATTATTTGGACAATACTACTAACAAATGATGTACCTATATCAATGTTGTTTTTCATGTAAAATGTATTAAAGCTTTTGGTGGAAATCTATTCTTTTATTTTAAAACAAGTAAAATTAGTTGACATGTTGGATGTGAATAGCTATGATAAAATTTTACAAAGTCTTTTATATTTATTAATTTCTGAGCTACATATCAGTTTGTATTGTCACTTCTAATGAAATATTTCGTGCCAATTTATCTTAAAGGAAAAAAATATCATAAAAACAAAAAAACTTTACATTAATTAACCGAACTGTGACAATAAAGGAAACATTTCGGCGTTTGTGTTTCGTCGGCTCATCCGGAGCGCAGTGCTGCCAACTTAAAAATGCACATGCAATGCCGGATACGTATGTTTTGTCTTTTTTAGCCAATTACCACTAATGAGATGTACACACACAGACTTGAATAGGGTCTGTGGAGCTCTTTACGTACGTTTTTAGGGTTCCGTAGCCAAATGGCAAAAAACGGAACCCTAATAGATTCGTCATGTCTGTCTGTCTGTCCGTCCGTATGTCACTGTTGAAATTTGGTAAGTAGATGTATTCTGTGAACCGCTTTGAGATTTTGACACAAAAATAGAAAAAAAAACAATACATTTTGGGGGTCCCCATACTTAGAACTGAAACTCAAATTTTTTTTTTTCATCAAACCCATACGTGTGGGGTATCTCTGGATAGGGCTTCAAAAATTATATTGAGGTTTCTAATATCATTTGTTTCTTAACTGAATAGTTTGCGCGAGAGGCACTTCCAAAGTGGTAAAATGTGTGTGTCCTGTAACTTCTTAAATAAGAGAATGATAATACTAAAAAAAATATCTGATGTAGATTACCATGCAAACTTCCATTGAAAATTGGTTTGAACGAGATGTAGCAGGTAGTTTTTAAGTAATCAGCAATTTTCCTCTACAAACAAACTTAATTATGCCGTCGGAAAAAAACAAAATAATTGCGACTATATAGCGTATGTTTTCTTTCCAATGGTCGGAACCCTCGGTGCGCGAGTCCGACTCGCACTTGGCCGGTATTTTCAGTATTCGTTTTTGTGTAATTAAAGTTTAGTTTTGATTAGGTTTTGTTTATTATTTTTAGTATAATAATATTAGGCAAGTACCAATAGCAAAGAGTTTTAAAACTTAGAACTGCTACAGAAACTGACTAATGAATAGTCGTTTACAAAGTAAATATATATAAAACTCAAAGGTGACTGACTGACTGACTGACATAGTGATCTATCAATGCACAGCTCAAACCACTGGAGAAATCGGGCTGAAATTTGGCATGCAGGTAGATGTTATGACGTAGGCATCCGCTAAGAAAGGATTTTGATAAATTCTACGGGGATAAAATAGGGGATGAAAATATATGAAACTTTGTCCATTTTAAACCGAGCGGGCTGAGAATTCATATAGCGGGCGAAGCCGCTGGCGGAAAACTAGTTATCAATATAATGGCTTACTGGCATTGGAAAACCGAGTACTTGGAGAACACAATATTTAGCATATGACTAATAAAAAACGTTCACACGTAGGTGTGTTAACATTTAAAAGTTTGATACTAATTACTGCAACTCGTCATTACTAGCCAAATACGGTTCTTGTCTGCCATTTTCATTCTTGTTGATTACTGCTACTGACAACGTGAAACAAACCACCTTAATTTGTCAAATTATTTAATGGTAAACCAACCACAATTACTGGAATGTAACGTCGCAAGTTTGCACCTAGACTACCGTTTAAAGTAAGACTCCAAGTCTTGGACTCATCGAACCAATTCGATAGTTAATTCCTCGCCCTAATAAAATAAAACTTAACATGGACACATGTTCTGTGGCCAACACTTGAAATGCCAATAAACCATTCCCAGCTCCCGCAGCAGCCAGCACAATATACTTTATTGCGAAACAATAAACTCACCTGATCGCTGTCCAATACACCGCCAGCCTAACACTAGTAGTCTCGTAAATATTTACTGCCCACGAACACCTTACCTAGCAGCAACACACACACGATTATACACCCTACAGTCTAACACACACAGTTCGTTTTACAATAGACAGCGCGCAGCCATAAGTCCATCAACGCAAGGTTTATTTGTGTTGTCCAAACATCGCCTGTTAAGAACTACCGACTAACTATTGTTTAACTTTATAGCTATTTTTATCGCTCAACAGTTAGTTTTTAAAACTATTTTTATGATTATTTTTGTATACAATTTTCAGTTGGCTGTTTGATTTTTTTATATGAGTAATTTTTATTATTATTTAAGTATGTAAACTACAACACTACTGCGATTACATTTATTCTAAATCTATTAAAATGACACTAATTAAAAAACACTAGAATATTTCGATTTTATTTGTCGTAGTTCATGTTATCGCGTGTCGTGGGTTTTCCCGGCGTAGTCGTATCGTAGGGCGGGCGGCGTATGCGGGCGGGCGCCGGTATCGCTGGGCGGCGAATGAGCGCGACGCTTACCGGACGCGCTTTAAATCCTCCACAACTTATTGTACTTATAGTTGTAATAGTAATTTTATTTCACACACTAAGAGGAGCTTGTAATTTGTAAATAATACAATAATCTAGGTGCTTTGCCAGTGCCAAAGTTTTACACTTAAGTATATCATATTAGCTGTCAAAGAAAATAGTGTAATAAATTAAATTCTTTATTATTTTACTTTTTCAAAAAAATATCCTCTATAAGTTTCTGGCTAGTAAGAAACTCCTAAACTCAACTAGCCGGCTACAGAGCTACGGAAACCTTCATTTTTTATTTACAACCATATCACTACTATTGTTTACTTATTACATTTAAAACTCCATAAAACTTGACCTTTCACTCCCCCTTACAACTAATTAACCCCCATAAAACTACAATAAAACATGGAATACCATCCCCCTAGTAAACCACCCCTTACTTACAACTAGTATTTAATAGAAATAGCAATCCATTGAATAAGCTCGTAAAATTTTTATTCGTCATAAAGTTAAGCGAACCGGAGGGCTGCAGTTAGTCGACATGATCGCGGACAATAAAACTAAATGGGGGATTGATTTAAGACTTGTTAATAGGTGATAACTGCCGTGTAGAACTGGGTCTGACAAGACTGGACTAATTGTAGTCAGAGGTTCATTCTGCCACTTCTTGTTGCTAAAATCGAGAATACATTGTATCTTAATAGATAATAATTCTTTGTATGAAACCAAGTCTCTTTATTTATTTCTGTGACGCCACAAGAGCGCTTTAATGATTATTTCATTTGATAAACATTTTAGTACTTTTTGCAGCTTTATAGGGCACAATTAGGCAGTTTTTCTAGCTTTCGGTTGTCGTTTGGTGCCAAAATCAGCAGCTCGAAGAAAAAAAAATAAAAAAAAATACCGGTGCTATCATGTGCTCACGTAAGTTATTATAAATCCTTTTGCAAGAAACTATCCTCGTACGAAAAACGTCGAGGTACACTCGCACACAGCGATGCTGGCGTCGGCAAAACAAAATCAAATTACAGCAAACATACCTGAACCAATTCCGCGCATAGTTGCGGGAATTCCGTTTCCTATTCGTGAGCGTCCGCGCGGATTTGCGATACATTCAATGGTGTAACCATCAATATGATCTGTATACGAGCATAACAGCTAACATACATGGTAGAACATCAAATAAAAACAATACTTTGGCCACTATTGTTTATACTAGACTGCAAGGAAAGGGTTTTTTGAGGCTTTCATATAAGACAATTAAAAGCGAACTCGCTATGACCAAACACACCTACTTTGCTTGTTGCCGGTTGCACTACCTCCTTAAAAGTTTTAAGTTAGTAATAGATAAATATATACAAACGATGTTTCAAATATGAAACCCTAAGGCAACGGGCTACGGTCTCCTATCCAGGAATTGGTAAAACAGGCCGTAGAACTTTTAAATGTGAGTTTAAGCAATACTTGTCTGTCTGTAACTGCTAGTAATATAGTTCGGTGGATTGAAATCCGTGTACCTGAGCGGTAATTCCGTTCCTTATCCCTGAGCCGTCGATACAGCGGCGCCCGCACGTTGCAATCAATCCGACGCGGATCCCGCCGTCCTTTGTGCCCGGATTACACCCGCGTGCTGGATGTTAATCAGGTTATTGGTTGGATGTTAACACCGCTGGGAAGTTGTTATAGTGGTTAGTGTATCATTTACACTAAGATTGACTCACAATTCCGTACATAGGATCACTACTAAATGTGCTTAAATCATTATTTTGTTTTTGATGATATGGAATGGTACGCAATAAAGAGCAAATTCAATTTCAAATTTAATAAATAGAGTAACCTTCCTCTGCAAAGACAAACAAACAGAAAACAATATTAACGTTATTTTTCATGTCAATGCCTAGTCGCCAAGAAACAAAGTGTATAAAAAGAAGCGCCACGCATTACAAACTTATTCGGATACAAAATGTCACATGAACCGTATTTTGTAGTATTATATACAGGTAGCAGTCTCAGTCAAAACATGATATTACGCGCACTTTTCATAATAATGCAGAATGTTCGCAGTCGAGTGCACCGAAGGCTGACACTCACCAACACAAATTGAATTCAATATGTAATTTTTATTTTCCTTTACACCGCAGTCCGCAGGCTTTCAGTGTCGCCACTGTTGCGCCACTCGACGACAACCTTTTCAAACGACACTGTTAAATTTTTAAGTGGAGTTAGAATAAAAAGTCGGCGTTGACGGGCGCACAATGCGAGCTCTCCATTCTGCCAAGTTTTTCTCTCTTTACGAAAAGGTATGTGGCGGGGGGAGGGGTGATTCGTTATTTTTCCCGCATTATGGCCGCCGCGAAATGTTTCGGCTGTTTTATATAAAAAATAATTTCTCGTTTTGTATCTTGGGCTTGTTTTATATTCAAATTCTTTCATTTGCGATTGAATGGGCGTCGATTGTCTGAGGAGACTCTTGTTTATTTTAGGTACTGTTCATGTTAATATGTTTGAGGATTTAATCATTTTGAACGTTTATTATTGATCGGAATATTACGTTTTGATCTTAGCCAAAAGGCCGAGAAGCGATCGGACTGAATATTAAGTATCATGGCTTGGCACGGTGGCGCTACTGACAATGTAATAGGGATTAAGCAGTTATTGTGCCAATTTTTGTTATGTATAATGAAGTTATCGTTAGGCAGCTTATAGAGGTACCAAAAATAAATGGCTGTCTTTAGATACCTAATATTTAAAAAAATATTCCATCATAATCCAAAATCCTTCTTATTTCAGAATAATTAAAAAATTATGCGATCTAAAAAATAAACTTTAATTTCCGCGTTGGCAACTCATAATCTCTTACAAAATGTCTGCGCAATATTTCGGGGCCGACTTGACCCGTCCGTGAAGCAGGCAGTAGCCGGTGGCTAATCCTCGTGTGGGGCGGCGTGCCCTTCCAATAGATACGCACTCGACAACTTTTGCTACCTTGTATTGCGTTGCAGGAAAATCCTGATTTATACTTTTAGTAGAGGTTTCCCGCGGGTTATCCCTAATTCTTAAAGAATCATTTACGCACCTGTATTAACACCCCTAAGTTCTTCTCTAAATTTCAATCTATCTGCATACAAAATTTCATCAAAATCGGTCCATCTGTTTTATCTTGAAAGCGTAACATAATATTTGGTCTTTTTCTGTTATGTCAATGAATGTTTTTTACTCTCTTCATCTTTCTTTGTAACAGATAAACAAACTTACATGCGCATTTATAATATTTTTTTAGAATTGAACCAAGTGTAAGGGAGCGTCTTCCCTCTCATCCACAAAAAACGGAAATAAAAACACCACAAACTAATAATATTATTAAAGCCTACTAAAAGTTTATACTATCTCACCAATTAGGGCGCCATAAAACACTCCCATACATATTCCATGTACAACATGGTCAATAACAAATACGAGTGTTAATTTACGATGGTGTGCCACGCAACACGACACCCCATAAACCATGGCATTGTCCCACTGTCTGCTATGGGCTGTGGGGGAGTCGTTTATGGTGTTATGGGGTAATTGTCAGTGGAAAACGCAGGAATGAGGAAGCGTCGATGGAATGTGAAAAGTGCAAAATAATGTTGAGCTTTTTTGTTGGTTACCTACTATATCATAATCGACCTAGTTACTGTCCCACTGCTGGGCAAAGGCTAAATGAGAAACAGCAAAGAGTTGTGCGGAAACCTGAACTTTCAAGTCTGCCACAAGGCAAGCGTAGTGATTAATATTATTAAGAGGCCATTTTTGGTTATAATAAGCAAAAATATTAAAAAAATGGCAATTTTTTTAACACAAATAGCTGTACTTACGTACATTGCCTGACAATACTTCAAATGTAGATATAGCGCAATACTTAAATACCTACCTATGTAGTTGTGATATGAATACCCTCTTACATTCATGGGCACGTTATACACCTGATATCAGGTAACACCATAAGCCCTCGTATCAATATCCAACCAAAAAAAACCCTTAAAACACGGACGCCTCCACCTCCATCGTTACAAATTAATCACAATCATGACCCAACTCTATGAGCAATTAATTTCACATCGCCTTAATCCCGCGCCCCGGGATTACGGCGCACGCGTCCCGGCGCTAATCCCGCGGGATCGCATCTGCGCGGGATCCCGGGACTGTTTACACTGCATATTGAGCGGTGGGAGAGTGCACAGCCGGCGCGGGCACGAACTGTGATTAAGTCCTGAGTGGCAGCGCGCCGGGGTTTTTAAAGGTCATGCAAGATTGTAGGGTTAACGATAATCTCTTTAGTGCCTGAACTCGAGCTGTTTATCTTTTGTGGATTCTAATTGAGTTATGTCTTCTAAATGTCATCGATCTGCAATAAGCTTTAAGCCGCGGCTTCGCCTATGAGGTCTATCCCAGTGGAAGCTATAATTTGAATAGGAATGGTATACCATACGGCTCAATGTGTTATGTCATGTCAAAATGAGTGTTATATGAAAGAACAAACTACAAAAAAAAAATCATCTACCTACAACATGAATTCAAATAGCAGTTTCCCGCGTTTCCACCCGCGTTCTGAAAAAACTGCTTCGCCCCCAGATAAAAACTACCCTATGACATTATGTTGTTGACATTATGACTTCAGTTTATCTCCATAACAAATTTCATCTCAATCGAACTGATTGAGATCTAATATACCGTAGCCGTTTTACCGTGAGACAGACAGACTTAGTTTTCGCTTTTATAATAGGTAATTACTAAGAATTTATATTCTATGTATATGCTACAGTACTCCTAAATACTGGACTGGTCACACCACTGTAACATGTTTGCAAGCATTCGCTTGGTGCGTCTGATATCAAGCTTCCAATCCAACTCACTGAGTCACCACGCGTGAAGATAATGTACAACTCAATCACTAAAATCGACTAGCGCGGGTATAAATACCTATCTAAATAATAGCTATTGCAGCGTTATCGAGCGTACGCGCCGGCGTTTCCGTCCGGCATCCGGCGCCGCTTATCAGCCGTATCCGAGCCGTACAGTCTGCGTCCTACGGTAAGTCATGCGAGTGGCGTTGTGGCATATAATGTGAGAAGTTTCCTATCGTACGACTGATATGCTATCATCACACAATACCTACACAAAATGTAGGTATAAACAATGTGATTTTCTAATTTGAAAAGTTAGGTATGAGCATCGATGGTTCAGTGGTAGAATGCTCGCCTGCCACGCGGGCGGCCCGGGTTCGATTCCCGGTCGATGCAATAACTTTTTTGATGTATTTGTAATGTTTTTTTTAGTTTTGTTCGTTTGTTATAAGTTATTATACAATTAAATCCTATTTATCATAAAAAGAAACAAAATACTTAAGTTAATAAAATTTCATTAATTCATGTACCTTACCCTATAAAAACTTGATATAAGACACCGTTAGGTTTTGCATGATGTAGGTATAATTTATTACTTAAAATTATAGCTTTTGAAACACTAATCTATTTAAGAATAATTAAAATAAATAACCCACAAAATAATTAACGCCTGACATTTTAACAATAGCAACGTAATCCTCTCCGCCGACGTCGCTACACAAATTGTAAGCGGAACACACAAAAGCGCCACACATCACATAAAGGTGCAGCCACATTATCATAACGGCTAAAGCTACAATGGATCGCGCGGGATTTGCCGCGCGGCGACCTAAGTGGCGTTTAATTAAAAATATGTCACGGGGAGCGACGCGTGGGGTGCGGGGCGGGGGGCGGCACTTTGTGGACGTCTTATTGTTGGAGGGGAAGATATTGGTGGTACGGGTACTTGTACGGGTTATTGCAGTGATCAGGAATGTACAATAGGCACTAAAATAAACATAAATATGTATTTATGACGGTTTAACGCTAAAAGATTCAAAGGGATTATCTTGAGAGTTTTTTACCCGACTGCAAGTTAAGGGTTAATTTAAAAGCTTTAATCCCATGAACCATACTATGATACTTGGCCGCTTTCTTTTTCGAATCAAATGGATGAGCTGTAGCGCCTACAAAAATGAATTCTAGATGTACTTTATTACTTACTTAGTTTTTTTTCTTTTTTCACATCTTCTGATACCAAACTACCCAGTCAAAAACCAACTTTATTCTGTCTATAAAGATGCTCGATTAATTCTTGCTACAGGATAACCCACAGCAGCATGGAAGCAGTCCACCCATCCGTTGGTAACGTGAAGTGAGCTCATGTTTAGAAGGACGATGGCGGCAAGTTAGACCGCGACTGCAGGCGACGCGTCTATTATCTAGTTAGGTCTGGACGCGGGACGTCCTGCCCGCCGGGAGTCTGCGGCTAGACGGAGATAGGGTAGGATGCTGCTGGAATAGACACGATCTGCTGCAAGTGGGGGGTGTTTCTTTAGTTTCTTATAGCCTTGGTGTATCAATTTTAACGTCAGCAGGGGTGGGGTTTACTGTTTTGAAGCCGTGTGATATTTGCCCGCCTTAGGAGATATTTTTTTTTACATATAAATTAAGTACCTACCTATATTAAACTTATAACTTTTTGCCTTGCCACGATAGACTGAATCAATAGCCACAATCGAACGAATCGGATGGCCGGTAGGTAGACAAAAGTCATTATTTATTAAATGTTCTTTTTGAATGTCAAAAGTTACAAAGACAGAAGGCGCTTTATTATCTACATTATTATTGACTAGGGTTTGTCTGTTTTGTACCTTTACACATTAAACAGTAGTTTGCAATGAATGAAAGAATTCCAGGAATCTGTTCAGTAATTCTAGAGAATTTAATATTACAGAAATAGGAAATTTACGCTTGGATATTGCTTATTGTTGTAAAACGTTGGTATACTAGTAAATCCTGAATGCTTTGAATATAGTTAAACTTTCTTGAATCAAATTCTGTCACATCTAGAAATGGATCATTCAAGCAGTCAAGTGACAAGCGAACGCATCACAAAGGCTGTTTCGCAACAAAGTGAAACTAGTTGTTCCCGCGGCGTCGCCTGCACACGCTGCACAGCGCCGCCATCGGCCGGCCTGTCTACAGCACTTGGTAAAGTTTGTGCGTTCAACTGCCACAAGTATGTATGTTGTTTTGTCAGAAACTTTGCTTTCGTTACCAACGCGAAAGTAACTCTGTCTGTCCGTCTCTTTAGATTGCGCGGTAAAACAACTCAACAGATTACTTAATTTGGTTTGGATATAGGCTGAACTTGAGGAAAGACACACGTAGGATAATTTTAATTTGTGAATTTCGTCATGATATCTCGCATGATTCGTCATTCAAATGTAAGATTTCATCATGGAGGATTCAAGCTAGATATTAAATTACAAAACGCTGGTGAAATCAATTCTTCAGCATCTCTAGAGGTTGCTTGAAAGTAGAAGATAGTTGTACTAGTAAAGGAAACGCAACGGAAATTCTTTATGACTAGACCTTACAGTAAAAATATTTAATCTTTTCTCATTTAGATAAATATACCTAATTGATATCTTTTCGGACGTATTTTGATCCACATTTTTCTTTGTGTGTGAAATTAAAGTTGGCTTGTACCCGTATGGTTACTCAGTACCGCCATCACCAGAGACGCTACGTATCACAGGTTCAACAGCGTCGGCACACACGGGTGGAAATGTACATAGCGATTGAAAACCACTTTTACATCGGACACTTCAATTCTAACTGCAATCACACCGTGTAGTGTGTAAATAGTAAACCAATCGCAGCGAATGGCGGCTGCTTAGGGTTGCCACAGCTCGACAGAGTTATTCGTACTCGTACTATATATTGTTTTTTTTAAGTACATATAACTAGTTTCTGGTATCCTTGAATATTGTTTTTATTACGTACCTTTCCGTCAGCGGCTTCGCCCGCGTGGGCTAAAAAAGACCTAGTTTCAAACAAAATTTGCCCCCCTTTTTCACCCCCTTAGGGGTGGAATTTTGGAAAAGTCCTTGCTTATCGGATGCCTACGTCATAGAAAAAACACACCCTCCAACTTTCAGGTCTCTATGATCAGCGGTTAAGGCTGTGCGTTGATCCGTCAGTCATTCAGGACAAAGCATTTTATATGTATAGATTTGAGTGCGTTAGTCAACACCTCATCTGATATTGAGTGACGCTGCTGCCGAAGATGGATCGCGCAAGCTCCATCAGTACCTATTTACTCTCGCCTACATTGCCTGAAGTGGCCAGAATTATAATAGCAGAACAGCAAGCCGAGCGAAAAAGCAAGCAAACCTGAAATCACCAATGCGTTTTGTGGAGGTACCTATCTTATAAGGTTTTTTTTCTTATATTGTATAGGTTTATTATTACCGAAATTGAATCTCTAGGGAATATTTTTCTTGCCATTGTAACGGTCTCATAGGACGAAGGTTATGAACTCTTCAGTCTTTGTTTTAGCTATTTTATACAAATAGAAGTTCCTCTTGTTAACTTCAAATAAGTAAGTGTAGTGTCAGCCCTACACGTGTCGCCCACCGACGTGCGACCGGGCGCTGTAATTCCACGACGTGACGGCAGATTCCGTTCACCACACTATTACATATATCGAGTATAACTTGACAAGTTAAAGTAGCGCGCCGGGAGTCTTCTATCTGATAACACTGCACTGAGAGAAAATATAACGTCATAACGAACCGAACAATATGAAGGATACATTCCTTCGTAAGTACTAGATGAAGACTTAAATTAATCCTTGGCTTGTTTTTAGAAACTAAATAAAATCACAAAGAACCTAATAAAAGTTAATGAAAACGACCAAAAGAGCAGGTTATTTTTAATTCTGCTGAATTTAGTACTCAATGCTTATATTGTGTACAGTTTTAATTAATATATTTAAAAAAAAGCTCCGGCTTCTACAACGTAACTGTTCAGTGGAAAATACATTTACTTTTCAGTTGTTTTTACTCGTAGCTCACACAGTACACTACAACAAAATTAAATAAAAAGACGATATATACATACATTGTTTTCACATAATTCGCCTCAGGTATTGTAATAGAGGCTCCTATAACGCGGGCAGATAATGAATTTCCACAACACCTCGCCCCCGGTCCCGGCTGTTTGCTCGTCATCCCTCATCCCCCGGGACTATCCGGCTGCTATGTAATTCGGTCTGCTTGCCGAGTCTATTGGAACGGATGGCGGATGGCGATTGCATTTAACGCGATCGACTATTGGCGGTGTGTTTGCTTTCTTGGGCGGGAATGGAACGATTGTTACCAAGTGCGATTTAAAAGCGGATAATGTTTTGTGAATCTCTGCTTGTGCGATAAACACGGATCTTTTTTTAGTAGCCGATAATAAAATTACCATATTGTTCTCCAAAAGGTTTATCAGAGGTGTCGGCGAAGACGGCCCTATCCGGGAAACGAAGCCGAATACCCTGTTTACAGCGGGCGCCTTTGCAGCTACGAAACTACGTGGTAGTCTCTCTGACTCCTAGACCATCTCCTTTTTTCGTGGGTATTCTAACTTGAGTTTTTTATTAAGCTATGAATATATCATTCTATCCCGGTTTGACAGTTTGCTGCATTAATTCATGACATCATCGGTCCAGGCTGACAGTCTGCCAACTACAATGATGTATGCAATGATGATATTACCACAGACATGACGTTGATTGGCGGGGAGCATTCATGTGTTTTAATTTTAAAATATTACAATAATAATACTATGTTACTATGTGTGGCAAGAGAACAGACTAACAATCTTCTAGCAAACATTTGACTGATACGAGTAGAAGCTATTTCAGAATTTAAAAAAATTGGAGCTATTTCATTTAAAATTGGCAAGCATGGTTTCTTTCTACAGCGTTACATATTATGTCGACTATGTTTATCATATACCATTTGAAAGAAAACAAGTACCTAGTCAAGTATTCTCCACCTTGCTTTGCACCAAAATTAAAAGCCGCAAACCAGTCGGAAACTTAGTCCATCGACGCTTAAACTTAGTTATAAATGGATTCCGTCTTCGGCGAGTGGTATTGAAATCATACAGCGAAAGTGCATACCGTTCTGCTCCAGCAATAAAGTCACAGAGCTGAGAATTGTGAACTGCGCCGGGTATAGCACTGCACGGACTTGCGGACTGCGGGAACTATAGCGTGACTCTATGGTTAGGGTGATGTCACATGGACTTTAAAAGTAAGTAAAATACTTGTTTATATGAGATACATAGGTTGGCAAAAATATTTCATTACTGATAGAAGGTCATTTGCTACAATGTATCATTGAGTACAAACAGTAATATTAGACGGTAGATTTTATACATTATATCTATTAGTAAATTTGCTCAAGTTGCTATGTGCTAATGGTGCTATACCAATAGTATTTCTACTGGAAATAATATGTCTCTAAGAAAAGTGTAATAATTAATATTTAAACAAAATAGAATTATTTTAAACACACTTATATCCATAAATTATTTCGAAATCTTTTACCCACGAAACATTTCCGTAAAACAATAATTAGCTATCGAAAAACTGATTTTTAATGGACTACTGGATACTAAGTAGCAACACCTCTTTCCACAAACAAAAACATATATTGATCAATACCATAGCCCCAGTATAAAGGTTCCTTAGCGTAGGGATTGAAAAGAGATCTGCGAACATAGCCAAGACTTGTTGGAACACAATCGGGAATTTCTAGAAACTTCGCCCGCCGTAACGCCGCGGACTAAGTTCTTGATAAAATTTGATTACCGTCGGGATTCGAGCCACGTGATTTCCACTTGGGAAAAATTAATAGGATGTACAGTATTGGAAGTTCTATCAAATTCCGTGTCTGTATTGATGTAAGAGAAATTATTTACTTTACCTTGTAGATAATCTTGATACTTGAGTAGTTCTTTCTTGCTAGTTATTGACCTGAAATAATGAAAGGTAAAAATTAAAACACATAAGTTTTGTTTGCCCTATTTTGTAATATTACTTCAGTATAACTTACATAATATATATGTAATCATCTGTAAACGCTATAGGGATACTATTTGCTTTACAAACAACGCTTTCATCTCATGAAAATCTGTGTATCGACACAAATAGGGTGCCGGCCAAGCGAGATATCGGAAAAGCTCACAATCGCGAAAATATTTCAGTGGCAAAATAGTGTAAAATCCTTATCGGATCAAATCGGCGCGCACCGGAGCGAACGCGCGGGTATCGCAGCGATCGCCGATTCGCGGCGATATTCGCTTTTATGAGGAGTTTTATTCGTTCAGACGATTCACACTTTTCGGCCCACTGGGCACAGATAATGAATACAAGTTGGCTCGCTTACTGCCACAGTGGCGCGGCACCACTGTGCTACCTGCAGTTTTTACATTTCATTTGCTCCGAGAATTTTGTTAATTAATTTTGTGCAAGTTTTTCGTCGTGCTAGTTTTATTGCGGGAAGAATTTTATTTAAAATATAATTTAAAGTTATAAAACGAGTTAAAAGCTCTATAAGTTTTGCCTGCTCTTCATTTTACAGGTAAGAGACCTACTCGTGCGGCCGGCAACTAAAAAGTAGGTAATTCTGTAATTCCAGCCAGCAGAAATGTTCCTTTAACTTGACGTATGATAAATACGTGCTTCAGTTTGAGTGAGGCTGAGTGAGGTATATGTTATTGTTTAAGTTGCAATCCAAAACCTTGCTAACATCTTGAATACTTAATGTTTTTTTTTCCAAATCTCTACACTTAAACCGATCTCAAAAATACGAATATAATCTAAAAAAAATGTATAATTATCGTAAATGCAGTAGGTCTGAAGTCGCGACACACGTCACGTAAGGGGCGCCCCACACCGCGCGGCTGTCGTCGCCGCGCAGTCGTCCAGTCGACGCAGTCATTAGAGCCGAGTCGAAATTAGCTCCATCTGTCGATCGACACGACACTCATTAACTCGTGTTCGCCAGTTTGTTATGTCTTCCTCAAGATAATGTGAAGGTACCCTTACTATCGCTATGTCGTAGAGTTTTGGTGATTTTAATATGTTTGAGAAAGTGGAAGGGGATCTCCCATACAGAAATGGCAGTAAATAAGGAGCGTCCATTCATTGATTTATTTGTACTTATTCTATTTAATATTCAGTAACTGTTGCATAGTTAAGAATCTAAGTATTAAAGCTATAACATCAAAAACATTTGCGGTAGGTACCTATCCACTCTAACCGCACCAAATTTTCAAAAACCCATCAACTATCAAGTTAGTTGGGAAAGCGAATTTCCTTTCGACTAGGTGTCCCTCCCCAACTAAAAATTCCAATTACGGTCCACCCTCAATGATAACCGCATATCGAACCCAACCAACGTACCTACTGTGTGATACCTACCTGCTGCACCATTACAGGGAAATATTTTTTACTAATATTTCAGGGTTATTTACATGCATGGTCATATATTTTAATCAGATAAACAAGATGTCGTATTTTATTGCTATCGCTTTGATTAAGTTGAACCCTAATTATGCTTATTCACAAACGCTGAAATTGTGTGGCGATGACATGTCAGTTTTTTTTTTAATAATTCTTATATTTTATTCATACAAAAAACTTTCAATAAAATAGCCTGAGCTACTTATACATATGTATAACACTTGGAATACTTCGGAATGACTGGACCACATTTTTCATATTTAGGTGTGAAATCTATTTGTTCATGTACCCTCCTTTGACTCAAACAACAGTAGACTGTACCTACACTATCAAATATATAAAATTGGGTAGAAAGAGGGTTCCCTGCAGCAATATCGCGAGTGAGGGCGTCCGTGGCGCGTCAATATTTGAGCTGCACACTCTTAATACACCTACACGTTGAATTTGATGTGGTGGCGTGCAGTCTAGGGACTTATCCAGTGCCAACCTCTCGCGGGATATATTTGGATCAAAATATTGAAATGGTACATTTATATTCTTTTAGTCTGACAGAGAAATGCGATAGACTGAAGTTAAAATTAACACGAAAATTATTAAGAGGTATAGTTTGTCATTAACCTTTGGAACGTTAAAACCTCTGGAACGAATGAAGCAATGGCTGATCATTACCATCATGACTGGTCCATTTATTATCCCACTGATATGAGAAGAGGCCTTTACCCAACGCTAAAGGCCTCTTCTCATACAGAGAAGACACGAGCAAGTCGTTATGGCCTAATGTGCATCTCTTGTTCAAGTGAAACAACATCATCATATATTATGATATATCATATATGAAACACCATCTAACGGTGAAGAAAAACATCGTGAAGAAACCTGAACTCAAAAGTCTGAAATCGATAATCTGCTTGCATAATACGCGTGGTGGTCGATCTTTCAGAACCAGAAAGTTATAGTAGGTATTCCTTATGCAGATAACATATGCGGTGCCACCGTATCATCGCAAAAATAAATTCCATCCGCGTTATTAATAAATTGATAAATATAATAATTATATTTTTGAAGTTTTTTTTAATTACTCTTTTGCATACGAAACCATGGGTAACAATCAGGATGCTCTAAATTTTCAAGTACAAATTACCAGTCGGAATGAACCCAGATACGAAGGTTCCAGTTAAAAAGGGTTAAAGTACTCTGTTAATTTAACATTACATGGAGCTCGGGTCAGCGCGTTTATAATTAAGTCACTTCCATCCTTCTAGACAAAGATGGATATAGATATGGGCTATGTGTAAAAGTGAAATGGCGAATAATACCAATTTTTTGCTGGTTGAAATATTGGTGTAATTGTTTACGCCAGGAGACTTTCAAAAGTAGCTGCCTGGAGGTTTTATTCAGTCCCGCGATCGGCTTTTGTTATTTTGTGACAGCAACGTTATATTAATTCTGTTGGAATAATAGTAAACACTACCCAAGCCTAAATTTAAAAAGTTACATAGTTCCTTTTTCCGCCAATTGTGGCGCTGTTGTATTCGGTCCGCCACCTATTAGCAATATACGTTCGTCATTTTATTCTACTTCTGGCGTATTCATTTAATTTCCTCAAATTCCTTTTATGAAATCAATCATTTCTGTGTGGCTGTCATTTTGATAAGCGCGACAATTGCACGTGTGAGAATAGCTCATTCAGAGTACCTACTTGCGAGTAACTATGTCTTATATGAGTTTAATAGTGTTAGATTTTTGTAGGTCAGGTTCATGTATAAAATTCTTCTTTCTTCGTGACATTGGGTTAAGCAGGAAAAAAATTGAAAATAAAATGTGTCACCGTGTCGACCGAACTATCAAATTTTTACCAAAGTCAGTTATTGCGAATTCACTTACAATTAACATCGTTGCATTAAGTGCATGTCCCCCGGGGTGAGAACGGGGTGACGGGGTAGAAGACGGGAGGGGGCGGGGCTAACTCGCTTATGCACCCGGAACGTACTAGTGATTCAATTTGAACCGTTTTATTGACTGAAAATTGCTCTAAAGTGTAGAAGGGACACTGCGACAAAGGTATCGCAGATGGAGTCTACAGACTACGGAGGCGGCGCGGGCGGCAGACGATTCGTTATGTAAATTTCTTTTATTTGGTCCTAGATAAGATGAAGACTGTGTAAGGTTTTATTTGATTGGAATGTGCGGCAAATTATTTTTTGTTGAACGGCATTAATTTACAATGATCAACCGGTGTTCGATTATTGCCAAATAATAATTGTTAGAAAGTGATAGATATATTTAAATCTTATCACTCTTATATTTTTTGGGATTTGCTGCCATCAATAGAATCATCAGCAAGATTTACAAACTCGACTATTGAAGCTGAATTGTATTAAACAACATTATCATTTATTCTGAATCACTTAAAAATTAAAAGATATGGTTATTAAATCTTTCAAAAACTGCAAGTAACATGACAGATGCGATTCATAACAAGAAGTGTTTGTTCGCGCGATCGCCGCAACAAGGATTGGTTCTCGATATTTAATTGAGCAGACAGACACAAGCAAACTAACTAAACTCTTTGCGAATTCTGTTTGAACACGTTTTTACGCTATGCAATTAATATTATGATATCTGCAGCCTTTTCTTATCTACAAAAAGTTTTTGGAGTTTATCTCTACATATTATTATTTTTACAGGCATTTTGCAAACGGTTTCAATCAATGATTGAAAGCCCAAACGTTAAATTTCTAAGATTTTAATAGTAACACGAATACAGTACTAGCACATTTTTGTTTTGTAAAAAAAATTGCTCTTTGACAGAAAAAGTTTTATCATATTGGGATAACTCATCTATCTATACTTATAATAAATCTGTAGAGAGGTCAATTCTGTACATGAAATATATTTCCAAAATAACTATCAGGGGGTGATTAGGGATCGATACTGATGCCAAAAATGCAATCAGTAAAATTTTTGTCTGTCTGTCTGTATAAACTCTATAGAAACAAAAACTACTCGACGGATTTTAACGAAACTTGGTACAATTATTTGTCATACTCCTGAGCTGGTTATAGTATACTTTTCATCGCGCTACAATCAATAGGAGCAGAGCAGTGAAGGGAAATGTTGTCATTTTGTTTAAACGCGCTAATCTCAAGAACCGCTGGTCCGATTTGAAAAATTCTTTCAGTGTTAGATAGTCCATTTATCGAGGAAGGCTATAAGCTATATATCATCACGCTAAGACTAATAGAAGCGGAGCACCACTATTCCACGCGGACAAAATCGCTGGCAGAGGCTAGTTCTTAAATAAAAACGATTTTGGATTATGATGGAATAAAATTTTAAAATATTAGGTATCTAAAGACAGCCGTTTATTTTTGGTACCTCTATAAGCTGCCTAACGATAACTTCATTATACATAACAATAATTGGCACAATAACTGCTATATATCATCACACTAAGACCAATAGGAGCGGAGCACCACTATTCCACGCGGACGAAGTCGCTGGCAGAAGCTAGTAGTTACATAAAAATCCATTTTTTAAACAACAATAAAAACGTGCTGAAAAATGCGTAAAAATGCTCTTTTCACGCAAATTCATTCAAAAGATCATTCCTTAATAGTGTGGTGAAATAATTCCTTTAGAACTGTTCCCTGTCCAGACAGCTACACTTGCGGTTCAAATGACCGGCCGCGCTTTACAAAACGCCGCAGTACATGGCGCACGATTGAAAGAAGTCAGCGCGTTTCATGGCGGTGTCGCCACACTCTGAATAGCGCCACACCAGAGGCGGACTCCGTAACACTCGCTTTTGATAGTGCAGTACTGAGGACAGTTATGGTCGATTAAAGGCTCGCAGATAAAGATAAATACGTGAAAAAATTTCTACATTTATATTACAAGACTATAACGGTTAGAGAAAGCTGTAGGTATTGAGTGCTATAGTTTATTTATCTACCTACAACATTGGCATAAATATACACACATGTATATACATTAGATTTAGCAAAGCTGTTAAGTAAATTTTATGTAGTAGGTAGGAATAATACTAAAACAGCATCGTCTTCATCATCATTATCGGCCTATTCACTATCCCACTAATGGGCAAAGCCCTCTTCTCATACAGAGAAGGCATGAGAATTGATCACCACGCTTGCTCAAAGCGGATTGACGATTTCAGACAATTCAGTCCAGGTTTTCTCACGATGTTTTCCTTCACAGTAGTACAAAAGATGCAGGTGCCTTATCAACATAATATCATTCAAAATACAAAATAAAGTGCTAAATATTTTATAAGCAATACAGCGTATTGTAAGCGGCACTTCCACCTCAATACACCTCCCGGTGTACCGCCACCTCAACTTTAAAGTCGAAGAAATCAAGTCTGGCAAAGTGTATTGGTATGAAAAAACTTGTGCAGTGCGCCGGGAATGCTATTTCCTAGTGGTCGTCCGACACCACGGTAAATAAATAGAGACGTAAGTATTGCCGTGATACTTAATCTGTTTTCAACTTCCCATACTTTGTGCCGTTATTGTAAGGAAGAAAGAAACAATATTTGTTAGAATATACAACAGGTGTTAATAATATTATTTATTTTCCACCAAGTCGGTGTACAATTTTTTTATGGTAACTCAATTTCTATTATACTTTTTTTTTTTAAATAATGGTTACCCAAATCTGTTCACCAATTTAAGAGCTATGGTGCTACAGACAGACACACACACGTAACGGTCATTTTTTTGCGTCGGGGGTTAAAAATTACGAATGCGGGACAACCGACAGGCAACCTAGCCTGATTATTCTTTTATTTACATTCCGAAAGTCATCTAAATCAACAAATAACGTCAGGTACCAGGCGAGCAGAAGCAAGCAATAGTGTCGGTGAGCCGGTGGCGCAGTCACCTCACGTGCAAACAGCGCTCATATGAGTGCACCGGGCCTCAGGCGAGACCAACAATTTGATTGTATCTCATCTATACTTATAATAAATCTGTAGAGAGGTCAATTCTGTACATGAAATATATATTTCCAAAATAACTATCAGGGGGTGATTAGGGATCGATACTGATGCCAAAAATGCAATCAGTAAAATTTTTGTCTGTCTGTCTGTCTGTCTGTCTGTCTGTCTGTCTGTCTGTCTGTATAAACTCTATAGAAACAAAAACTACTCGACGGATTTTAACGAAACTTGGTACAATTATTTGTCATACTCCTGAGATGGTTATAGTATACTTTTCATCACGCTACAATCAATAGGAGCAGAGCAGTGAAGGGAAATGTTGTCATTTTGTTTAAACGCGCTAATCTCAGGAACCGCTGGTCCGATTTGAAAAATTCTTTCAGTGTTAGATAGTCCATTTATCGAGGAAGGCTATAGGCTATATATCATCACGCTAAGACCAATAGGAGCGGAGCACCACTATTCCACGCGGACGAAGTCGCTGGCAGAAGCTAGTATCAAATATATACCGGCCGCTTACACGATCATATCGTTGAGGATATGTTCTGTCTCATATGGGTTTACTGAAGGATTAAATAGCAATAAATACTACACAAAGTATATATATAAAGCTAGGCATCATGTTATTAAAATATGTGGCATCACCAATAATCTTATTTCTCGAGTCATCGACATCGAAGCTTGTCTGTAAAAGATCGCTTTTAGGGTCACAAGCGGCCATTGTAACTATCTTTCCATTGTCATGTGTTATTTTGGTACATATTATTAATATTCTGTTCTATTCTATTCTATTCTATGCCCAGCTCTGTGTATGAGTTTATTACTTGGCGAATACTTTTTGGACTTTTAAAATTCAGACTTCGACAAAGTCATATTATTATGTACTTTTTTTTATCTTGGGCACAATTGACTGCATCTGAATGCCTGACTACGCCATGAACTCTAGACGCAGGAACTGTTCCACATAAAACTGTTACAAAACTGTTCCACACGTGTAATAAGAACACGGAAACACAATGTGTACTTGAATACACTCTCAAGTATGTGATTTCCCTAAGAGCTGTACGAGTGAGACGACGTGAGGCGGGGTATCGACAAACAGTAAACACTATCCGCAAATAAGGCGTGTGTACACGATGGACTCGTATGTATATCGACCTCTTAGTTCTCAAGTGTAGCCGATAAGGGCTGGCACACATCAAAGAGATGTGTGCAAAACTAAGGAAAAATCAGTAATCAAACACAGTATCACAGTATGCAATGCGCCGGTTTTTCATGTCACACAACTTTTATTTTGTGTCGTATTTGAAGGTAGTGTCGATTGTTTAAGAGTGTAGTATACAGGTTTTTTTATCAATAAAGCAGGTATCTAGAAAACATCTTATGTATAACTAGCTTTCCGCCAGCGGCTTCGCCCGCGTGGGCTATATGAATTCAAATTAAGGATGAACCGCGCTTTGTGCAATTTTCACATAAACCATCTACTAAACAGTCCGAACAAAGCCTAAACATTTGGTTTGGATAGGTGAGTCCGTTCTTGAGTTATAAAATTACAACGAAAAGTGGCATTGATTTATATATATATTGATAAGGTTTATATAAGTAGTTGCTTAACTTGTAAAAATAATGACATTGACCTAAAAAATTAATGTTACGGAATACGACGATGCATGCAAGGATTTTTTTTTATCATTTCATGAGTTATTTATGCCGTCGATTGTACTTGATCAAGGAATTGAAATAGGTATTAACTAAAGTAGTATGAAAACTGCTCTGGATGTTTTGTCTAGCGAATCACCTATAAAACATGTCGTAGTCCGGTGGCGCGGTAATTATAAAGAAACTCCGCTCTGAGGCGGTACAATCGGGTTATCGTGGCGATCAGGTACACTGATTCGATTAGTCGCTCACTCCGCTCCCACACAACGCTTTTTTGCGCTCAGCGGAACCTTATTAATGGGGATTTTATTTATCCTTTGTTGTGGAAAGAAGAGGTTTTTGTAGGAAGTGCTCCCGGTACATAGTACGTGGTATTGAATTAGCTAGTGAAGTGCTTCGGCTAATTTGTTAGCGTCCGCGGCGGCCGAGCGGTAACATACGTCCTAGCATTTTATACAGCACAAGCATTTTTTATACCATGAATGAAGCATTACTGTGTTTCTGTGTTTAATTTAATGAAACAAAAAGTGTCCCAAATGAACGTGCGATACAATTAAAACATTATTAACTTCATTACAATAAAATCACGGACGATTTAAACTAACTTAAAACGAAAATTTAAAACGAATCAAGCAAACCACCGAATTAAAATTCCCTCCCACCTGAGCCGGGCGACTGCAAATAAAGACAGAGGCCGCTCGGCGCCGCATAATAAGCCGCATTATATCCTGATCAAAATTTCAGCCAACTCTGACCGGAAGTCGCCGCCCGGATACGAAAGCGGCCGGCAGATGGCGCCGTTTCCTCTTATTGCTGACCGCGGGACAAAGCCTGTCGCTTTATACTCGACACCAGCCGCACCGACACCCCTGCTAATGTAATATGAACTTTATTGCTATACCAATAAGAATTCACTCGACCGAAAAGAAAACTTGGTACGTATTTTGAAATATGCAACTAGTTTACCAAGCCACTTTATCAGTGCTCCCAAATTATATTAAAATGAGCTTTATGCCGTTGATTTAAATATGAACGTGCGTGTATAACGTGGATGGTGGATGTTAAAATATGCAGTAGTTGTGCCTCGGGGGGAGTAATTCGTACTTCTTGTTGATTTAATAGTGTTCTGACGGCAGATAACTGAGCCGTCTGAAGTTTGCCGCTTCCACATTGTTTTGGTAATATTGATAAGGATTACAACCTCTTTACAATGAGACCATTAAATAATACTAGCACTAGCAACTTCGTACCTACCTAAAACATATTCTATATTCTAGCTATAATTGATAGAACATAATTATACAGTATGCCACATTCACATTAAAAACTTTTTAACACCTAGAAGAATTTAAATTCCTTTGCAATGCTGCTGTAGATGGTAAAAAACTGGTGCTCAACTGTGAAGTGATCGGATACGCCTCCTTCATAACACCCACACTGAGCAAGGTGACTTTGTTCAGAAAACCTACAAGTTGTGAACTAACAGCGTCTCATATAACCTCCATTGTTCCCGTTTTATCCCACGACCTATAAAGTTCAGCATTAAAATAAACCGAAGCTTACCAGCGACATTAGGCTAATTTACCAAAATAGATGTCATATTCCCGCACAAATGTTCAGAAGGTCAAACATTGAATACAATAATGGGGAAAAATTTCTCTAATAAATAACCAAGTTGTATAAGTAATGTTCAACGTTTTGTATCTGTTTTGGCCCATAATTGTGACCCTAACTTTGCCGACCGTTACTTTGCTGTACAATACACGTCGAATAAATTATGCGAGGGTATTCAAAAGAGTATTTAGTGCGTAGCGACTGGAATAAAGTCGTAGACGTCGTGGCTACGGCTACGCGCTACGAGCGTAGGCCGAGCGGTGTCTTGTGTCCCTAATGGATGTATTGTGTTGATTATTTGTGTTCGAGACGATAATTAATGGAAGAACTTACTTATTCGTGTAGACAATTGACTTGGGTACTTTCGCAGAAAATACAATTACGCTCACTTGTATGAGCTAAACGTTATTAAATTACTTAACTCTCACCAGGAATATTGCAGAAATGTCGGGAACTTTTATTATTACCCATAGAAGTTGACTCATAAGAGAGTTGTTAAAAAGTAGTCTTCTAAATAAACAAATATTCAATCCTGCTAATAAATAAGATCTACTTTTTCAAAAGCATTAGCGAGGTAATGAAACAAATACATCTCCCTAGGTTCGAATTCACGGCCTACAACTTCCAATCCGCTACTAAACGATTCTGCTCCTTACTAAAGATGGTAATCTTATAAAGACATCAATCAACCTTTACAGAAATGATTTTCTTCTCGTATAAGAGGGAGCACAAAGGCGGGCCGACTAGATGTCTAGATTGGTCACGCCTGCCGCCCGGTGGAGCACTGACACCGTTACAGCACACTATATCGCGCTATTCACAGCTGTATCAGCTATGACACTGGACATACATACATAATCTGTCTGCTTGTTGCAACTGTTGAGATTCCTGGCAAAGAGTATTGCTCTGGCAAGTATGTCGGGCGGGTAGGGATCTTCTTATCGTGTGAGCTGTAGGTTTACTTACTTAACTTAACAAGCAAGTTGGTTTTATTTTTTCAAATCCGCCCTAAGTTTTCTGACGGAACAACGACTGCTATCAAGACAGCAGCCGGAGACGTTTAATAATTAACCGAGGTTTGAATGAGATGGACTGAGAACTCAGTTCTGAGTGCATGCACCTTCATGACCGTACATACTGACGAACTGATTTCATTGCTCGGCGGACTGCAGGACCCTGCACGGCAGTACCTTACACCTAGAGAATGAAGCAGTTTTTGTAAGGCTATGACATCTCCATAACAGTTTTATTTGAAACAAGATTCCTAAGTTCACATGCCCACAGGTTTTTCTGGTCTTCACTGGACGTGTGCAGCAGAGGACCAGTCATGCAATGCTTGGGGTCGTTCTATGTCTAGTACTGATTTCCTCCCCAGTATGCTCCCCAAAAGTTCCCTCGCGTGCTGCTACAAAACAGTAACATTGTTAGCGAACAGTAACAGACACACGAGCTGACACGTATATATTGTGATTAAAATTCATATCGCCGTAATTGGATCACGTACTGAGTTAGAGTCATTAACATACTTGCGGGTCTGCGCATGCGTAATGTGATGTTACGTTATTCAACAAATTATACTAAGCGGCTCTTTAATGTTCTGCCGATACATCTTTATGGAAATACGGAGCAGCTGCTGTTCAGAATACATTGAATATCGATACCTGAATATTTTTTCAAGTGTTTTGTTATTTTAATAACACACAAATTCTTCATCGGCCTGTACCACTGCTGGGAACAGGCCTCGTCTCATACAGAGATGGCATGGGCATTGATCACCACGCTTGCTCAAGGTGGATTTGCGACTACAGACTTTTTAAGTCCATGTTTCCACACGATATTTTCCTTCACCGTTAGTCAGTGGTGTTTCAGATAAACTTCGAAAGTACTTATGAATTTGTACTCTGTATTGGTACTTGCTAGGTTTCGAACCCGCACACTCGTACACGAGATGCAGGTGCCTTTACCACCACGACATTTTACGAACATACTGATTAGCTTATATTTTATAATCACGTGTGATATTCGCTATTATAATATACGTATATTACGTTTACGTTATTTATTCCTAAACCCAAAAGTATGACTTTTATACTTCATGTGCAGGTGAATTTTCAGTGTGAAGCGAGAATTGTGGTCCCAAGGCGACGTAGCGCACTACTACGCCGTAGCAACGCTACGAGTGTTGTACTACGCATGGTGGAGGTGGTAAATTGGATTGTTCTTAAATTATATTAAGTGTCATGTTAATTTAACGTATAACAGCAAAACGTTGAGTTGACTCCATACGCGAACTATATTTCGGTCGAAGATAAAATAAGACTTCTGTTGACAGCGATGCGAATGAATATTTTGCCGATTTACTAGTAGGTACTTTATTTTCGAAACCTCGTTCCATATTATATGTTTGCTCTAGAAACTAGCTACAAAATACTTATGATTTTTCTGCGGAAATATTTAAGAGTGATGTGTTTGCAACAAAACGACACGCGATGTGTTTTCTTGGATGTGTGTAGTGCAGGTGTGGCGCAGGAACGCGTCAATATCGCTGATGGAATACTTGTTACGCGTACAGTCGCGCGCTACTACCTTACGCAGTACTCGCTACGAAACATCAGTAAAGATTTCCCACTTTGCCTGGACCGACCTATTGTATAAGCCTCACTTATCAGGTAAGGCTTTTGAAGCGTTTATTTGATTATACGTGAAATAATACAAATATTCCAACAAAGGGTCCTCTGCTTTAGTTACGAGCTTAATTTTTATTTGAATCAATAAATGTCTTTAGCCTGAGGATAATTATAGCTAGAGAGCTCTGTAACCACACGAAACATGTTTTTAACATTTAGCAATTTACTACACCACCTGCACTTTTAAAAAAAAGTTTTTCTTTAAAAATATGAGTGTGATACTCATAAACAACAAGGAGCACTTATTTCCTCACCTGTACAATATGTAGGCAAGCTCTTACTTTAAGTCGAGGTGTCGGGGCGCATGATACTCTCACACGGCGTCGGGCACAGCCGGGCGTCGGGCGTGGGGCATGCGTCGGGCTGCAGCCCATTGTTGTCCGTGATGGATTGTGTGCCGACGCACTTAGCGATCACTTGGAGTACTACTTACCCCGTGGGAACGCGCGGGTACGTCCCGAGCGTTACTTCAAGTAATGCGTGCTAATCAAATGTTTTAATCTAGCAATTTGTTTGCGCACACCTAGTATGACAACATTTTTGGTGTTATACAGACGAGGCGTTTTATTTGGTGATATAATTTACACGTATGAGATAGATAAAACGATCATCTACATAAATTAAATTTAAATGCTTCGCATTACAGAAAGGCTATTTTACAAATCTATTTAGTTATTGTTATCGACAAAGGTAATTTTTGGAAGAAAAAAAGGCATGTAATATCCCCAATAACAACTAAAAACTGAAAGTACTATTCATACAGACTTGTACTATTTTTTGCACAGGGACAATACATCTTCGATTATATAGTAATAACATAAAATTAATAGTAAATAAACCATTTTAACTTTACATCTCATCAGAAATTAATTAGCTTACTCTATTAATTTCATCAAAACAATGACCTCATAATAGTTGTCCCTGATTTTATTACCCGCCAGCCTCACCCTGTCGATGGTCTGCACAGACAGGCGAATATTCCTGACAAACATACGCATATATCATGACAATACTGCGGAGTGGATTATGAATAGACATAGTATATCTCCCGGGTTCCCTCGCAGAGTAAGTGATAACAATGCGTGATGACGTAATGGGCTCAGTATATTTGTGAATATTTACAACTTACTGTTTGCTTAGGATAAGGAGAATATAATAAAAAGATGAACATATTCTGTGGTATTGTGTTGACATAATGTATAGTTAGGAAACTCTTTAATTTTGTCTATGGTTATGAATAAAGAATATAAAAAGGTGGGAAATGAACTGTCAATTAGAAGATTCTTGGGTAAGATGATGATCGACGTAATTTGTAAGTGCAAATTATTTATTGTTTTAAGGATTAAATAGTGACTGAACTGCTTAATATCATCTAAGTTCACCGATTATTTGTTTTTAATAATAGTCCGCTTCTGAATGCTAAATATATATATAAATACGCTATTGGTGCTTTCAAGCTTCAATTTAGAAGTTATGTAAATCCTACTAATATAAATGTGAACACATAGGAGTAGATTACACTGATGAATGCTCCTAACGACTATTATCAATTCCGAAAGTTTGTAAGGTATGTATGTATGTTTGTTACTCTCCCACGCAAAAAATACTGAACGAATTTGTATGAACTTTGGTACACACATAGTTTATAACCTGGATTAACACAGGATATATATATATTTTTCCGATGCGCGAAGTTTTCCCTCAGGATACAGGTAGGAACAGGAAACAGCTGGTACTGTATAAATAATTCAATTTCTTGAATCCTTAAATAGTTCTATCAAAACCGCTTGCAAACTGTAGTCTCAAGTATTTCGCCTCAAACCGCAGCTTCCTCGGTTCAAAAACGAAATATTATCTAAGTTTAAATATCAAGAAAATTTTAGCTTAAGTGCTTGAAGAGCTTTTCAGCACTCGACTTGGCTCCCAGCAGTCTTTTCAGCGTTCTGAAGAGACATTTCAGTTACAAAGAAATATAAGTCGTCAGTAGAACCTCAAGGAATAAAGCATAAAAATGCTCAAATTATGCAAATCGCTCGCGCTTGGTGAAAGTTGTGAACACAGAGACGCACTCAGGTAGTGTGCCGTGAACTGCATCCGTTGATAAGATTATTAAAAGATGCAGCTAATTATGGTATATGATTTTTTTTTAGTTTATTCATATAAACGATAGCTGTAGATATTTGGCTAAACAAAATAAAAGTGAAAGTCTGTACCTACAGCTGAACTTTGAGCTTCTATTCTGTGTTATGTTCGTTTCATTTGTAAACTGTGAAACAAAAATACATTTACAGATTTAACACTCAAACATTTCACTTACTACTTTATACTAAACAAATTCTCACATATTATGTTTTTAACCCTTAATTTGACAAGAGGAAAAATTTTAAAAACTTTTGTTTCTTTTCACATTTTCGGCTTCACTAGGGGTTGTTAGGACATGAAAAAATAATTTAAAAAATCTGGTATTACCTCATTTCCTGAAAATGCATGTCCAGTATACTGGACCTTGCCAGGTTTGCCATAAAGTTGTCGATAATTTTGATGTGCTGTATAATACACATTGCCGAATTATTACTTTCTAGGACTTATTTCTATTTTATGCAAGTGATAAAATAAAATATAATAAAACGCAAAAACAATAACATGTTTTGTATTGTATTACAAAATCTTTATTTTTTATGAATATAATGAGGCACATTTTACTTATTCTAAGTGAGATCAATAATATAATCAGTCTGAATGAAAAGATACGTAACAATTATTATTCTGAATTTTAGATAAAATTAAACAACTACAATATTATAATCAGTCAACATACTTAGAAACTTTCACTTACTATGATAATCATAAAAACTATTTCTTTTACGTACTTTGGTTGCACTTTACACAAGTTTTGCAGCGACCGTATGACTCTCCAAAACTAGGGAAATGGCCAATACTATCATAGCGGACACTGTCATCTGTTCGACAGTTGTTGTTTACAGATATACGAGATCTACCTTTATTCTGTAACTCTCTTGCTAATTGCCACCGAAAAGACTTCAAAGGCATGTGCTTCACTGCCCGATTACTACAATCTCTGCGATAAACTAACCATGCGTTGTTCACACAAATGTCGAGCATTTGAGCAAAGATTGGGAAAATACCAACGACGGCTCTTATACGTAGTCCGGTACAACGCAACCAGCATATCTGCGAGATCGACGCCTCCCATGATTATTATAATGCTTTATAAGTTCCGGACAATCCACATCAACACGGGCTTTCATTTCCTTGCTGTACCTCTTTATTTTTCCCACAGGGTAAGCATCAGCGTACGGACCGATTAGAGTGACCACCTTATTGTCGTACCATTTAACTATTGCTATCTTATTGGTATTATCAACGACTTGGCAATAAGAACCTCTACCTTTCTTTTTAAAGATTTATTACTCATCAGTAGTTTGTCACAACCTTTGGCGTATAGTGCCTAAACTAAATATACCACATTCGTCTCTAAGGTATATTGCCAAATCTAGAGTCGAGAAATAATTGTCAAAATACACGACGCAGGCTCTCGTCTGTATTGTCTTGCATAAAGCAACGACAACTTTAGCTCCTAAGGTTAAGGTTTCTTCGGCTTGTGAAAACTGGATATATCTAAATGTGTCTTCGCCTCCATAAAGCAGGAAGTCATATCCAATTCCCGACATGCCTGCTCGGACAAAGTTTTTGAAACCCCATTTATTGGGTTTCATGGGATTGTACTGTCTCCTGTTACCCGCCTTTTTGCCTTTATACGGTATGGTCATCTCGTCAATACTAAATCTCATTTCCTCTTCGGTGGCCAAGCAGTTTCTCCTCACTTTCTCTACAAAAGGTCTTACTTTGAAGTAGCGATCTGAAATCTGGACAAGAGTTATCAGCAAAATGGATGTATCTGAGAGAATAACTTTGATGCACGTGATGTTTGCTTGAAGACCTGCAAATAATACAAATTGTTAGAAAAAAACATTACACATAATTACTAAATACACATCTTAGTTACTTTTCTAACTAACTGGCAGTGTCCAATATACTACACATCCCAAAACCGCACTAAAACAGTACCTACTTGGCAATGGGAAATATACTGGACATGCTAATTTCATTGAAAATTACGATAAATCCATAACAGCTATTATAATTTTAATTTGTGTACACATATACATAGGTCTTATAAAATAAATTGAGAAAAAATGAGTATGCATTGCAAAGTAAAATTAACAAATAAATCGGGACTTACCGAGAGCGGTCGCGGCACGTGCTTCCTTCCAGACATTTCGGCGGTGACTAAACAGCAATGAGCAGGCGCACCTTACGCGTAATTTTATTTACATTATATTAGTTTACAAATAAACTAATGAAATTAAAATAAATAATATATAGTTTAAAAAAATGATTGTACATTTTTTTTAAGTTGATGTTCAGTATATTGCACGTTATCGAATTAAGGGTTAATACCCTACACTTCACAAAATATTTACCTATATTTGATATTCATCCTGAGCAACACATCTTTACTTGAGGGATTTTTAGTATTCCTACCCGCATTCGCCCAATCATCTCTGTGTAAACAGCCCCGAGGGCAGCTCGCGCCCCTGTCCGCCCCGAGCCGGCCCTGCGCGTATTATCTACAAGAATTCATAAGAAGCGGCCGCGACGCTCTCCACCGTATTGCCACCACTTTTTGTTTTGTAATTTTAACTGGATATATTCGCCACTTGAGTACACAACATTTTGGAGTTATTGCCCCTTTTTCTGAAGAAATGAGCTCTCAAGTTCGTCGGCGTTGTGTTGGTATTTTATCTTATTTGCTGGAGGGATCTGATATTTTTGCTGTTGTCCGTCGTCGAATCGGGAAGGATTTTAATAAAGATGTATTTGTTAAACAATTAATATAAACTTAAAATAAAAAATATATTATAACAAACCCCATTACTGTCTTACAAATAGCAGTAGCTGTACCTATGTCGTCACAACTCATCAAAGCTTCGCGTTGTGCGGCTCGGAACTCAATTTTATTTTTAATTACTTGCCGAACTGAACTGGCTAGAAGACCAATTAAACTGATCGACAGACTCAAAGGAGAAATAAAAAGATTCCTCAAACAACGACACTCTAATTACATAACCGAGGGAGGACCGGCTGCCGTGACATCGACAGTTTGTTTACGTTGCAGGACTTATCCTTCTTATTCATAGACTAGAGATAAATATATCTCTCGATTACACAATATTGACACAATAGTCTCTCTGTGTGTATGCACCTACACCTATTTATAACTCATACTCATAAGTATATCCCCCGATTGTAATGTTGTTGTCTTTTTATGGCGTCTACATCGTGGCGTAATCGCTGAGTTTTTTTGCACAATTACATAGATATTCAATTGAAGACTCACCACATATTTCAATCGAATTACTGAACTTAAAATCTTAGAATAAAGAAATATAACTCACATACATTTGTGAAATGAGCCCTCAAAACATAACAGCTCTTAAGCTGTAATGACCAAACCTCGGCAACCGATAACGCTCTATCATATCTCCACATCTCGGGGGCCACTAAAGCGCTTATTCAAATTGATTACAGCTAATCACAATGTCATTACCCGAGACAATGGCGCACAGAATTAATTAAACAAATGGCTAAACAATACGCTCCCACTTGATCCAAGTTTACAACATTTAATCCAGTTTTAGTAACTGCTAACAATAATTAAAACTTAGCGTGCTAGTTATACCGACCGATCGAGATACGACGTTTTGGTAATCGCTTTTATTGTTTAAACTGTGGGTTAAACGGCTTCCTGAAGGTGCCAAGTGGACTTCAAAAACATTAATTATTGCTTAAAATGATTAGTTAATTAATGTAACATTGACCTTGGTGTCACACAAGTTAAATTGACGCAAACAACTCAAGGGAATACCTACATGACATTGTCACGCTCTTAGTTTTAGCCCTAGATATTGTATGCGTGAGTGATACGTTTCAACAAGTGAGTCTAGAGTTTACAAAGCAGAATAGCGACGATCATTGTTCATACAAAAATAGAAATGAATAAAGGAACATTTTCATTCCACAAAATGAAGGATCACATAAAATGCTGAATTAATTCACTCAATAAAGCTTTCGTTCGCTGAAATAACCTTCAGAATCCCTCCAAATCCTTCATTGTACGTAATCCTAAACATTTTTATATATTAGTGGGGGAATGAGAATTTACCGGCGACCGGGCGGTGACGCGCTGGCCGCGGCGCGGCGACCCGGCGACCGGCTATATTTCACGCGGGCGCGTCAATTTGTCGTCATTACTTGAGCGACATTTGTGATGTGCTTGTGTAATGCACTTTTGGGGTAAATGTCACGTGCCCGCAATAAAACTTCATTTTGCAAAATTATCTTAATGTTTCATTTAAATAAAACAATGGAATCCTTCTAAACTTAGTCTCGTGTTGTTTTACTTGAAGAATAATATTGTTATCTTTAAAAATGGTCTTTATCCTGTTTATTTTATAAAGCGGAAGTTTGTGAGGATTTATATATATGTATATATGTTTGTTGCTCTTTCACGCACTAACTAATTGGAGTTGTAATAGCAATGAGTATCCGAAATACAATTTCACATTTTCTAAACCCATTTCAATTAAATAACCCCTCAACCGCTCACGGTCGGTCGAACCGACCAAAACGCACTAAAAATTTTCCAAACACGTTTCACGCAATATTGTTCCCCTTCAAAAATGAGTACCTTAGCAGTCGGGGGATGACGCAGGAGTGTCGTGAGCATCCCGGAGCCAATCCTCGGTGGAAATCAACGGGCTGTCACATCGCATGAGCGATCACTGATGAGGTCTCAAATTGACGGCCGTAATTAAAGTTCAGATAGATTGATGTCGAAAACTAATCATGATTCAGGTGTAAGTGAGGAGTATTGACCTGCTGGCGGTTTATTAATAAAATTAAATCGAGACCGATGAACTGGCGTGAACCGTCGCAGCCTTCTTTATAACTCGATACTTAGTCGATAGCATGGTAATAGTATAAGCCTTTATCACGTCGTGACTGATTCTATAATATAATATTAAAAAAATATATGTAATATTAACAGATTTATTTAAAAAAAATACCGTAGATCTCCAACAACACCAAAACAAACCCTCAAAATTGATTCCATTATAATCAAATGACAATTCTCATATCATCAATAAGTTCACGCCCTTCACTGTACACAGACGTGCAAAGAAACGTGACGTGTTAAAACATTTGACTTGGCTCAAAAATTGCAAGTCAGTTATAATTTTAATAATTTCCGGACGCACCGCCGTCAGTTTGTGTCAGCAAGGGACCAAGGTATCCAGACCCCTGGCCTTGGTGGCTTAAACGTGTGTCACTACTGGATAAATATTTGTTTGATTTCCTTCAAATTCTCATTAAGAAAATAATGGTGATATTAAAAAGATTTCATTGGTTTAAGCAGCTAAGGTAACAAAAAAATACCTGACACTTCCTGCAACACAACCTATAGACATGTCATAACTAACGCAAAGATGGAGTACAAGAAGTCGAAGAAAAATAGATATGAAAATATTTTTTTAAATCTAATATCAACCGCCGTGTTTTCCTTTTTTTAAATAATTCTAAAGAAAATACACAATTATTTCGCACTAGTCGCGTCAAACAAACGCCGAATAGTAACCAAATTAAAGCGGCGTATCAGGGGAGGTCAATCTTCAGTGGATCGCGAGTGACAGGGGTGTCCGTCCGCGTTGTGCACGCCACGCACGTGCCCCGCGATTTGAGGGGCCCTAATGAAGTAGGGTGACACCCCTAGCGCGCAGGGCCACCACGCATAGTGCGCGATGCGTTAGATATAATACAGCGATAAAGTAAAATAAAATTTATGTAAATTGGTAAGGCGAAGGAATTAATATGCGAAGGTAAAGTGTAATATATGGGTTATGGAGAAAAGGGGTGACACAGGTATTCATTTTCACATTTTTAACAAAAAAGTAATTTAGTTACTTAATAATTAATACTAGTAGTGGTAGTTAATCAATTCCTATTACATATTGTATGTCCAAATGACGGGCGTTTATAATAAAAAATACATACCTTGTTAATTACTCGCTTATCAGTCAGTGGAGCGCGTCCTTGAATCTGCAACAAAAATGCAATTTGTTATCGCAATGTCGTGCGAGAATGCACCGCTCGTGATATTGCAATAAATTGGCACAATGATTGTACCCTCCCTGACCTTACTCAAACTCTCCATAACTATTGAAATTAGGGATATAATCATTGGGTACAAAAAATATTACCTTATTGGTATTTATTTCAAGATAGCTGCTGGGTTACTTAAATTTTTGCATAATTATCTTCAAATTATTTTGCTAAAAACGACTACACAACAGTTACCTTCTAAATTATATTTTAAGTGAAATGTATGTACCAATAAGTAGATATAAAAAATACACAATTTAAATAAACAATACACGATATAAATAAAAGAAGACAGAGGAAACGCTTAGACCGATGCGGTAAAAGTAAATGGGAAGAAAGGGGATTAGTATGTCTAGTAAAAAGGAGGGCAATAAATATAAATGAAAGAAAAAGACATGCTGTGTCGACCCCAAAAACACTGGGATGAGAGATTATAAATGACTACTTGTACTATTCTAGTTCACTACACAAATAAAATTAACGCGACTATGAAACAAGGTACTAATTTCATTTATAACACTGAATAAAATCCTCGTCTTCCAAATTCAGGATGGGCGCACAACTGCGACAAAAAGACGCAAAGAACTCAATCGCAGTGGGGACAAAGCGATTCAACTTATTTTGTAACTAGTGTTGACAAAATGTGAAATTGAAGTGGAAAATGAGCTGGCGGCGAGCCAAGTGACGGGACTGTGCGCGATACCCACCACGAGGGTAGAAACCAGGTGGATGCGACACAAAGTCTAAAGTTTGAAGCGTTACAATGGGTTATTAAGCTTCAATTATCCTTATCAATAAATGCGAAAGTGACTCAGTCCGTCTGACTGTCTTACTTTCACAGCCCGGATATAGGATTTTCATATGAGTGCGTGAAGTTTTCACAAATACAGACAGTAGATAGTTTATATCTTTTTAATCTATCTATATTTTTTTTGTATTAAAAAAACAATACTATGCTTTACCCACTTGTCTTCCATCCCCCACTTTTTTGTCTTGGTTTCGATCCCCCAAACATGCAAAAGGCTTTTCCACGTGACATTTGAGCAGAGCACAGCCTGGATTTATTAGTGATGGCATTATATTATGCATTGTTGGCAGGTACACTTCTGCCTAGCACTATGGGGATAAAAGACGTAATATAATATTATGATATTAATAAATGCCTGTCTTAAGATGCCTTGTCATAATTATCTCTGTTGCTTCCCACATCCGTGACGGCAGCGGTATGTGAGTCCGCGCGGCGTCGTTTTAATAAGATAATTTCCCGGAGCCTAGTGATGCTGATATTATATTACATTAAAGAACATTTCCATGATACCTTTACGAATGCTTTTATAACATCAAGCTTACTCACTTGCTTGGATTAAATTGGAGAGATTTCGTGAGCCATTTGTATGACCTTATAGTCTTTTCCGGGTCTGTGGGATTATGCATGTGTGATATTCAGCCATTCCATTAATGTGCAGAAAAAGTTTCTATTCAAAAACAATCAAGTTTCTATTCGATATCAATTATTTTAAAAATAAAAAAGTTTCATTTAGGACGATTTCTTCTTAACTTAAACCTCCTAACATTCAAATAAGCGTAGATATGAAGGAACGCCAGTGTAACGAGACGCGATAACTATCGGCTGTAAAACCATTACGTCGCTTGTTTACCCGACCGCGACTCACTGGATAAACTATCCGTTTTATGAGCGAAATTGTCGGGAACTCATCAAACTTTTAGTTGATTTCACTGTGAAAATATAGAGAGACTCCGACTGATATTTACTTGATCGTCTAGTTAGTTTTATTTTGACAGAGTGGGAACTTATATTAGGGTATGACGTACAATGGGAATTTTATATTTAATGCGTATAAATTCAAATATTTATTTATTACTGCAAACTCCTAGTGAATGACGAAGTATTAATAAATAAAATGGTAATATCTAAGCAGAAATTCACCTACAGTACATACATTGAAAATGTTGTGATGGGTCGATCGGGATCCGAGTGCAAGTAATGCGGAGTTTTATTCGACAAGTATTGCTAGAAAAACACATACATTGTAAATACTAGATCTACAAAGAACAAATACATTACAAACTAAAAGATTAGTAGGCAGAAACGTAGACCTGTTAAAGTATGCCCCGTGGTTTCCGGTAGCATCGTAATAGTTAGACGACAATACTACTTTCTAAGCTCAGTTTTGTATAACAAAATAAATGGGATTTTGAACATTTATCCTCTTACTTCACGTGAGTGTAAATTAATCACACATAAGTGGCTCAGTTATCTGACTTATGAAGACCTTGAACGACTAGTAAAAATCTAAGAATAAAATAAAAATTAAGTAAAAATGTACCCGTCATTCCTACTACCTTCCGAATCACATAAACAGACAAACATACATATACCTACCCACACATACTCACACACTCACTTACAAGCATACACATACATACACTATACTTACATTCACGCTATATGTACACATTCACATGCATAAATAATACAATTAGAGATTAAGATTTTATTATTGTTTATATTTTTATTCTCCAAAGTACATATATATTTTTGTTTTTTTTTTTCCTGTAAAATGAATGAATGGAACGCTGTCGTCTCCCCTCTTGGAGGTGGGCGCTAATAGCCGCGACACAGTATTCTATCCTAATGCGGCTGTTAACGAACATCGGTTTTTTGTACACTGTTTTTTGTTCCAATAAATATTTTTGTATTTTTTTTTTTGTATAACTGAGACATCCTCCCAAGTCTTTCCTTACTGACTTGAACTCAGAAACCCAAATAACACGCTCAAAAAATAACCAACAGAAAAATGTTTATAAAGTGGTTAGACAATAACAAAAGCGCCCGTCTCCGTTACTCCTCGCCAAATGAGTCAGTAAGAAAGTAAAGTAAAGTAAAAAGACATCGTCGCCCGGGGTCAGTGCTAACAGCTTATTGTACCCCCACTCATTATGACGGTTATTTGTTTAATTAACGGACGTCACACCGGCGACGGACAAAAGGTTTTTCTTATTTTTTTTTAAACGAGTGTCGCGGCCATTTTTTGTTGATGCTGGTTTTCTTTTCTTGTTCTAGGTAAGTATTTATGTACTGTTGAAATGTAACTGGTATCTAGTGAAAATGTATCACACTTGTTTGACACTTGTTTTCAGCATGTACTATATCTATAATAGCCTTCGGAATTGTATCCATGAAGTTTAAATAACATGGAAACTCTTTGTAATCAGGGAAAAGATAAATTTATCTCTACCCGATTAATTTTCAGCTTTCTTAGATAAAATTGGTTATCTACAAACATTGCAGGTATATTCGAAGGCCCGCGCTTAGAAACCTGAATAAAAACTTAATTACTACTTGACATTAGATTCAACAAGTCAATTGTCTCAACTTTATGTCCAACATTTGTTTGTGTTCAAGTATCGTTTTAGAATATTGGCCTAAAACCTAACCTTCTACTTTGCTTAAAAACCCCACAGATTACTTGGTATTGTTTTTAAACTACTTAGTTCCATTAATTGTAGATCGTTTTACATATTATTTACAGTTCAAATACAAATAGCGCTCCAACGTACAACTGGGTGATATTCGCATTAATGAGTATTGAGACAGACGGCGCCATTACCGTCAGCTACAGGCTGACGGCCGACTGATCGCTGGACATTTGTAACAGTTCACGATACGCATGTTCATCGTACAACATTACATTCATTTGTTTCCAATACTTTAACAAAACAGTTGGCTTATCATGAGCTGAGTACAGCTATTAAATGATTTGCTAGTTATACATTATCTATTGAGAATAGAAGCGAGCAACGAACAATACTTATTTTTGACAAGTGCCAAAAAAACATTTAAATATAGTAAACTATACAGAATGAAGGTACAGCTTTATTAAAAACTTCTCTTTGAATCAAGACAACATAAGTTTTTAATTCTTTTTGGTAACCGCGTCCCTGCTTACCTTCCCCAAAGCTCTTTACCGACCTTTACTGCATTTGAGAACTAAGCAAACATTAAACGACCTGCACATCAAAACTCGTACGGAACCCACAAATTTCTTAATTAAAACACTTTTTTTCACTAAAGGCTAGTTTAGATCGGCGGCGAGGCAAGCGCGAGGCGAGGCGCTGCGGAATTCCGAAAGAAGCCTTTAATTAATGTCGTTGTGAGATCCTTAATTGCGATCCGACGTCGCTTTGATACGCAACCGCGTCACGGCTCACGCCTCCGACCTGCTCCAGGAGCGGGATTAAACGATAATAACTTTAACGATACTGATATTAATTACTCTTAATACTTTTTGAAGAATAAGCTTTAATTTCTTTTTATAATCCAAAAATGTAATAAGTAAATATAAAGTTTTACTGTCGCAAAATTATTCTAGCATTTCCATTGTTTGCTACCATTGTGTAATCAAAACTAAATGGATAAGGTAGGTAGGTAGTATGTCGGATAAATCTTAGTTTTCCTTTCAGCTGCTAAAATATTACCATTTATATGATTCACATAAGCATACCTACACTAAAACTTCTAAAGTCAGTTCAGTGAGAACATAGATCCAAACAAACCTAAAGTAGTTGTAACTAGTTAGTGTGATAATGTATAATAAAAATCGTTTCGAATACACCTAATTAAAAATACAAGCGACAGTTTAGCTCAAACACCAGCTCCTAGCCTCGTTCACGATGTATAAACTTTACCCTTGAAAAACTTGTAAAGGGTTTTTTGTGGCAAGTTTCACTTCACACCTCGACGACGAGGCAGGCGGCGCACGTGAGACGAGGCGCAAATAAGCCGGTGTGTAATTAGGCTTACAAGAAAATTAACGCGACGCCTCGTGTGACGACGCTCTCTTATAAAACTTAAGCGCTGGTTTTTTATTTGTGCGACATTTTTAATTTTAATGGTAAATTATTTTATTTGGAACGCGCTAGGGGATGTAAAGAAGGGTGAAATAGGCGTTGGCTGAAATAACTGGCTTAGAAAGTCAGCCAATATTTTCAGCGAAAATTAATTTAAGCTTAAACTACGTCACATTACCTCGCTATTAGACTATTGTAGCTGCAAAAACACATACTGCTGTTCCAAAAACCCTTTTATTTTTAGGATCTCCTCGTGTTGGGTTACTCTCAGTTACGTCATGAATAATATCAGTCACTGATGAATTTTACTGTGAAGACCTCGTTGGTCACTACACTTCTTTTGACTGCGATAAGCAACGCATAACGTTCTGTCCATTCATACAGTAGATACGTTGCACAGTAAAGACAAAAGACGAGCGCAGCCGAGGGCTACCCGAGTGCTGCCGAGAGCGTCCGGAATACAAATGTACAGCACTTGTTCCATCGCACTCCATGAATATTAAATTTATAATCTCTGGCCGCAGCCCTGATTTATCAAAGCCAACATCTTTCACTGTAGTCCATGCTAGCGCTTAACCATCCATTGCTCATTTTGTTAGCAAAGTATACAATACAGTACTTTGTAAGCCATCAATGTACCGTAAACGAACTGTACAAAGAATATTCTGCAGTATAATATGAATATTAATTTAACTTAGTTAGTGGCAAAGCTAATTTATTAAGCGTCACAGAGTATGATTCAAATTGTTTGGTGAAACAGCTGGTCGGTAATCAGTCACGGCGGGGTAATAGTTAACTGGAAACTGTTTACATTAGCAGCTCTCCATTAGTAATGCAGCAGGCACCACTTTAATGAGAATTAGAAAGGTCCAGGCATTCTCGAGTTTGGCGACACGTTCAGTCATTCATCCTAACTAATATTGAAAATGCAAAAGCGAGTTTGTTTGTTATGCGTTCACAGTAAAACGGCTAAACCGATTTTGATGAAATTTGTTATGGATATAAAGCCCTGGAGACGTTTACTGGCTTCGCGGGAACTGCAGGAAACAGCTAAACCTTCCTGAATGTATGTAAGTAGTTAAGTACCATACTATTCACCTGTCGTGTATATACAGAGTACCGCTCTAAATATGTGAAATATAGATACCCTCAGCGTCAAACTTGTACCCAAAAGAGTAGTTCCCAGACCAGCCTACCACTAATCTCTACTCACTTTTTGTTCGTCAAGAGGACTCTAATGGCCTTGTAAGTTGTACCAATGCTTTCATATGAATATTAATACTTGGCGCATGTTGGAACGTACTCAAGTCAATAGTTATTAGCGTATATCTTGCGGTACAGTGACCGACAGCGGTCGCTGTGTAACCCGACACCGTAATGGCGCGCGAGTGTCCTCCGACACGACTCGCTGGACACTCGATAGTTCATAACATAGCGGTACTGTATGTGCATTTTATTGGCCATCAACTTAGCTGGACCGCATTCCTGTAAGCCACCGGCATATACTTTATAGTGCGCGTTTTTATTGCGACTTTTTAACCATGTCGCCAAAAAGCCATAAAGTTAAAAAGATAAATTGCAGAACATCTTATAAAGTAGCTTTTATCTATGACATCTTAGAAATGTCAAGTGTCTACAATGCTTAAGTCCAGTGAAAAAGGATCGAAACGAAATAATATCGTATGCACAATTATATTGTTATATAATTGTCTATAATGTCTATGAAATCAATTATATTTGCTAGATTAAGAGGAAGTCATGTGAGCAGTAAAGAAATTATTTACATTTCGCTCTCGTCAAATACCTCCAGTAAAATCTTATCCCAGTGAAAAATTATGGACTTCCCGCCATTCTATTATACTATAAATCCAGCCTCAACTGCTCTGTAGCTCGACCAACACAGCTTACTTTTATCATTATGTTCTCGCTTATTAAAGTTAAACTATAATTATTTACACAGCATACATGAACCTCCTTTTTACTTCGCCATGGTCGGGTAAAAAGTATCAAACGTTTATCGCTGACTGCGCCATTACCGCCCGTAAGTCACATATACCGCGTCGTTCAACACCACACACAATAACGTAATTAGATATATTGTTTAATTCAATTGTCTACCACAACTGAACCGCACCGGTACTAACTAGCGAGCCGCCTAGCCTAGGGTCTATTCGTTTGGAGCTACCAGTCTATACTATAACATATGTATGTGACTTAACATCTACATATATATTACATGGGGCGACTGCCATGTGACCTCTACCGCCCAACTACAGGGAAATTTTGCAAAATCCATTCGAAGGTCAAACTGTAAGAAACTTGGAACGTATAACCGAACTGACTGCTTAAAATTCTCCAAAGTACATAGATTCAATACCAAAACCTAGAAAGTAAGGAAATACCTCTTGAACTTCCTCAAAATCTCAGTCAACACCCATTCACAACAACCAAAACATTCAAGTAAACATTTATAAACAATTCGATTACGAGAACTAAATCGATTGCATTAGTCAGGTATCGAATTATAGCGATCGGTTTATCCGCTACCGTTCAACCGGATCATCCGTTTAACTAGATTATTTACACGGTAATTTACAAAGAGAAACTGTTATAAACCTATGATTTGGTAACGCAAATATATTAACCGGTTAACGGTCGGTTAACCGATTGTAACGATCAGTTCGGTTTGTGTTTATGAGTAGTCATTCGATTATGATGGAGTAATCTCGTTGAGTGGTATCCTGCGGAAACAAGCGACATCCCGCCCGTGACAAATACCATTCAGTCTTTGATGGAGCATTTTCCTGGCGTACGGATATATGTAGGATCAATCATGGTGTTATATTTGCTAGCGAGGCAAACACGTTCTTTATAATGTCGAACCATATTAAAATGCGTTAATCTTTAAATAAGCCTAAGAGAATTCATACTCCGATGTTTTAGTCCCCAAAATTCACTCAATTATGCATATTTTATCTATAGTGAGTGTTTTTACATATTTTTATATATTTTCCATTAAAATTACATAGACATACTACTCCTATAGAACTAACTGCTATATCCTCGATGTCGAAACCACTTCTTGAAACGTAAACATGGTAAAGTTGACACAGTATGGAGTACACTTAGTAGGTACACTGTTGACACTAACACTCGTTTGTAATCCAGGATCCGTTTACAGTAACACTTCAGCGCCTCCTCCTGACTGGCTGAGGCTCCACGAGCGCGGCTTGTTGGGACAGGAGTCTGTTTTAGAGACTAGGTATTGGCGAGAAGAATGATCAATGGTATCTTTGAAATTGATCTTTGGTTAGTATCGCGGCTGAGCAATTATTGTCACGAATGGGTGTTTTTACAATCTACAGATGTGGTGGCCGAGTGGTTAAAGCACTTGCATCTCGTGTACGAGTGTGCGGGTACGAATCCTGGCGAGTACCTATGTGACATTTTGAAAGTCATATTAATGTACTTTTAAGTTAGATACCACTGTGTAACGGTAAAGAAAAACATTGTGAGAAAACTTCGAAGTCGAACTCGAAACTAAAAAATCGGAAGTCGCTATTCTGCCTAGAGCAAGCATGGTGATCAATACCTGTCTTCTTTATGAGAAGAAGCATTTAGCAAGCAGCACCTAGCAGTGGGACGATGACTACTAGAACACAGTCAGTCCGGAGTCGACTTCAAACTATTATCCACCAGAAACTATAGTATAGCAACATAAACCTCAGGACTTTTCACAGTAGTGGTACGTCATGATTGGCGTCTCTGTCACTGTTATCGTGATATTGAGGATGACAAAACCCTGTCTTATATTTTCTGTGCCACCAGCTCACCCTACCCTATGGTACATAATCATGATTTTTCAAACTAGGTAATAAATAGTCGTGTTTTTTTTTGCAAATCTCTGGTTACTGCGGTAACGGGTAGACATCAGCATTTTATAGTACAGATTAAACCGAGCTTTTGTTTATGATGCCATTTTTATTTTTATTTACGAGTAGCTCGCGTGCCGCCAAATGTAGCGGACCGACGCTCAATGTACCGTGGTGCGAGATGTACGGGCCGCACTTAGTGCTAAATACTAATACAAAGGATTAATCTCTCGTGTGCGAGTGAGAGATGATAGTAGATATGATTACTATAACTCCAGTGTTGTATTAATAACGGTATGGAAAAGACAGGTTATAAAAGTATATGTATGCTTTTCTTCTTTTAGGGAGCCTAGTAATATATCCCGATAATTTATACAAATAGTGGATAGTTTTGGTTTAAATAATTATAATTTATCTTTTATTTGCCACTAATCTTATTGATGCAAAAATATATTTTAAACACTTTCATTGCAAACAATATACAATCAGGTGGTTGCATATAGTTAATTGCACAGTTATTGATAACAATTTAAAATAATATCTTCTATTTGCTGATTTAAATTATAGTTAAAGGTGGAAACTAAACTAACAAATTTAAACTATGAATAGGTTACAAGGGACGTGCCTAACAAGCTTGTCCAAAATACTCCTACGATGCTGCACACAATAAGAAATCTTACAAAACTAAAAGTTACATGATATAAAAGTTCTGTGTATACAAGTAAATAAAATGTTCAGTACAGGAGTGCAAGTACCAGGGTATCACGTATGGCGAGCGAGTGCGCTCAGCTCAGGTACTAATGCGGGCACGTGCACGTTTATATCCCAGCTCTAGTGCTTTATTGCAACACAACCGTTGCTGGAACTGCGCTGGATTATACATGATACATGTGCAATTCTGTATATTATCCTTACTAATATTATAAATGCAAAAGTTACTGACTTTCTGTCTCTCTGTGATTTAGTATTGAGACAGACTGAAACCTGGAGAAGGACATAGGGTATTCTTTCTACAAGAGCGTGAAGTAGTTTCCCCAGAACGCGGGTGTCATCATCATCATCAGCCTATATATTGTCCCACTGCTGGGGACAGGCCTCTTCTCATACAGAGAAGGCATGAGCATTGATCACCACGCTTGCTCAAGGCGGATTGGCGATTTCAGACTTTTGAAGATCAGGTTTCCTCATAATGTTTTCCTTCACCGTTAGTCAGTGGTGTCTAAGATTTACTTAGAAAGTACATATGACTTTAGAAAAGTCACATTGGTACTTGCCAGGTTTTGAACCCGCACACTCGTACCCGAGAGGCAGGCCTTAACCACTAGGCCACCACGACCTATTGGACAAGGATGTAACCGCGGGTAACATCTAGTTATTATATAAACGATGTCTTTCTTCGAAGGTATAGGCGCTCGCTTTTCATGCATGACATGCATGCACTTATGAAAATGTACTTTTATTAGCTCGGGTTGTATGTATGTATGTATGTAACGGAATCTTTGAACCTAATTTTCACTGGTTTCTAGACGTCTGATCAACTTGGAACTTTGCACACGTGTTAAAGGCCGATGACAATGCAATAATTCGATAAAAAAAACTAAAAAAACACGCTTTTATTGCTGACCGAACTAAAAAATGGAAAATAAATAACAGTTTAAAAAAACTAAAAAAACACGCTATTATTGCTGACCGAACTAAAAAGTAGAAAATAATTTTTAAATAATTCAATTCAGAGTAAAACGCTACTAACTAACAGAATCTCCGGAGTTACCGTGCTGATTTTGTACATTTTATCACCAGTTCGTAACTATTATATATATATATTATCCCCAGAGACAGGCTATGTTTTATGTCCCTACAACACGGATGACGCCATGAGCGGAAGCTAGTGTACTTAAGTAACAATACTTTGGTATACCAACCCTAACTTATCCGAACTCATTTAACAGAACACAAAAACGCACCAATTTCCCAGTACCGGTAAGGTGACACCAGTAAAACTGTCAACTTACCGTCTGTCCGTCACTCTACACCGATCCGAGGTGTGAACCAATAATGTGACGTCACAGGAGGCTTACTCCCTGTTTACACAACCACCAAATTCCAAGTGAGTAACGGAAAATATCATAATAAATTTTTGTGTGAATTCAGTCCCGAGGGAACTAAAGCACCCGATAGCCTATAACCATCTCCAGGGTTCTATCTATCTCCATACCAAGTTCTAACTATATGGGTTCAGCCGCTTTATCAGAAAACACACGATTTCTGAATTATTTTGTAATACATTTCGGAATTACTTTTCGAAATAAATTATTTTTCTTAAACCTGTTAAAAAGCCTGTAACTGTTGAAAATGTCTGGCACTATATCAATTGTGTCATCTGGGAGCAACCCGGCAGGCCGCGAGCGAGGTGTGAAGCATATAATGTGACACATTAGAGTTGTCACACGTCCCCTCGCCGAGGATCGGGTGTCACCCTGACGAGACACTTTACTTCCATACGCATATTGCGAACAGGGATCGTCAGCTTTTTTTATTTTTGTGTAAAAACAGCACTTTTTATGTAAACAGTTGGTGAGGTAAAAAATAAGTAATGTTTTGTCCGATTCGTTTTCTTTAACAGATGAGCTGATACTCAGTATAATAATATAATTAATACAATACTACCACAGATTTGCTAATCATGCTAAAAATCTATCAGTTCGCTTTGAAAAAAATATTTTGTAACAAAGCTATTGGCGTAGACGCGACGAAAAATGAAAACAGTAAGCTTCTTGGTGCTTTCTTTATCTATAAAATCAAAAAGTAAACACTAAAATTTATTCAAATCATTGTCTTGTGACATCATAATCTCTCTCAGAAATAATCCAAAGACTCTTTAGTTGAAATCGTTTCACTAGTTTCGGCTGTGCGACAAAACAAACAAACTTACTGACATGTAATCTATCCTACCGCTTATCATAACCTGACTTCTGTACCGTAGTTGCGTAAGCAAGCCTCGCACAACGCAGCTTGTCGTCAAGTAAAATAAGATGTAAATTGTGACGATATTGAGTTTCGATGTCAGCACACACCGAGTTATTTAGAAATAAGATGTTGATATAGGGAAAACGATTTTGCGGGATATTGATAGGCGTTTTTCTTTCATATTTGTCACGTATCGGAACGGTTACGTGGGCTATCATTATCTGAGGATAATCCCCGAGGTAGGTAAATATGTGTTTATTTGAACGTGGTTTGATGGCATAATTTCATGTGAAAAATAATTAAAATTAAGTGTTACTAAGCTGATGGGATCTTAGCTAGAATGAAGATTTACCTGCGAGATTAAGCCGCGCTTGCCCTGTATAGACCAGTGACTATATTTTATACGCATGAAATATAAGCATGAAAGTTACCCATCGGAATGCTAAGATTTGTTATCTAACTGATAACAAAATTTAACATTATTATTGGTGGGTAATTTAACATAGTTTAACTACGTTATATGTTGTGCTAAAGAGTTCATCCATAGCAATTGATCCTTATTAAATATGCTATTATTTAGCCAGATTATTTCACTCACTTGACTATACAATCTTATTTCCGATCTATTCTTCAGTAACGATGCTAAAGCAGCTTATCGAGGTATACGTACGATGGACATACTACTTCACTTAAAAAAACAGATAAGAATCCAATCTAAATAGAATGCAAATATAAGGATGACACACAAAGTCGACCAGACTTAGTCACCTAGGGTTCTGCCCAACCCCTTCCAAGAACATCTACATAAAATAACACGCCCGGATTGTTCGGGAAAAAACGCATCCAAAAAGCTGTGGTGTTTAATATAAAATTATAATACGTAAAAGGGTGAGTCGGGGAACATTGGCATACCGCCGTAGCACCGCACTAGTGCTGTCTAGTGGCACGGGATTTTTTTACCCAGGAGAATCAGTTATTATGAATAACTTAAATGTCATTTATTTTATTACTTGTAATTTACTTTGAAAGCAATATTTCCATGAAATTATAATTCCTACGTATAATGCAGAGCTAAAACTAGGTACAAAAAATGTAGATACAAATATCACAATACCTTTACTAATTATAAACATTTTATAGTAAGTTTTTTATGACTATTCTTAGTTATTCGTGAGAAAAGAAATGGAATTTAAATCTTCAATGCAGGAGAATTAAAATAATATATTATTAAGAAACATTTACGTTATCAGTAAAGTTTATGATGAAACACACGCTTGTTTACATACTAATTTATACGTTTAAAATTTTATTTAAACCCTAATTAAAACACACAACAGATGTACAGAACGCAATAAAAAAAACTTATTTTTCACAATGACTACTTCTTGTACACAATTTCGAGTTGAAATTCCAAGTGCAATAAACCTCCGGGATTCCGCATCCCGTTCGCATTAGACAGCACTAGCGCTACGTGGCAGGGGAGAGGCGGATCGATCCCCGCGGGAATCCCTACACAGGTGGCGAGGTGTCCAAGTGTTCCTACCGTTCGCACCTCCTCGCCGCACGCCGGGGAACAGGGGCTATGTTGCACTTGGCAAATATTTTATTGCCACAAATTTATAATATTCTAAAATATGCAAAGATGGCGGCGAGGTACTGCAAAAAGTTCAAATTCATATAAATTCGACAGGTGCTTCGAGGTCGGGTAAGCAAAATATGAATATGTAAGGATCTTATATATTGAGGTTCTTATATCTACTATGAATATCAAAAATATATACCTACACTGTACTTAATTATATTTCACTCATATCTCATGCACGATATGTCTGCGTAAAATGCCACCAAAATAAGAATGGCGAGTATGAATAATCAGAATGAACAAAAGCAATTAATGATTATGTAAGCGTAAAAGCGCTTGATGTTTTATGGCCCTTCTTCCTTTGTGCAGCGTCACAGGCTCTAAATCGGAAAATGGTTGTAAATCACAGCTAAACGGTCGCGGCGCCGAACAATAAAACAATAAAAGGGTTGGTACCTTTACACACTGCATTAAACTCCATCTACAGTGCAAGCTACAGCTATAATAATTTAATTTACCATATAACTAAGGACCCTCTGAATGCCATGGAAAAGGACACTTTAAATCTCGAACGCACACAATTTCTCTGACTCTACCATGCACGGGACTTCAGAGTCCCGGACCTTTGGGAAGCACATGTAGAGCCGAACCAAACACGTAGAAGACACAGTTTCTTATTATATAAATTGTAGTTGTAGTTAGTAGACTAAATGTTTGGCCTACACTACTTGTGCACACATGCACGCCAAACAAAGATACTCCTAGAATGGGTATATCTTTATCCGGTAACACGACAAGGCATCAAAAATCTACTATGAATACAGATTTTATTATTAAACCCAAGATTTCTTAGACAAAAGATAAATAGAGGCGCATTCTCTCAGAGAAGCACCAGCCCCACATGAAACAATATTTTCTTAATAAAAAGTGACGTGTTGAAGCCGTGGAGTTCCCAATAGTTACAGTCGGGAGTTTTACATAATCCGGTAACATGGCGCGCGGACTCCCGCGAGAGCTCGGCGCGCGGCCTCGCGTCGCCTCGCGCTGTGTAGCCACACCGAGCATTATGTTCATCGCACCACGGTACTGCTCACTATTTTAATCATGTTTTTTACGTAATATCGTTCCTTGTTAATGTCACAACCCCTCGTCAAACGAAATCTGTGTAATACTGACGATATCTTATTTATTTAACAACTTATTAGACATTCATAATATAACCGAACATATACCTAAGTACCAAACAGTCGTCCTTACTATTTGTCCTTATTCATTCTGTCTGTCTATTACGCTTTTATGGGAATACGGATAAAAACGCGGGAAACTACTAGTCGAATATAAATAAAGATCATCTTAGAATGGCAATAATATTTATATGTATTTCATCTTTATACTAATGGTGCAACAGAGAGTAAAAAAACAGTAATTTATTAGTGTAATTGACACATTTGAGTTTACCTATCTGACGTCCAACTCCAACACCTATAAAAAGTTACGATTCTTTCAACTACCTCATTGATTATACAAATATCACAAATTCCCCACCCACACACACGGTGTACACTCCTACCAGAACTGAGACCCAGCTATTATAGTACCACATAAAATAACATAGCTTAGCATTTAATGGAGTGCGCACCTTAAAACAGTTATCAGAGATCGAACAATACCCGGATTATTGCTTTACTGCTTCCAAAATGTTGAACACGCATAACTCGGGCACTTACAACTTTATACGCCTTGCTTAACTCGAGTGTATGTTTGTTTGTTTTACTTTGGCGGTATCTACGCTGTCTGCTTATGAAGTTTATTTGATAGTATGGAAAGGATTCTTTGAGAAAAGCATATCAAAGTAAAGAAAATTATCATAATCGGCCTATTTACTATGCAACTGTTGGGTAGGAAAGGAAGGTATTTTCTTATACAAGGATGGCATGAGCATAGATCACCTCACTTACCCAAGGTGGATTGGCAATTTTAAAATTTTTAATTTTCTCGCGATGTTTTCTACTCAGAATAATCTAAGATACGCTTAGAAAAGCAAAGATAAGAAAAGATAACTATTCTAAATGAACAATAAGAGTAGAATGTAAGAAATATGTTCCAAATCATTAACTAACTGATCTTTAAATCACTTCAATCAGTCTCATTCTAATCACAGTAATCACAAGAGATTTTAGGTTTAATAGTAGGCAGTCATTATAATTATAAAGGCATATCAATATAATCTTAGTAGAAATAAATTCTAACATGTATGCAAATAAAAAACAAATTGGCAACGCCAATACAAGCAAGCATTCTATAGGCAATCGTAGCAATCAGCCGTAGCCGCGTAGCCGCGTAGCCTCCGCGCACATGGTGGTCGCCGTCGTCATGGCAACCGGGGTCAACGACCCACGCAACCGCTGCACAACCTGCAGTCTTTCTCAACTCCTACACTAATTTACCCTTGCTTAAGATTGTGCTATGTTTATTTTTAAAGTGACTATTTTGAGATTTTAAAATGAACCTTATGTGTATTAATAACAAATAAATACCTTCGGTTTTTTCAAAGTACTGCCACGACGTAAACACTTATCACTGAATCTATTGGGGTAATTTAACTATTCTTTATTTATATTTACGTATAAAATCTTATGTTTACTTCGTATACAAATCTCAGGCCACCGACGTAACACAACCTCTTTGTTTACCTACAACTCTACGTTACATAGCTACGACACTGGCTGCACACACAGTTTCCAAAGTCAAACGTCACATTTCGAATAAAAAATCAAATTTTAAAACACTGAAAATGGAACAAAAACGTTCGCGTGCCGGTACATGTCAACGAATGCGGCCGGCCGGCGTGTTTCGAACGCACAAAGCGACAAAATTATTTTGCACTTGTCAAACCCAAACACTGAACCACGTCCGAAGGAAAACAACACCGGGGACGGTAAACTTAACTTGGTAGCTGTATACTTTCGGATTCCATTTTCGAAATTTGCCGCGGAAAACTGGCTTTTCCACTGTCGAAGTAAATGCCAATTTCCTTTTCACGACACAAATTCGATCCAATTTCAACCTTAGTGCTCTTGTGTTTGAGTCACAATTGAATTTACACTTCGTTTGCAGACAATGCGCCACGCAATGACGTTTGCAGCAAGAGAGAGGACAACACATCTTTAAGTAAGAGTAAAAGAGAAGCCAGATTCCGAGGGTAGGTAACATTGGGGTGCATGTGAGCCCAAAAGGAACGTCAGGCTTACCATAAAGAATCGATCTTGAAGATGTTCGCTATTACTTGTGTTTTATTGAAAACTGGCTGTATGAGAATGTTTCAGTGCCAATATTTGTCAAATGTCGTAAAATATGAACATCGCCCTATCGTAGCCGCGTAGTTTTTATTATCTACTGATAACTCAGTCACGTGAGTATGTTTAAGTATTTATTAAACATGACACAACAAAATCTTTTTTTGCAATATCCTGCAGTTTCCTCCCACTACTTCACCATTTATCAGAAGCACAAGTGCCTTATAATAATAGAATGCCATAAAAAACGCAAACCTATAAATATTTCATGAGCATGTAATTAAACTGAAACTTACACTTGCTATCTAAGAACATCCAAACAGTTCCGCGTACTTTTAGTTAGCAATCGCAAGGATTTCTTTTGAGAGGGCCGAGGGTACGAGCGGGGCGCGGGGCGGGGACGACCACCATCGGCAAAGGGAATCCGTGATGAGCGCGCGTCGGATCGGGCACACTCGCACTCGCCAACTTACAACTATCTCGTTTTTATGAACTCCTAGTACTTCTCAAGAAGTTGTGTTGCAAATTACATCTTGGATTAGCTGCGCTCCTTATTTTTATGAGATCTTGGTAGTTAAATATTTTATCTGTAGTTTATTTTAGATAGGAATATTATTTTATGGATTTTCTTACTTTCCCTGAATACTCAAAAAGATTATCAACTCAGCTATTTTTTTTAGTTTAGGATCAGTCAATGCTGTCTGATCTGACATTGTCGATATATAGGTTTTATTTAATTTAATTAATTACAACGGTTCAAAACCAATTACAGTAATTAATATATATATAAAGGTTATCAAATCTTTCATGAATCCATCTCACAGTAACTCTGACACGCCAACAAGATGTTCGTCCATTCATCCGCAAACAAATCGGTTGTTGGATTAGAATCCAAGAGATCATTAATTGCCGCCAGAGTACGAGGTATTGGGGACTTAGCACGCGCAACGGTACGGCACGAAGGCACAGCAAACAATCTGTGCTTTCTACCTCGGCGGTAGTTGTCAGGTACAAAGAAACGAGCCAGTACAGCAAGCAGATCAGGCGCGTCAATAGCACCATGGAGCGTCTTATAGGCTATGGTGAGCTGGTCACGTGCCCGCCTTACCTCTAACGAGTTATATCCTAGACAACCCAGTAGAAATTTAGTCGGATAGAGGTAACGGTAGTAGCCATGTATCTGTTTGTACAGTATCCGTAAGTAACTCTATGATAAACGTCTGAACTTATTGAGATAGAACTTAGTATAGAGATGGACTGAAGCCTGCCTTCCGAAGAACATGAGGGTGTTTTTATCTGGGAGCATGAAATAGTTGCTACATGCCTCGGGCAATAGCTGGTAATTAATATGTAGGTCCACATTGCCTATCAAAATCCCAATAGCCAAACCAATCACAATCGATTATTATAGTATAATTTTAGCAGATAAATATTTCTCATTACTCAAGTATTTTTTCGTTTCATTTTCAGACAGACATAGAAATACTAAGGATGATGAAGCTTTTATTACGACAGATATTAATAATAATAACGAGGAGTTTCATAATGAAACCGATATCCTCCGCTTAATATACAACACTATCCAATCATCGTACCGAGACGTAACAGTACCAGTATTTTATATTACAGTCATAAATTCCATACATTAGCTTTATAGAACGCTAGGTTATCTAACACAAAACAATTGGGTAGTTACAACACCATTAACCAAAAAATCCAAGACCCAACTTCTAAAAAACACACTTTTATCCCTAGAAATCTGATATTTATTTATTAATTGTAAAATTAGATCTTTAGTGATTTTTCAGTCATATATGTAGTTCGTCAATTGACTTCGCTAAAAAATGACGTCACGTGTGCTTCTGCCGTAAAAAATCCAGGGAAGCTTTGCGTTCCAACAGCTCATATTATAATGGTGTTAATAAGTTAATTAGTATCTAACAATTTGAAAAACGCTAAACTGGCATTCAATCACCATCAATTTAACGTGCATTATCATTGACAAAAAGATTTTACGGACATAAATGGCTAAGCATTTGGCATATGGCAGTCACTATTATATCTGCGGCTCCAAAGATAACGACGCAGATCCAAAGACGTCCTTGTATTCGTGTACAAAACGAGCAATGGATGCAATTTGTCCTCCATCACTTTAAAGAATCTACGAACAATATTTATTGTACAAATACGAATAAATGACGTGACTGCACACGACTCCAGAATACACATTTCCGAATCAATGAGCAAGTCGCACATTCGTTCGGGATCACATGGACTCGGCACAAAGGAGGCTGATGTTTTAAACCTCTTTTGATATCGGAAAGAACCTTATGATAGACAATACTTTGTCGATGGTTACGGCTGATTACTTTTTTTTTCTATAAGGATTTTTGAAGAAATTTTACCATAAGGAAAAAATCTCACATGATGTAAGTGGTTAAAGTATGATTTATTTTCTTGCTTCTAAAATTCTAAATATCTTGTTTAATTTCTTTTCTCATTTGTTGTGCACTCATTACTCATCTGGAGAAAACTGATTGGTATTTTCTCTAAGTAAAATACATCTTGTGAGTGTTAATTGGAAACTCGCGAGTCATAAGTTTTAGACGGGTATTTTATTAAAATACCTTTACTTTTCATGTATGAAGCTGCAATTATATTATGGCGAAATAACACAGTCAGCAAATCTTACAAATGTTATGAAAACGTAGCAAAAAAAGTTTTGTAAAATTTCGTAATCGCATATCGTCGGCTTTACACAATTTTTAGACGGATTCGTCAATACGTGGCACGTTTCAAAGCGAGCACTTTGTATCATAAGTAGGCCTGTTACGAGAGCTAATTTCGAGCGAGGCAGTGACGTCACATGACGTCATATCTCGCTATCAAAGCTCGGGGCTAATTATCGCCGTATGGAGCACTCTACGTGAATATGAAGTGGTGAAGAATGGAGTCTTTTATCCTTTGGTACCAGGGAATAATGTTTGTCTAGGAGGTTAATAGACAAAGTTCCTTCTGTGAGATCGTGTGATGTAGCAGTGATGTGTGATTGCTGTAGGTTTTTCATTTTAGATTCGTAATTAGTTAGTCACGCTTTAATTATTACACCATGAAAACAATCATGTAATTATATTTTTTTGCTGATTCAAACATCTTTTTAGCGTTTGATCTCTACTTTCGAGTAACAATTTCTGAACAATCACAGTCACAATTTTTTTATTTGCGCTGTGAGGTATACTTACATGAAAATGTAAATCAATCAATCGCGTTTCGAGTTTCGTTTTTTACGAAATCAATATGCAATGATTGCTTTTATTACATAGTTATGAATTAAGAAACGGTTTCCATAACCAAGCCGAAATCTGACGTTCATGGATATAATGTTGGTATTTGTTTTACGTACAATAATAACTTTTTACGTATTAATCAAATTATTTCACAATTACTTAGACCTGGTCGCGAAATACGTATAGATACCGAAATCCTTTTAAAACAAAACAAGTGTTCTCATTTCGTACATCTCGCAAGTTTTTCCTGAAGACTACAGGCAATAGTTATAAGTGGCCAGTCGAAGCGGCGCGATCAAAGGCGGCGCGGCGCGGATCAAAGGCGCGGTAATGGCTTTTTAGTGGGGTGCACCGGAGGGGGTGACTTCAAGTAGTTAGGGCGCATTGGCGGCCGCTACGACACGACGTAAAAGGTACATATTTGTGATTTGTTAAATATAATTATATTATGTATAATTATCAGTTACTATTAGGTAAACACAAATCGCTAATCAAGGACGTGTTTAACCAAGTTTAAGATCAATCAAAAAAGGAAATAAATGATTGATTGATTGATATCAGTCTTGTCTATTTTTTTACTGTTACATAAAGGTTCGTATTAGACAAAAAAAAATACCGCGATATTGCGAATATTGTTTTATAAAGTATGTCAGGAGAAATAAGGATAAATATGTAAGTATAGGTAAGGATTCTTTACTTTATTGAATTAAGAAACCTTTAAAATCCTCAGGTACCTATAGGTAAAGGCACGTAGGTTTTTTTACAAAAGAAATCAGTCGTTTGTAAAGAACTACAATTACACCGCGATTGACTTTATGAACAGTATTTATTGTGACACTAAAATAAAAGACTAATGCGACATATTCACAAAATGATTCACAGTGCAACTTCGAGCGCGCGTCGTGCTGCGTGCGTCGTCGTGCGCGTCCCATAATGAGTGTCAGCGGTGTCTCGCTGCGAGCCCGACACTGCGGACACTACAGCTACAGGCATTACTCTATTATTACTACATTCATTAGTTAATTAAAGCAAAATCTTTAAGTTAAAATATTTACACAGTATCTACTGAAAATATTTTTTTTGAAGTTTGATCACCTATTCACATTGATGACCTATCTAAAGTAGTAAATAATACAAACCTTATAGTGGAATACTATCTGCGATCACTTTCACAATTCAAGTGTATAAAAATGGTTAAATTATAAAATACTAGTGGCCCGCCCCGGCTTCGCACGGGTAGGTAGTCTTTGTTTTTTAACCGATTTCAAAAAAGGTGGTTCTGTATTTGACCGGTATGCATGTGTTTGTATGTCCCCGATTTTCTCAAAAACTACTGATCTAAATTGGATGAGAGTTGTCGTTCTTCAAATGCATAGTCTTCAAGAAAGTTTTTAGTACAATATATACAATTATTGGGATCTGTTGAATTTCTTCGTAAATAACCAATGGAACTCTTCAATTACTAATAGCAAAGGAACCACGATTGCTGCGATCGTATGCCTGTGATTGTTTTCACTGTTCTATAACATAACAACACACCTCTATGCTTTAAAGGAGAAAACAGACATATAGAGTTCACCCTTATTAAAGGTGATGAACATTTATCAAGAAATTAGGATATTGTAATAATTATCTAAATTACAAATTGAGCCACTAAAAAGAGAACTGAAAAACTTTTTTCAAAAAACAACTGGCTTGGAACACAATACAAATTTAAAAATAACTAATAGACATCATTCTAGAAGTCGGTGTCTCCAATTAGGTATTGTGTATTTGCATTCTATTTTTGCAAAAAAAATGTTTTCTTTTAGGAATGATAAGTAAATCATGTCCCGAGTCTTCCCGCTGATTAGGCCCGTCCTAATCCTTACCGGACGGTTAGCCACTTATTGCTCAAAGTCTGCAGGCCGGACCTACAGTGGCCTGGAGTCGATTCCTGGCTCCAAATGTTGATGACGTGGCTGGGGCGTGAGATTTGTCTCTCCCTCACGCAACCCGCTATCTCCTTTTCCAGCATGACTGGTTAGCATTAGAAGGTGACGGCTTCCTATTCCCACTCTCTTTGGACCATGGTTTGAACCAGGGCCGAAAGTGAGAGATCGCCGCCGCCCAAGTGGGGCAGACCTCCACCGTATGTTCCACCGTGACCTCCAGGTGATCCTCACAGTGTCGACACCCCGACATTTCCACTCGCTTGATTCGATCCAGGAACCTCCCAAAATAACCGTGTCCAGTGAGAACCTGCGTCAGGCGTAGGCATTGGATCTGCGGTAGGTCAAGATGCCGTGGTGCCTCCTTAGCCACTCCGCGAAGAGAGGATTTAACGCCACAACAATCTCCACGCAGGTTCATCCGTGGCCTTATGATTTGTTTATTAGCAAAGGGAATTCTAGATTCTTAATTTCTGAAGTGTGGAATAGAATTAATTCAATGGAAAGCGCAATTTTTTTTTAGTTTATAATTATCCCGCTTTTATGTATGAAAAGAGGCCCTTTTCCTACATGGAACGCATGGGCATTAATCACCATGGAATAACATCTACACATTATGACTTGAAAGCGCTTACTTTTAACAAATTCGTAACTTAATTCTTGAAGCCGTTAAGGTGAAAGATATTATAATATGATATCAACCAAAAAAATAAATAAAAAAATAGTAAATACCAATCTCAAAAAAAGAATAAAAATATGTGGGATTTGAACTCGATGTAACCGATTCGCATGATCATGAATACAGCCCCTCCACTACAGCGCTCCTTGACATTTTAGGTAAAATTTACATTCTAACACAACGTGTTTTCAATTTGAATTACTGCTTATCTTCTTTACAAACGGGCGTGATGATTTTCATGTCAAAGATAATAGCGAAAATGCATATAGGTAATTATAAAAACTTGATAGGTCATCCCATTACAAACTTATTTCAATACCTCACTGCTCATTCCCCATAATATTTAGTGTGATGATTTGTAGCCTAAAACTTGAACCGATTCATAACAAACATCTTTGGTGAATTTCAAGTAAAACTGTTCAGACCTTTTGGCGTAAAGCTAAAACAGTTTTTTTTTCTTACAAACTTAAAATCATAATTTTTCACCCTAGGGCTAAAATCTTGAAAAACTGTGAAACACGTGTTTAATTATTTTCATTTTAGAGTGTCCCTACAAAATTTGAGTTTAATTGAATAAGAAATAAAACTTACTCCATACAAACTTTCAAGCCTATTTTAATATACTTAGGGTCGAAATTTCCAAAAATCCTTTCTTATTACTTGTCTAGGACATAAAAGGTACCTCCTGTCCAAATTTCATTACTCTAGGTCCAGCCATTTCGGCTCCGCGTTGATGAGTCAGTCATTCAGTGTATGAGATATTTTTCAACCATAGAAGTAGGTAACGAGGAAATATTTAAAAAACTAAGTCAGCTAGATACATCCAAAGGTGCAGGTCCCGATGGAATATCTCCAAATTTTATAGTAAATTGTGCACGAAGTCTTGTGGTTCCGTTGACGGCAATATTTAATAAATCCTTTAGCTCAGGACAGTTTCCAACAGTATGGAAACTTGCAAAAGTGGTACCAGTATTTAAAAGTGGTGATAATCGTGTAGTTGGCAATTATAGACCGATTTCCATTCTGTCCATCTTTGGAAAGGTTTTAGAATCCTTGCTCTGTCCCTATATACAGCGTTATTTCAAGAAAATTATTTGTGAAGACCAACACGGGTTTGTTAAAGCTCGATCGACATGTACAAATCTTGTATCTTACATAGAGACATTATCTGAAGCGATGGACAATGGTGTTCAGGTAGACGCTGTGTACACCGACTTCAGCAAGGCATTCGATAGGGTTTCCCACAAAATCCTTCTAGACAAACTTTCCATGTATGGAGTCCACGGTACACTTCTTGATTGGCTCCAAACTTACTTGCGCGATCGAGAATTTTATGTTGTTATTAACGGGTTCCGGTCAGCTCATTACGCCATCGCATCGGGTGTCCCGCAGGGTTCGCATCTAGGTCCTATTCTATTCAATATATTCATCAACGATGTCACTACATGCTTCCATAATACTACTCCATTCCTGTTTGCAGATGATATGAAAATTATAAAGACGGTGCTATCCCCGAAGGATGCTGTCTTGATGCAGCAGGATTTGGATAGACTATCCGAATGGTGTTCCCAAAACTATGTTTTATTGAATTGCGAGAAGTGCGTACACATCAAATTTAGCCGAAAACTGCGTAACATAAATACGAAGTACTATATAAATGAAACCCCACTAACAGAAGTCAACTGTATTAAAGATCTGGGTGTCACGTTAGACCATAAGCTTACATTTGTACCACATGTAGACAGTATTACAAAAAGAGGATTACGCGCATTGGGATTTGTGATCCGTAACAGCAAACTATTCCAAAAAACTGAGACCAAAATATTATTATACTGCACTCTGGTTCGCAGTGTTCTGGAATACTGTAGTACTGCCTGGCGGCCTCACTACGCTGTTCATTCCCTTAGGATGGAGCGTGTCCAAAAAAGATTTTTAAATTATCTTGGATTCTCAATAGGGAAAAAAATCAAAAGAAAAACATATAGTTATAAACTGGCCCTTTTCAAAATGAAGTCCCTTGAAAAACGGAGAGATATCTTAGATCTAAGGTTTATCTACAAGCTACTCAGGAACCAAACTGACTGCCCTAAACTCCTAAGTAAAATTTATTTTCGAGTCCCACGTAGGCCACCACGTAAGCCGATCACTCCTGTAGTTCCACCTTTCCGTCGAACTAAGTTTGGTACTAGCTCCCCTATTCCACGTATGTGTAAGTTACTAAATGAATACAGTGACCTCAACGATATCCACATAGAAACACTAATAACATTCATTCGCAAAACTAACATCTATCTATCTATACTTATAATAAATCTGTAGAGAGGTCAATTCTGTACATGAAATATATTTCCAAAATAACTATCAGGGGGTGATTAGGGATCGATACTGATGCCAAAAATGCAATCAGTAAAATTTTTGTCTGTCTGTCTGTCTGTCTGTCTGTCTGTCTGTATAAACTCTATAGAAACAAAAACTACTCGCCGGATTTTAACAAAACTTGGTACAATTATTTGTCATACTCCTGAGATGGTTATAGTATACTTTTCATCACGCTACAATCAATAGGAGCAGAGCAGTGAAGGGAAATGTTGTCATTTTGTTTAAACGCGCTAATCTCAGGAACCGCTGGTCCGATTTAAATAATTCTTTCAGTGTTAGATAGTCCATTTATCGAGGAAGGCTATAGACTATATATCATCACGCTAAGACCAATAGGAGCGGAGCACCACTATTCCACGCGGACGAAGTCGCTGGCAGAAGCTAGTATGAAATAAGTTATATTTTAAGCCCATTTTCATGTTAGCACTTAGGTTAATAACAATGGTACTGCTGTCCTTTGCAAAATAGAACGAACATGTTGTGTTTACCTGTAATTGGGTGTGCAGTAGAACTAAGATCTATTGTTATGTATTTTTGATGTATGTATTGCTGTAATACCTGTTGGTAAACCACAAATAAATAAATAAAAAAAAAAAAAATATGAGGTTGTCATTTTTAGTATAGATTTGAATTGTGTTTTTTTTTTTCATTTTTAACGTTCTTCGTTAAAAAAGCAAGGTCACAAATATCCATTAAAATCAGATAAAATCAAAACATGCGAACTCAACATTAAATCCACACACAAGACAATATAAAAGACAAAGAAATAATTATACAAAATTAACCGTCTGAATATGTTTTCTTTATAAATCTGTGGTCTGAATTGTCTCCCATTAACATCTGTACGAAAAACTTCAAGTAAAACATGATCTCCTAAACAGATTAATAAGTTCTTCCCGTAAGCCACCGCCTGGCAACAGCTACAGCTGCACAAAGGCCCAGCTATAAGGCGGGAGCACATTCCCGAGCAAACAGCGCGGTGGTCACAGACGACGTGTTTACGTCTACAGATTAGCGTGGCGCGTCTTACTGCATGCACCCCGGCTTATTCCGAGAGCACGCGCGTCACGACGAATGTCATACAATAAATTTGCAAGGAAACGAAATATATGAAAAATTACCCGTTTTTTGCGTGAAATGGTGACGATCATTACCATATCTCGATACATCATCACGCAACATCACATATAGCTCAAGAAGAAAAATAAAAAAAGCAAATAGAAGAATCTAAGAAAAATAAGTGTTGGAATAATTAAACACCTAATTAGTCAGCGTGAGATTTAAGTGCCAGTCTGTAAGACTAAGTATTCACTAAGGATATCAAATTAATTAAAAACATACAATCGCAAAGACAACCTGGACCACATGATAAACACAAACCATCACTAAATATCAGAAAAATCTGTAACTGACCATTTTACATTCTACGTACATTTTAGTAATTTGTCCAAAGAAATCATATTCAAGAAACCCTTATCCTCAGCAGTCCTGGGAGTTCGGAATAGCGCCTCGGAGCCACGGGCGCGACCCACATCCTTTCACCGCATTTGTGCTATCTCTGTTTGACATCGCAATCGTCTTGAGACGCCCGCGAGTGAGCGCCGCTACAGCTCCGCAGATCATATCGCACAAGTTCATCTAACGATGAGGGAATATTCACAAGGGTTTTGTTGTTCGTTCGGTCATCAAGGTCATGCCAATTATTTAAAAGGGCTAAACTATATCATTATTTTGAGTCAAAATAATAGCATTATGACCCCGTTTTCTTTCAAAATCACATTCTAGATTCGTCCTAGAGAGAAGACCAAGAAATAAGCAAAGGTTTTACATATTGAGTAAGAAAAGTAAAATTACCATGAACCATGGAAAACAAGATCATGGCAAGTCGCCGGATAAAGTCGGTATTAAGCATATGAGTCCTTACTCAGCATGCATTACTCATCAGAGCTTCATCATTTAGGTATCTATCCCAAGTTGGGATACTACATAGTTGAGATTCCCAACTAGTGTTTGCAAAAAATACAAGCTGCAATTTTGAAATATTTGAACAACAATCGCTCTACATTGATTTACTCATATAACAGCGGGGGAAAACAACTTTCAGTTTTTAGGCTTCTCCAGAGGTCGTCAAATAAGAAATGCTAGCGCCATCTAGCGCAAATAATCGTAAAAGTAAAAAAAAATACATTTTAAAGTAGGATCTAAGGTTTAGTTGAGAGAAAACTAATTCCAAAGTATAGTTCGTAGGTACAGTTGTGTAGACACATTCGCCGTAAGCAGCTCAGACTGCAGTTGTGCTCAAAGTGCGAATATATTACCTACGCCGTAAGCAAAGGAGCCTGCAAGACAAGACAGGGTAATCCGCGCCGGTATGACGCGCGAACGAATGAATGAACCAAATACTTTATTCGTTCAATGCGCTTTCTATGCGAGGTTGCTTTGAGCGCTACTTTTTATGTCGCACCTTTTTATACTGAAGCAGTTTTATACGGGCAAAGCGAATTTTACGTCTCTAACACTTTGAGGTGATCAATATGTTCATACATCTAGCTTGCTTTTTACGTATAGGTAAACAAAATTGATTTTTAATTTCTCTCGCATGGCTGATTTTTTCACGAATTTTGAATTTCACATACGCAGGCCATATTTCTGTCTCACACTTTATTTTAGCTACGACAAACGCGCTGTATTTTCCGACGGTAAAACCAGTATTTTAGACCACACTAGAGCGGTACAGTCGCCCACAAAAACCCTCGCTCGCCGCGTCACCAAACATCGTGGCCACCAGGCGAGCTGAAGTGGAGTGCCAATTAGTTCCCCGACCACCGCGTCGATAACCTCTGACCTTCGATTATGACACGACCAAATAAAAACTCCTTTGATAGTAAAACCGTAAAACCGAACGAACATGTGAGTGAAAGTTTTTTATTCTCCGCATTTATAGATCCGTGATTGCTGGCTAGCCGAGGTAATTTGAACAAATAATGAAAACGGAATTGTGGTATGCAAAATCCGTGGTTAAGCCTTGGGGACGGGATTTTAATAGGTTGGATAGTTATGGGTTGAAGAACCTAGAGAGGGAAAATCTATAGCGTGGCCGTGGTTATCTGTAGCCCGCATGGTCAGACTTATGATATTAATGACCTTTATCTTTAGTGCAAAGTGAAAGAAAATAATATCTAATAATAAGTCAAACATTATTTCAGCAAGTCAGTCACCGAAGCTACCCCTAACACAAGCGGCGGTAGTCGCTGCCGCCGATAGATACAGAGCCCATTATTAGTTTCCACATATTAAACGCAGATACCAATATTTAGTTTGACTCCCTCACCCTCCGAATACCCGATAACTCGCCTACAAGACAATCATACACAATTACTGACGAAAACTAACACAACATTATTATTTACCGGAGAGAATTTCTAAAATCGCTCTTACGTCTGTAGTGATAAGGCGTTATATTTAGTTTTGTTATCGGGTAATGTCCCCCGATATTGACAGAAGACACAATTTCCGTCCCTCGCAGCAAACACGGTATTCCACACAATTTGTTCCTAATTGCAGACGTGCTTGGTACACGAAATAGTGTGACGAAGTCTTATGAAGCTAACTCACTTAGCCCTAGCCTTAATGGAAGGAGCTAGGATTAGTCTACGTGGAGCGCTGCGCTTAGCATAGAAAGGTAGATTGCAAAGTAACAAGTCTATAAATTGTCGTATGTAAGTAAAATTGAAATATACCTAGGACACAATTCTGAAACAAAACCCCATGTACAAGACAAAATACGTAATATAAATTATCTGAAGTTTAGGCTTTGGTTTCGGAGCTTTCACACAATATGAATAACCGATAAGTGTTATCGTGCCCAATAATAGGTAATTATTAAATTTTTTGGTTTTGATTTTAATTTTTTATCTGATAAATAATTTATCCTATATATCACTTTTTTTCATTTTCTATTTACTGTGCAGAAGTTAGAAAACCCCAAGATTTTATGCTTACTGTAGTTTACCTTTTACCTTTGTGTGTCTATATTCATAAATGAACAATCCTTTCGTGTTTTGTAGTGTGTATAAAAAAATAAAAATAAGTAGTAATATAAGATACCTAGGACATAAATTTGAAACTGACTCCCACGTATAATGCCATTGTCTATCCGACCGGTATCTCAGATCTTAACTCAATGTGTAACAGTTAGCGCCATCTAGCGACGTGTTGAGTAAACTTGCTAACTAATAAATTTAGATCTACGTTGATGAGTGATGACGAATAAATAGTAACATTTTCATTATATGAAATCACGCATTAATTACCTATATGAAATTAATAAGAATATTATAAAATCATCGCCAAACAAGAGTGTTTCAATACATTCACAGTTCATAGAAATGTAGCATAGAAACAATAGTGGTGTAAAATTGTTTAGCAAAAAACAGGTACTGTTTTCCTCATCGTTTTCATACATTTAACGCTTGCAAGAAGTTAAGAAATTGCAAAAAGTGTGCGTCGGCCGGGAATCGAACCCGGATCAACTGCTTGGAAGGCAACTATGCTGACCATTACACCACCGACGCCACAGCTGATCGGTCGGAATAACAGAACACATCAGCTGGCACCGTCGTGTATTAATACCAGCTAACAACAAAAACACGTCTTATAAAAACGCTAAAGTTTATTAAGATGGATGGATAAAATGGCAAAAACTGCTAAACGGATTTAGGTTAAACTTGCCACACAGATATATCTAACGTGTTTTGCACAATAATTCTATCCTGATATCCATAAACCTTCTCTGTATGAGAAGAGGCCTGTGCCCAGCAGTGGGACAATATATAGGCTAATGATGATGATGATATCCAGTCCCAATAGAATAGAATTTTGCTACAAACGCGGTATTTTACAATATGTTAATATTTAAGTATTGCACACGTCTCACTGTTTAACCGGCATGTATTTTTTTTTACAAACAATAATTGCCTAACTAAATTATAAAGTTTTCTGAAGTCCACGCAAACGAAGTCGAGAGCTGAAGCTAGTAATGTGCCAATATTCAGGATATACAAAATTATAATTATGTTATCTTTATAGAGATATCATAACGTGAATGTGGATGGATTGAGGGCGAGAGGAAGACCAAAAAGAGCTGGATGGACTGAGTAAAAGACGACTAGAAAGAGGGCGAATGATGAAAAAATTGCTGATAGAGATGTATGGAAGAAAAATACATGCTGCGTCGACCACGAATAATTTGGGATAAGGGCAGGAGGAGGATGATGGATGACCATTTCTCGACCAGATCACACTTTTAATAAAATATGATAATACAACATAATTAGGTAGGTCATGTATATAGCTAGAATCTTGCTGGTATTCAAATTAATCCTGTAAAACTGAAAACAAATCCAAAATAATTTGGAAAAGGACAGATACAAGACATACAAATTGTGCTTTGTACGCGTATGTCATCAATCCAAGTCTAAGAACTTATAATATCAGTCTTTTATTTTTCTAAAATAAAAAATACTTATAATGATGACGCAAATTTCGCAGTAAGTTACATCGATATGAACAATAACATTCTGGGATCTATAAATAAGTAGAAGTAGCACGCCGCGATAAAGAGATGATTAAATTCATTCATTTCTGATAAGTAGTTGAAACACAAATAGAACGTGATACCGAGATATCAATGAGTTCGCGTATGTTAATAATGATTCTTTTGTCATTTGTACTTAAATGGTTTAAAATAGAGTATTATCATAACAGCACAGACATACCAGACTAGGAAATTGTCTAGTCACGTGGACCAATACCGTTCATTCAAACTAATTAATTGGGGTTATCGCTGAACTAGCGTACACAAGACACAAGTACCAAACCACAACCGAATGCTTTTTCCTTTTGTGACATCCGCACTTGTGAACTAAAATAGATGATTATACTTTAAGCGAGACTAGACTATGTAGCCACCGTTGCGTAAGTGGCACAGCACACTTATCGCGTACTAGAGACGTCAAACGTCGGCGCATCACTATCAAAGCTAATTAAACTTGCAATGACACTACAACGCATCTTAACTTAACCCGACGGCGGTCGCGGTTAGACAATGCGACCGCGAGGGGGTGCGAGGAGCGAGGGGCGCGGGGGCGGGGCGCGGGCTGGCGTCGAGTGCGCCGCTGTAATCAGGGCTAATAGAAGCGCGTATGCTTTGATCTGCACCTCAAAGAGACGAGGGCCAAACTCGCGAGACGAGCCGCGGCGATGATAAAAATTTAGACGCGGCGCGCTCACGCGGAACTGATTTCGGTGAAGTTACTGGTGCAGCAGCCTAGTAGTGTATGCCGTATGCGTATGTGACAATAACGAGGGTTTGATTGTGTTAACCCGAAAACTGCACCACTAAGGACTTTAAATATCAGGTTTCTTCAATAAATAGTTCTCAAACGGAAAGGCTAACCCCGTGTTCAATAATCAAGACGTTTCCGCTCATTTTTTAGGAATATAAAAAGCCATTGCAATTTAGAGCTGTTATATTACATACGTAAGAGAAGACTCCAAGAGATCAACATTCGGAATTCCTAAGACTACAACAACGGACCACAAGACCAAGAAGTAAACTGCCCGACTCAGCTCTTCACGCTGCCTGTCTCAAAATCATTATTGAAACCAAAAGCAGAGCATGTCTGTCGGCTCGTAGCCCTGTCGTATCACAAGGTAAGGCACGGAAACGGTGAAGAGTTTAAGCGTTGCACTGCAATATTGTTTTCTTTCCGCTTTGCCGGCTGCCGCGGCTCTGGGTGGCGTGTAATTGATTCTTTTGTGGTATAATTGCGGGCAGATCGCATCGGGCCGAGTGCGTGGGTCGCCCCGGCCGCCATTCATATTCAACGGTTAGGTGACGTTTAGAACTCGGCTTTAATTGGTTTTCTTATTTGTGTACAATGAGGACCCCTCGTCATACTCGTTGTCTTCGGCGCGTGGAGTTTGATTGTGCGCCACTACTGCTAATTGTGGAATTTGTTTGACTTGGATTGGGATTTTTGCTTTGTTGTGCTCTGACATTCGTTCATTTATCTTAGGGAGATATTTTGGCTAGAAAATAAATGAAAGTCTTGGCACAATTTGCGCAAGTATACACGCAGTCTACAACACCCGCTTATACTACAAGTCACAAATCACCACAACCATTATAAATAATAATACTACATCAATATCAACGGTGAGTTTACAATATTGAATCATGAACGATCACTTTAATCCGAAGATATAAAACGACAAACAGTGTCTATTTACTTAACCCGTCGCTATCGCGGTTTACACGTGTTAACAAATACGGGATGTGTCGGTCAGAATGACCATAATCCACTTATTGACGATATTATCTCGAATAAACATGAATTTTTCGGCAGTGGCCCTCGACAGTGATTGATACAATCGCATATATTTGTACAGAGCCCGTCGTAAGTGATAACGTTACTTGATTTCTATTTTTACTCCAATTGGACTAGTTGCTAGTTGGGGGAGAATGTCCGTGACGGGTTTGATGACTAAGTATTTCGTGATATGATTAAATTCAACATGAATAACCTTTTAAAACAATATTTTATGAATTTCATACTCCAACAACAAAAGGTTAAATAGATAGATTACTGATAAAATTATTTTAGAATAGAACACTGAAGAATTTGCCAAAACATTATGCAATACTTTAGTGTCAAATATGTACTTAGCGTACAAGTGTAGTAGGTATAAGTATCTATATGCCATTCATCTATGAGTCCAACCTCATACAGACAATATCTGTACAGCTATGATTGAGAAATACCAATCGCTCCACATTGTCTTCAACGGACACTGTTTACTTAAATTCTACTTAAGACGACGACTACCGCCAATGACCTTGAGCAAATGGGCGGAGCTTGAGCTTCCCCCCCGCGACCCCGCAATGCACACCGCACGCTTGTCATTTTATATTTTGAAGAACTTTGACGGGTGACCATAATATTATGTAGAGATTCTAAGGACAGTCGCATATTGTATTTTGATATGCATGTCTAAGATATAAAAATAGAAATACAAATAACATCTGTCTGAGTAATACTTCGAAACACTAATTTTAAATTTCCAACCCCCACTGCATACTTCGTTTGCCAGAAAAGCAAAAATATTTTCAATTTCTTTAATCTGCAAAACATATTTATCGATCTGAATTGTTACAAGTTTCAAGAAAAAAATCTGAAACTAGCATTCTTGAATTAATCCGCTGTGAAAGATGGACAGACAGACAGATAAAATCGCACCATAGGAGTTAATTTTTAGGCCATATTGGTGTCCATTTTGAGCTTTTCTAACAGAAATGCACGCAAGTTTTTTTCATATTTGCATTTTACGACATCTGCTGCTTCTCAAATAACTTCAGCTCATCTTCACTTGTATAGGAAAATCATATTAGTTTTGTAAGGAGAGCCTGGAAGCCAGTTAATTAGTCCGACGTTTCTGATCCATCTGTAAAGTGTCCGACCAAACCTTTGGTATCAGCTTTGGCCAAACCATTAGCTTAAAATTGGCCTAAGTTTTGACACCAACAGAATCGAAATTGAATAATCTATTACGTTTAAATACCTAAAAGTGAGTGAGACTGTATTACAAATGATGTTAATATTTTAAATAAGCTGCAGGTAGTTTTATTTATATTATTAAGTAAAAAGTCATTGTGGCTTCTTTGCTAAGGCACCTGCATCTTATTTATGAGTATGCAGATTCGGACTTCGAAACCTAGAAATTACGAATCTGACTATTCCAAAGTTTTACATGCACTTTTTTAGTATAACTTAGACACCATTGACTAACGGTGAAGGAAAACATCGTGAGGAAACCTGGACTACACGGTCTGAAATCACCAATCCACCTTGAAAAAGCGTGATAATTAATGCTAATGCATGTCTATGTCATATCCAAAAGTGGGATAGTAAAGATTCCGATTATGACCAGGATTTTTAAAATTTTTACCTATCATGAACAATGGAAATTCACCCGTTTTGGGCCTAATTTTGAAAGTGCCGCAAAGCAAAAAATCAATGCAAAAATAAATGTGCTAAATTCGGATATAGACTTAGTCTGAATGAGAATTAGCTGTTACATTTTCAAGCACCAAATTTGTACGACCCTTTTCCACGGTTTCATGCATTATTGAAGAAATAAAGTAATGGAAAAAAATCCTACCATTGTATGGCATTTCGATAATCTTTTAGAAAGATGCAATATCGATTTTTGACTTTGAAATCATTTATAATTACCGATTTAAATATTTTTGATCTTTATCTTTTTACCTTATATTACTAATAAAAGGTTTTTTATAATTATTTTATCAGAAAAACTCACCGCAAAAATTGACAGATTTTTTTATAAAAAGATTATTAAATTGACATGCAGTAGCTCAATTTTCATTTAGTTTTCTTATTACAATTCATCGGAATTCAAACATAACCTTGGAATTGGAAAATGGTCGAAATACCATATTAAGAAAAGCATTTAAGAGAAAAATGTACGGAAGTCTAATTATTTCAGAATGTTTGTTTTACAAACTACGGAGAGTTTTTTTTAAATTTAATTCGTATACTAAAAGATGTCGAAGAAAACATAAAAAATATTAAAATATGCATCAAGCCTTTATATCAAGCCCTTTCATAATTATGATGACGTAGAAACTACACTTTGTAATTTTAAATTCCATTTTTCCTCGAAAGTAGTATTTTTCTACTTTATCCATTTGCGATATATTTCAACAATTATTCCAAATCGATAAGGTTAGTTATTCCTGAAGTAATTATCAGCTCTGACAGACAGACAGAGAAAGTCGCATCCCATAAGGGTTACTTTTTACTATTTTGGTTCGGAACCTTAAATATACTATTTGAATATATCTTTTTTTTTTCATTTTCAGTTCTTCTGTCTTTGACTTCTGGACCAAAAATTAAAGAAGATCAAGTCCTTTTTATTTATCAGGGCTTTAGCCAAAGAATTAAGCGATTGCCTATTAATCGGCTTAGGCCTAGCTAAAAATCGACGTTCTGTCGGATACTATTTGGTGTTGAAAATAAAACATAAGAGTGGCATAGTGAAGTAGGACCTTCATTTCTAAAACACTATGCTTCGTCTTATCTTTTAGATTGTGTGTATATAATATTATCCCACATTAGATACCTTGACTAATACATTAATATGTATATCATATGTGACTGCTTACTTGGCGTTTCTACTAAACTTCTAAAATGGTTGCTATGTAAAGCATCACTACCCAATGTTACCAGTAAAAAACCGGCCAAGTGCGTGTCGGGCCACACGCAGTAGGATTCCGTAGTAGGTCTTAGTTAGTCAACTATATCTATGTAACCGGTGAAGCCTACTTTGCCGTGATAGTTTTCGAAAGTTAGTTTTTTTTATTTTTGAAAGACCTATCTAACGATACCCTGTAACGTTTTAAGAAGGTGACTGGCGTTAGGTGGATTAAATAACCAAGAAACAGATGTAAATAAACACTTTATTAAATACTAATTAATAACAATATAAAATAGAATATTTTGGGCGCCTTGTGGCCCTCATATCAAAGGTTAAAAAACTATAATTAAAATTGCCTTTGTGATGGCCACTAAAAAAAGTTAATTTTAATAAAAGAAAGAGACTCTAATTACATAAATTACCCAGGGTGGGTTCCACCAAAGCCTGCTTGTGATTGGATCTCAAATGGTTATTTATTATAACGGACGGCACTAAAAGTAACTAAACTGTGGCTAGGAGCAAACCCTAGGCCACAATACCGTGGACTAAACTGGTGTTGGTTTGTAGAACACGGAGAGGGGCAGTCGGTGCCTCCAGCTCCAGTCTGCCGGAGTGAGGCAGTGTGTGCCGGACCCGGTGGGGAAATTCCCCACGCAGCCGGAGTGTAGGGGAGCGGAGTCCCAGTGTAAATTAAAAGGGATACTAAAAAAAAACCCTGTTGAAGAACAGTTTACATTAGGATCACACCTACCAGAGGAGCCCTAACCAAGAACAAAGGAAAATACGACTTACCCAATATATCTGGGGTTTTTTCCTATAATCGGAGCCTGGATCAGGCTCCCGATTCCCACAATGAGGATTGGCGGCATAGGGGCAGGTGGAAACATCAACCAGTCCACAGGCCTGCAAAGAATCCACACGAGGTTAGGCCTGTCGCCACGCGGCCCTATCAAATAGGCCTTTATGGGCACAGCACTTTTTAGGACACTAACCTCGGGTAGTAGGTGGACGCGCAGAAGGCTTCACGACCACAGAAGGTCGGCCCGGGTCCACACTACATCCTGGGGCTGGTTGACCACCCGCCGGCCACCTAACTCCTCCACACAAGTGGTACGATCGAGGTCGCGTAGCAGAAAGGAACGGCCTAGCTACCTGAGCCGACAACTCGGGGCTCGTCTTACCCCGCGTCCCTCGCACCGCCCCGGAGTGTTGCCAGGTGACGGCCATTGACCCTAATTACGGGTCACGGTCGAGGTCTCGGGTAATCATTCTTATTCAATTGTTATTATGGTTCCACCTAACCTATCAGAACGCTTCATAGTTTTTCATCCCATGAAGGAAGGAAGATCTGTGAACTCCATAAAGACAAGATTTGCTAGCCCTGGGTGACAATAATTAACTCAACAAGACTAATAGATTTGAGATTACACTATTTTACCCACAATAATATTTACTATTGTTTACGGGAAAATGTCACTGTCAGTGTGTTAACCCTGACAGATGATTTTACTTTTTTAAAGATGCGTTCCATTATTTGCTTGTTTTATTAAATAGTTAAGCATGCGTTCCGGTTTTAAAAACTTGACGAAATTGAAAAAATAATGAAATTGAGTCTAGTAAAAACCAGGGGTTACAACCCTACATGAAGGGTTACGCAACAAAAAAAATATTCATCCTCATTTCACATGTTCGGGAGCTCCACTAAATTATTTTATTTTTTTTATTCATTTTTACCACTTTTTCGGCGTGATCAATACACATATCTATACTAAATTTCAGCTTTCTAGTACCAAGAGCCTCTGAGCTATGCCGCGAACAGAGAGACAGACGGACATTGCGAAACTATAAGGGTTCCTTGTCAGACTACGGAACCCTAAAAATAAAACTAATGTAACCAATCCAAAACAGAAAAATGGTCTAGCTAAAATAGTCAGACAATACAATACATTTTACATTTTACAATACTCTTTGAATAGCGTAAGCTTATTTTTTTATCATATTCTGCATTTTTTTTCAAATTCGTCTCGTAGCAAAGAAACTCGAACCCAAATTCACGTGTTTAGAAAAATATTTTCATTGGTAATAATTTAGAATAGCGCCACCTTGTTACCCATGGATAAACCGTTTTATTTACAAACCATTAAGTTTTTTTTAAGATATCATCCCATGCCCTGACTTATAGCTACTATTTCTATAAATTCCAAACTATTAGGAAATATTGTAATATAACATGAAAGAATTTTAATTTTGACGATTATTTCCGACCTACATGTAAAATTTAAATGAGGTATGCAATATTCTCGTTTTGAATACGCAATGTATTAAAAGAAATACATATTTAAATCATAAAGTACATTTAATTATTTAGTAAGTTAATAACAAAATATATTTGTCCTGCCAAATTTAGATACACACATTTTAGATTATGACAGATTATGGATGATTTGGTTTGAAAACACGTTATTCACATCAAAAAAATATTTTATCCGCATGTAGTGCCTTTTCAATGTAATAATTATAATTCACCAGTCATCTTATCACAAATATAATAATTTATTTATATCGTAATGTGCTCGCTCTGAGTGACAGCGTCTACCCGTGACAGTGGTCACGGACGTACTGCCCCCGTCGCCCGGTGGAGCCCCTCCGTAATTTCAACTCAACGTTTTGACAAAAGCACAAAAATTGACGTAAATGTACGATTTAAAAAAAATATTCGTATACAAAAAGACAGATAATTAACTTTTCTATAAAATGGTACAGGTTTTATTAAAATCCACTTGATAAATTCTATGTAAAACTCAGTTTTTCTTCTGCGTTAGACCTAACTTCATGATTTTTTTATACAATGTTATAAATACATAATTAAAAAAAACGTTATACAAAATTATCAAGCATATGCTCTAGTTTAGTATATATACTTTTCAAATCATGAAAGCAAGTCGTTAAAGCGTATTCATTAGCTTTAAAAGGGGCAAAGTCGTATATCGCCGCCTTAAAAGAAAACAGTGTTACACGAAACATTAACCTTGACACCCATAAATAAAGAGCAAATATACTGAAATCAATAGAAACATAAACGCGTCAGCGGCGCAGTTCGAACGCGCTGCGCCCGCGCCGCGGCTGCGCAATGAAAACAAACTGATAGAATTATTATCGACATTCCGGCCCTCTTATTTTACAATTATTTAGTAAATCCCACTAATGTATGGTGACGTTCACAGAAACCAGACTGCTCAGCGCAATATATTTGTCGACGGGCCAGTTAAGAGCCCATGAAATATCGATACATCTGTTAAAATAAACGCCCCGGGAAAATTATGATAGTCCGTGTACGGTAGCCCGGTTATTGCGCAACACTAGGTTAATTATGTTCTCATTTCTAACTATAAATCTCACTAGATGCACTGAATCTCTTGTACATACCATCATCATGATAAATGCATTCTTACATAGATCAAAAACAAACAAACCCACAAATTCATTTTTACAAAATCCTCATCGACCTCGTACGATGAGAGTACACAATCGCCAATCATTAAAATTTATATCTCAAACGCGAATTTTGCTGATAATTCGATAGAATTTAAAATCCATGCGCACATAGAGTGCAAATACGAACTTTTGCTTTATTAGGCTGTGTTTGTTCGTAGCTGAACTAAATGTGATGTAAACTAACAGTCCATGGCATGGAATCGGAGTCACCGTATGTATGACAGTTGAATAATGCAGTCGGCCGGATGACGGGCAGCGCCGGCCGGCCCGGCACGTCCGACTTCGCACACATTCCTGACAACAGAACTGTGCATGCCGCGATGAGTTCGATAGTTAGGCTAAACTAAATAATGTTATGTTTGCATTTGCATATTTTAACTCCATTTTTATGTTTTAAAAACGGTTGCTTCATGTAGCTACACCTGAATGAACTAGATAGATGGCAAATCTAGATAAAGGCGTAATCGTCTTCATTTGGAAAACCTGCGGAGCTAGTAAGCTTAATTATTATTTAAAAGAGCCTTCTTTTGATTGAAAGCCCTGGGAATATCAGATAAGTACTAAAAACTTTTATTAAAAAAAATAATTCGACTTCAGTAACACTACAAATTGAAAAATAACTGTTATCTGCCGAAATGCCTAAGGACTAAGACATTGTTCTAGAAGTCGGTTTCTTTTAAAGGGGGTAAGGGATTCCGGGGCTGGGGCTGCGGTACCTCTTTCGAACATTTCCACAGCTCTGGAACAATCCCTCAGCCCCTAAGAAGTCGGTGTCTTGACTAATGTATTGTTTTGTGTATTTTCGATCCTTATCTCTCCCGCTCTACATGAAAATTAGTACATTCAATAATTATTTATTTTTAATTTCTCAATTGATACGTTAGAATTAATATTGGTATTCTCAATTATTCAAAACACAATTCCAAATTCAAACCGCACAATAAACGGTTGCGCCGAAGTTTGACGGACAGAGCCGACAAGTGCCGACGCCGGGTCGTGCCGCCGCGGTTGACGGGTTGCAATTTCCGAACTGTCACGTCTGCGATCTGCGAGTTAACTTCTAGCGTTAAATATCGTACTGTTGCGTTTTGGCAGCGAATAATGTGAATTTGGGAGCCATTACCGAACAATCTCGAATGTTTGGAGACAGCTGCATGCGTCCTCCATCTAGCCTCATAGATTATTTGAATGCAGTTTAGAGACGAGTCTGATGTATCAAGATAACTAATTATACCTCTCTCTCGAGACTAGCTACTACTAGCCTAGCTAACCGGAAAACCGGATAAATCAGTGAGTTACAAAGTTTTTACTATGGTTGGTTATATGGTCCCATCTTCCACTGCTACATATTTAAGCAAATCTTGAGTGAATTGTTAAGTAGAGTTAACTTTCCTGACGCGGTCTGCTGAAAGCATTAGAATTTAGAAATAATTTTATGTATTTTTTCATGTTCATGTTTTTCATGTTTTCTTCATTGATTTTGTTAAATAAAATTCTACTACTTTTTCAAATATACTACTACACCTCACTCAAAAGTACCTAATTGTAGCGCAGAATAATGAATTGTATTAAGTACCTACTAAGCTTTATCAAAACGAATATATATTATCGAAAAAAGAGTAAAATCTATACAATATAATCGTTTCTTGCTCCATTTGGTTTGGCGTTCATCAATTTTAGTATCTACTTATTTGAATCGTTTTCAACACATCTACCAAGAAAATGTATTCTTACTTAAATCACATAAATTAATGAGAACGCTCTGAAAAAAAAAACGATTTCATGAACAAAGTTTTATCGAGTTGAAGTCGCTCAGTCTGCGCTACGGGAGCTCTATCAAGAGTAGCAAAAGCTTGAACAACAACAAAAACGAACCGCCCCCGGGTGGGCTCGAACCACCAACCTTTCGGTTAACAGCCGAACGCGCTAGCCAATTGCGCCACGGAGGCTATTGTGAAATCTCTCGAAATAGTCTTATGCTATATAAACGCGCGTATATTGAATGACAAAGATAGAAATATTAATAGAAGCGTCTACCTGAGTTTAATGAAAACCTGTTTTGTACCTGTGAGACTGACTTCATCCCGCAACACAATGAACACTGTGTTTTATCCTCAGTACGAAGCTTTAGGAAACCATACGCAGCTGAATAACGATTGTGTCTTCAAGTTCAAGTTATTTGAAGTTAAAGCAAAGTTATGTGATTGAGGTTATGTTGACAAGCTAAGGTTTGAGTTAACGATTTGCAAATCAAATGTTTTCTATAAATAAGTGAATGAGGTGTTGAATTGTGATGTGTTTATATTGTTGTGGTAATCGCGTCACATAGTTTGACGGGCTTCTGTCAGTTCGTGTGTACAAGTGAGGTTTTCCTTGTTATTATTGTGTTAGAGAGATCTTTTTGTACAGAATTAGTGGCAAAGCGTTTTTAATAATCTATTCTTTGTGTACAATTTGCGGCTCAAGCGCAATAAGTTAGAGAAAATAGCGCAAAACCTCGTCAAAATTTATCCAATCAAAAAGAAGCAGCCAGTGCCAATGGCGAATAGGGTGACCGGCACTTGTTGCACTGCGTCGGTTGAGCGGGCCGGCTTGCCAGGCCTGCTTCGCGACTTACAGCGCTTATCTGAAGACCAAGATTCTGCGGATATTGTTTTCATCCTCGGAACCAATGAAGAAAAAATCTACGCACACAAAATAATTTTGATAGCAAGGTAAGTTACGCAAAAAGATTTTCCCGTACCGGGAATCGAACCCGAGCCTCCTGGGTGAAAGCCAGGTATCCTAGCCACTAGACCATACGGGAGATACTGAGAAGATCTAAATTTTCTTTGTTAAGCCGTAAGTTATCTGATAAATATTTTTTTGTACAACTTAACGAATATTCAAAAAAGCGTGTTAAAAAAAACACTTTAAGTAAGTGTAATTCCACTATGTAATACACATCTTTAATTTATTTGACTTATTAACGATTTATTGGATAACAAGAATTATGAAAGTGCTCCAAAATAATAAAAAAATAATTAATTATTTTTTACTCTACTTCATTACAAAAAAAAACAATCCAGCTCATAATTTTCCTAGCTACCTCGGATAAAATATGACTGAAAAACAATTTAGAAGTTTGGGAACAAACTGTTAATTTACGAAATCGTCGAAGTTTGTTCCAAATTGTTACTAATTTTATCTATCTTTATGCGCGGAGCAAATTGCGGACCTTTCAGCCTCGCGCTGCACCATTCAAATGTTTCAAATGCAAATGAATGTTGAGCCCGAGATGTGAAGACGTAATTTGCTTGATGAGGCGCCCAGGGCCTCATAATGCGCTAAAAGGAAATAAAGACTACAGAAGTACAGAAATTAATATTCATCACAAACTGATTTACATTTTCTATGCAGTTAGAAAATACGACACGCAGCGCCACCTCTTTATGTACCATGGAACTAATTTCAAATGAAGTCAAACTAGATGGCGCTTAATTCAAATTTAAAGTCTTCAACATCTCAACAAAATCCCTTCAAAGTGTCCGTGTAATTCAAATTCAAAGTAATATCTGAATGGGAAACTTACAAAAAAGATCGCCACCGTCCGTTCGAATGAATTATGTATAGTGCCGAAAGTTATGCAGACCAAAGATGGGGGATATCGAAAAGAAATCTGTCGACGGCAAGCAATTTGCATGTAAATAGGCAGGGTCCTGTTCTCGACATGTGGTCCGGTTGAATGGGGCCGGAAAAACGGCAAGTTTCACGAACAACTCCATTAAGTTATGCGTAAAGTTAGCAAGACTCTCCGAGTGTGTTTGTTAACAGTAAATTGAAAAAATAACTCACATTTGCGGGAGCACACGCAGCTTCCCTCTCCGAATTGATATACGACTTTACTCACTATTTATTATTATGTACTGTCCACAAATAGCAACATTGTTGTGTTCACATTATCTATCCGGGAAATGTAGTTTCAAAGAAAGTAAGAAAAGCAACAAAAAATCTGTTGGATGGCTATTTGCAGATTGTATAGGGTTTTTGGGAGCTGAAACTTATGTGTAATGCCTTTTTTTATTTTTATATATTCAACATCAGTAGGTAAACCTTTGTGTACTTATCTATAAGTAAGTACACATACTGCTTGCTTATGCAGAATTATTTGTCCGAATTCTTGGGAAAAAAGAGATCTGTCGTGAGATCTTTTGATCAAATATGTCCACTTTCAAGTCCAGGTCTGACACTGCCTGCATGAGGTACCTGTGATTATCACCTGTCAACCACAAACCATAAATTGATAACCCCATTAGCTCGGCTTGTACCCTCAACACGGCACGAGCTATTTACAAAAACATTGCGAACTTGAACTCACCAGTGAGTGATCAAAAATCTAACTATCGTGTTAACATCAACAGCCACTAGTACCAGTACCTATAAAGTGTAACAATTATGCTCCAGTTAGCAGCAATCCAAACAAGCGGTGATTATAAACCGCGCTAGCACCAGCTGCTCTTTATGATTGATTCAAAAAGTTGCCAACTCCCGGCCGCGGCGCTCGCAACGCAATCAATCATCGCTAAGCTTGTTTCTTATTAATTTTATTAATGCTACTGAGCTGGGATGTGGAGTTATATTGTAGCAAATGCTTGACATTCTTTTATAGGCAAGGTAAATTGGCTTTAAGGAAATTGTAATTGATTCCACCAAGGGTAGCAAAAACAACGTAGAACATCTAGAAAGAGAATATAAGATATAGGAGGTGTTATTGAAAACAATAGCACTCCGGTAAGCAGTCAAGAACGTCTTTTAGTAACTGATCTCCTGTGTTACTAATAAGAGCACTTGGCGCTCACATTGTTTTAAAGTCGCTCAACTTGGTCCGAGGCGGAGCTCGCTTCATTTTGTTTATCGTCACGCCGGTTTTTGTGAACTTACCAAACTTCTCGTTTTAATCAAGCCCAGATACTTGCTTGTTTATCTCGAGAAAAAATCTTCAAACTCTCCATTCCATTGGTGAAATATTTAATACTTGTTACTGAATAGTTCTTGTTTTCGAACAATTAACACAGCAATACCATAAATACAAAATTTTTGGCCATTCATTTTGAACCGCACCCAAGTCTAACGTTTTGATAATTTTACGGAAAATAACTTTCCCTAAAGTCGTAACAGTTTTATCAGTCTTGTGAAAAAGGCAGCAAGTACCGATACTTTAAAACACAAACAAATATCCATCATTGGAAATAAGTGTTACTACTGTGCTGCCACATGCGATAGTAACGACACTGAATAGGTATGTAATTCGTAAAGATAAGTATTCTTAAAATAATAGTTTCAGGGTAAACCTGTTTCCCATCAATCTCACTAAAAACCAAATTTATTCTTCATTAGTCCTCACAAGCAGTCTGTAACTAAACAAAAGTGTAGCAAGCAAAGCTTTTCTTTCACTTAAAAGCTCCTTAACACGAGCAATTTGTCTTACTTCATTAAGCAACGCTTATTCACATTCCTCATTGACGGCATGTGCAGAATCAGTTCCATCTTTTATCCCTGTCACTCGTCTACTTATTAGGGTGACATGAAAAGGACAGGCTATGTAGAAATCTTGACGAATTTTGGTAATTGGTATTACTGACTGGTTCGAAGCCTATACATGGTATAGAGCGTTAGGGTCACCAGAAATTTCGATAAAATATGTAGGATCTGCGATGTGGTATCAATTTATTGATGGATAAAATTATATAGGGGAAAATGCTACGAGTATGTGAGAGATATTGAAATTTTATATGAACGTATTTCAAAATATCGTTTGAAGTAGTAAACAGAAACCGCTGGACAGATTGCAAAATAAATTGAGCCATCTCCATTTACAAAGCTATTATTCACTACCATCGATCATACTCCACGAATTGCTCCTACCACATTCATTGCAGTATGTATCGATATTTTACGGAATATGGACTGTCCCAGTATCGCCGAATCCTAGCCACCCCTAACAGGGATAATTTGGGACTTAATTACATCGGTACCGGGTGTGCGGGGATGTGGCGGCAGCACGCGGGGAGGGCGGGGGTTGATTGATGATTCAATGAGGACGGCGCGGCGCTTCGCCCGCGCTGAATTTATCGCGTAAGCACCCGCTTGTTCACGATTATGTACAGTTTGCCGTAATGTATGTGTTGCGATACTCGGCGTACAGGAATTTTGATGTAGAACGTTAAAATAAGTTAGTTGTACGTATACTTTGTACGTGTATTTTTATACATAAGTACTGCTGGTAACTGTGGGAACCATTTAACATTACTAGTAAGAGTTTCTAGTACCTACCTAGCTTATGAGTAAGGTTTTGATGCGCAAGAATGGGCCATCTCTTATCCTGCCAGTGTTGTAATAGGAATAAATAAATAAGTGTACTTATTTATGATCAGTTCCATTTTTATTTGAATTTAATTTATTTGGTTCTTTTACATATGAAAAATCACAAAGTGTGGAAGATAAAAAAAAAAACCTTTTATTTTTTCATCTAAATCCCACAGTCTAGTTCCTATTTCATTCATAGAACGTTTAACATCTTTCTTAGATAGGTATATTCAAAACTTTTCGCGATGTCTTGAATTCATCTGTGTTACCATTATATCAGCAAATTCAATAACTTTGTCAAAGTACCGAGGTACTTTATTATAAATTTCTCTGGCGCCAACTAACGAACAATGAAGGAATCTACCACCTGTGTGTTACAATTATGAATTTTCAACAACAATGTACGTACGTGTGCTGAAATTCTATGAAACACTCGCTAAAGTTAAACCGCTGAAACACTAGACATATTTGTTGGAATAAATGAGAAAAGTTGGCCGGTGGAGCGCGAGAAAAAACAATGCGTGTTGTTGAAACAAACGCCATCTATCGGCGAGGTAAACAAACCGACACGAATCGTAATTACAACTCGCGCTTCCACGCGAACTGCTCGTTTGCGGTAACCACACATTATCGGGACATTTTTAAATGACAGTATTAGCAGGCATAAAATGTATTATTAAATGGCGTATTAAATGTATTATTTATCCACGGATCATGGTGATCTGTAACACAGAGTCACCCTTCTATTTTTTTTTCATGTTAAGTGAATTTTGAGAAAATAAATAAATAAAGACTTATTTTCTCACCATTTTCATTTCGAAATACTACATAATTTTCTGCCCATACCCGCATTAGAATCAGATTATATCCTAGTGGCATTTACTCGGCAATTCTCTTATCGAGAAATGGATATAAAAGAAAGGAAATATACTGACTGTATATTTCCTTTGGTGGGATTTGCTTGAGAACCTAATTGTTATTTTAGTAAAGTACCTAGTTATCAATGTACTACTAGTGATATTAAACCGCCTTCTTTTGTTTCATAAACACAACTTTAAAATATATAATGTGTTTACATCACTAAAAATAAAATACTCTTAAAGAACTTAATTCAGTAAATTAAAAACTACTTAAGATAATGTGTAGTATATATATATGGTATCTGCTGCCAATGGTTTCTGCTGAGCAATCAAAAGCTACCTGGGCGTTGGATTCACCTATTCTTATGTTCACAATTCCCCCACGCTCATAGTCACCTCAGCGGCAAACAAAACGCGAGATTCAAATCAGTTCAACAATACTAAAGGGAACAATACGCCGCGTAGCGACAAAACGCAAAATACGACATCAATTATTTAACACGTTACAAATACTTTGTACCTGGAACAAATAAACACACTGAGGTTTGTTTTTTACCAAGTATAACAGGTAGAAGTCGAAAATGCAAGAGATGGCAAGAGCCAACGGAATATAGCTCCTCAACATCGCAACTTTGACCATAATCAAAGTTAACGCCAGAATTCCGGAAAGTAAATTAACACTAAGTAATTAACTGCAAGAAGTAGGTACCCGACAGTACCTTCTCATAGCTCTTATTTTCCAAAGGAGTAGATGATTTGACATCTCCAAAAGTCATAATACTAATTTGTCTATTTCTGGAATCAACTCCCTAAATTTAGTAGGCTCCCTAAATTCAATAGAATCTAAGTCGAGTCATCCATCTCGTTTTCAAAACTATGTTTGCAGGGTTACATCAGCTTCCTCATCCTCCAGAATAAGACTGTCTCATTTTACTTGTTAGTAATTTTTGAACGAGTTCCTCTCCTTCGCTTCAGCGTCCTTTAGCAAAACAAAATGTTTAAAGTTCGCTCGTTCAGTTCCGATGATGACATTTTTACTATAAAAGTTATCTTCGTAAAACAGTTGAGTGCGTGTCAAGAGTCGTGACGGTGTGAAGGATCACACTATACTTTGTAGCGGGTTATGTTGGCGCCAATAAACATCGCTCGTAAACGCGGGCGACTCCGGGCGAGTGTCATGATCCTGACGCCATTACAAAACTGCGATTTATGTCGCGCGTCACTAGGCAAGTCCTTAGACAACTCGACACTTTATAAATATCTTATCGAATTTGAGCTCGGTAAACTAGACGCTGTTAATTATACGTAAAATTTCCGTTTAAACTGAGCCCAGTTAGAGCTTAGAACAATATTCATTGATAAGTTAAATCGTTTAGTAATTGTTTACAAATCTAGTAGGAACGACTTTTCATCTAAAATTACAATCAAATTCACTTTGTTGTCTAGGAAAACAACACGTAAGTCCACACCGCACAATTTGAACTCAATAACAAAAACCAGGAACTTATACACAATACCAATAGCGGCACGTGTTGCGATGACAGCTGAGCGGAGCGAGCGGAGCCATTGTGAGCGAAACCGCAAATTGGAGGCGAGCGGTTACAGCAGCGGCGACGCGGCCGTCTGCGAATGACGTCACGCAGCGCGTCCTACGCCGCGCCCTCATTACTGCCTTATTATTTGTAGAAAAATGTCGCTATAATCTGTGCCCGCCCTCAAGTGAGGATCTTGTTGCGACGCGCGTCAATTCCTTTGTGCGAAAACAGTTTAAAAATACCGCGCCACTTCGGATTATGCCAGCAAGCTGTGCTTTTATCTGACAGCTATCAAAAGACTGAAAGAACATTGATTGTTGAGAGGCTTTTTCAATAAATTGCAATCTACGTGTACGAGATGTGTAAGTGATAAAATGATACTCGAATGAATAGAATACTCGGAAAATATGTATGACGATTATCTTTTCTATACGCTTCATTCAGCCTTTTGAAAAATATATTGCAAAAGGAACGTTTCATTTTCAAAAACTTAAAATGAGAAATGTTGACTAAAAATTTCACATCACCTATTTACAGTTGTAGAATCAACCATTGAATGCATACAGTTATCTCGATTTTCATTTTATCTGTTAAAAAAAACATGTTCAGCGATCGTGCAGTGTAATTTACAAGATTGAATTACAGCAATCAGGCTTAACGAGTCGATTTATGCTCGTTGGCAATACGTTCGAAATAACACAAAAAAATAACACATAGGTATAGCGTTCATTAGCTTTGAACTGGGTAATTTGAATGTAACGGTCGCGTGCTGTGAATGCGGCTAAAATTAGAATGTTGCTAGACTCGCGTGCAGATTATAGTCTAGAATGCAGTTGGCAACACTCCCCGAAAGTACCGTCGGCGACAACACTCCTTCAACATAAAGGTTTTTTTTTAATTGTAACTTTTTATTGCATTGAAGATTAGATAAAATTTTCAATGACATATCCGAAATTTGGGAATACTACCAAATGTTATCTAAAACTAAACGGAAAATATTACTATATCGAAGGATTTTATGCGCAGAACTATGTCAAAGTTTGTTCGCTGACCATACCAGCTGATTTAACTAACGAGATAACGCTGAATGTAGTGTAATTTTTGTTTTTATTTTTGTAATTCTTGCAAAGATAGCGAGTAGGATTGATTTATATTGGCTGTTTACGATACGGAACGAGGACACTATTCCTTTACCACTGAAAGTTTGCTAAAAAATTCATATTTTCGACAGCAAATGACAGGAAACCTACCTTCCTACTGAAATTACAAAGCCATATAAACGACAATTAAATGGCCCATTGTGACATCTTCACAGATTGCCAAGTTACAGAACTTATAAGAAAAAAAAAAAAAAAAAAAAAAAACAATTCATAGATGCCTACTCTCCAGTTTGTGAGGATAGATGTATGATGATGGATGGTTTTAATATTTATTAGTCTTTTATGCAAAAACTTCAGAACAGATTTCAATGAAACTTGGCACACAAATAGTGCATACTCACTTATAATACCACAAGAGTTTCAAAATTATCGGGTATTTCCCGATAGGTTCGTTGCAAACAAATGAAGGAGTCAAGTTTTTCAGGTTAAAAAATCACGAGCGCGAAGCGCGAGTGATTTTTCCTGAAAAACTTGACGACTTTATTTGTTTGCAGGGAACCTTGAGGGAAATGCCAGATAATTTTGAAGCTCTTGTGGTATTCGGGGGATTATTTTTCCGTCCCAAATGTCGGCCAATAGAATTGCACCATTCGACGTCACGTGGTACAACCATAAAAATATTCAAAAAATTATCAGTATAATACCATGTAGGTTGTACCACGTGACGTCGAATGGTGCAATTCTACGTCACGTGGTACAACCATAAAAATATTCATAAAATTATCAGTATAATACCATGTAGGTTGTACCACGTGACGTCGAATGGTGCAATTCTATTGGTCGATATTTGGGTCGAAAAATAATCTGTATTAATAACTAAGAAGATATTTACCTTGAAAATATTATGCACATTACTTATAAGAAACGGTTGAAACCGCGGGAATTCATTAGTTCTACATAAATCAGAACAACGCAATACTTGTCGCCCAGCTGAAACTCACCTAATCTGTCCGGAATAAGGCGCGTTAAATAAACAGTGCAAGAAGTTGAGTTAGATTAATGCGCGCCGCATCACCGCCAGCCTCGGCGACAGGACAGCCGAGCTGCGGCGAGCCTACTATTAATCGCTATCTGTAGTAACACTAGACTGCTCGGAGATAACGGACATTCCTGATTTTTTCCAAAAAAATCAGTTAAAAGCAAACGATTTTGTATGCAATTATGGGCGTCGGCAGGAATATTTTCGGTGCATTAAATCGTTTATGTAATATGTGCATGTAGCTATATTACGGGTTTCTAGACCCGCTTTCCATTATATAGCCAATTATCATTTTGACATCAACCTAGATGCCTAGATGTTTTTAATACATTAAAAAAAAATCTCTTTATTTGCATTTTCTTTCATGGCAATTTCAGCGTACCAACGCGAGTAGTACTTGACACTACAAGGTTCACTTGTATTTTACTTAGGTAGGTACTTTAAAATTATAATTTACAGCTTTCTCTTTTTCTAATTGTTTACTGTGTAAGTCATTGTGTGCTTTATGAAATTCAAAAACAATACTGTTGTATGTCAGATAGACGCATAAAAGCCTTATTTTGGAAAAAAAATATTAGCTCGCACAGCTTAAGGAAACTATTGCGACGATCTCTATCTCTCTATAGATAGGAAGATGAGCGATTTGTCCATCATTTCAGACAAAACGTGGTCACCACAATATCTCTGACGCAAATTGCGCGTCAACGTTGTCGCGATGTCGCGTCGCGTTGTCGCGCGTGGTCGTGAACTAGTGACGTCATCAATCATGGCCGCCACGTCACGCGGATACAGATTGTGTTTAGAAAGCCTTGTTTTTTAGCCGAACAAATTGCAAAGTTAATTTTATTAAGTGCGAACGATTCCCTTGTCGGTTGTGTAATTTGCTAAAGTGTGATATTAGGTACTTACTATATTAATTTTTTTTTGCTACGGTTTTTAGGTCGTGCATTTTGTTTGATTACCTACCTATAACTACCCTCTACTTAGCAAGATTGATTATTTTATTAATTACAATTTAAATATCCTTTCGACACTGCAGTTCTTTAAATTATTTTTACTAAACGTGTGAGGTTCTTGCTAAATACAATTAAAGTTTTAGCTCCCCCTCTTTCTTTCTTTTCTTTCTTCTTCTCTTACGGAACATACCATACTGATTTGAGAGCTCACCTCTCAAATTTCCTAACCCCATGAACAACCTGTCTGGGATACTTCATGACATAACAACACATTATATTCTGCGTAAGTTTAATCTGTGTTCAAACGCAGGCGCGATGTTTGCCGTGGGTTGGCTCGTGAGAGGCACACTATTAAAAGTTGGCGGAGGTTGTTGAAGGCCCGTCACACGGTGTCACTGAAACCGCGCACTTTACACTTCGGTTACAGCTAATCACGAACTTGATATGAGTATGGTTTGCTGTGTTTACTGTTAGTGAGAGTGCTTTGATTAGAAAGTTTTTACATTAATAATTATATCAAATAGTAGGATAGTATGGGTACATAACAAAATAAACAACACATCTCTCATACTACCTGATCTAAGTTTTCACACAAACCACAGACATAAATTACCTACTATGTCACGTTATCCAATTTCGAATGTTTTGGTTTTGTTAAATATTATTATGACAAAGATAAGATCAATGCACCAATTATAAAATGGCAATTAAGTATGTAATTGGGTAACTTTCTATGACACACATCATTTTTCTTTCAGAGAACACAGCATTAGTAATAATTATAACAAAAGCAGTGCTTATGCTCATGTGATTGGATCAGGCTAGAGGAGGGTCTGACATTCTGACGTGTCAATTAGCAGCGGCTAGTTATGTGCGCGTCACGACAGACCACGCCAACTGGGTAATCGAGTTAATCACAGCACTAGCGCCGGACGCTTCTCGGTGAGGGACAGTACTGCCATTCATTCTGCTACATGATACGCAGATTAGTTGGTAGAAGACAATCCTAGTTACAGCTAGCCATCTTTTCTATAAAAAGTTATAGTGACGTCTAAAGTCAGGGTAGCAATTTGGAGCCTCTCGAATTCTTAGTAATGATAAACAACTTACCGGAGGTCGTTAGACATTGGTCTTGTTTATTATTTGCAGATGACCTCAAGTTGCTACTAGAAGTGAAAGATGAGTCTGACTGTGTACGTTTGCAGGAAGATATAAATAGGATAGTGGAATGGAGTCAAATGAACAAGCTGTATTTTAACGTATCCAAGTGCTCAGTGATGAGTTACACCCGCTCGCGTTCGCCGCTAAACTATGCGTACGCGATGGAAGAGGTTCAGATGCCGCGCGTTAAACAGGTGCGTGATTTGGGTGTTTCTCTTACTCCTGACTTGTCGTTCCGAGAGCACATTACCAAAATCTGTAAAAAGGCCTTTAGAAATCTAGGATTTATAATGAGACAGACGCGGAACTTCAGCAACATCACCGCAATCAAGGTCCTTTACGATGCCCTAGTTAGAAGTCACTTGGAACATAATGCTGTCATATGGGCTCCACACGAAGCCAAGTATTCGGTAATGTTGGAGAGAATACAAAATAAGTTTATAAGGTATTTATACCTAAAGTTGTACGGGGTATATCCGTTCTACCCGCTTATGTACCCTACGTTATTCGTGCTGGGCATGGTAGGGTATAATGAGTTAAGGCCGGCTGCGCCCGAGCCTGTAGGCCTTCAACGCTTACCTCAGCCCCCGCAAGGCATACGAAACGACGTCTAAAAATACGATGCGCGGGAAAAGCGAGCGCTAGCGCGTCGCTCAAGAGGTCACGAACTTTAGCAGGCGTTCGTCGCTCGCTCAAGACCACGGGTTATATACCTACCCCTTCGCATAGTCAGGGCTGGGCAAAATACATGCTTTGCTTTGATTGAAATACAAATTTCAAAATACTGTATCGCAGGTTATTAAAATACGAAATACAGTTTTTTAGCTGTTTTTAATTGAAACACGAAATACAAATTACAAAATAAGTAAATCTATACCAGCACGGGCTGAAAAGCAGAGGAAAACAAGATTAATTAATCAGTAGACCAGAGTTTCTTTTCATGAACACTAGATTTTTAAATGACAAACAGCCTTTCGTTGGAGAGCCAATAAAACCTGCTAAAGAAAACTGATAAATGTATTTTAATGTAAAAATGTATTTTGAAGCCTCAAGTATTTGAAATACAAATCACAAAATGCCTCGGCGTCAATTATTTGAAATACGAATTACAAATTACATTTTAAGGAAGTAATTTAAATACAAATACTAAATACGTATTTGTATTTCAATTAAGTATTTTAATTACAAGTAATTCAAATACTGCCCAACCCTGCTAATAGTATATACTGATGCAACCGACAGAGGGCTGCCGCACGCCGGCCGAGCTCATGCATGGCTCGTTTCCTGCGCTTACTCATCGAAATGCCGAAACCACGTTATTATTTTGTTGTGGATGGGTGTCAAAGTCAAAAAGCTAATGAAAAATTGTCTACGACTAACAAATGAAAAATTATTTACGAGATTCAGGATATTTTCAACGATTAAATTTAATAACCGTGAATTTAAAGACAGGAAAAAATTTATCCATCATTTTATAAACCTGAAACATATTTGATCCACAACAAAAAAAGTTCTTTTTTTGCAATATTCGTTTTTGCCAAAATCATCTTACTACTCGTAGTACAACCCTAGCGCATTCGTTCGAATACGTGCTTGCAGCATACGGCAAAGCAATCTCAACTCTTTGTTACGTGCTTATGGTATATTTTTGCTCGCTGCGAACAGCAGGTATTATTATTAAGATTATAGCGTAGGTTTTTTCGATTTTGTATTGAAGAGATGTATCTGTTACGTAGTAACAATTTAGTAATCTGTGACTATACTCCAATTACTAAGAGATTAAACATTTAAATGCACCCTATTTACCGTTTGTTCAAACGATGTTGAGCTCTATAGCTAAGGTGACATGACAAAAACAGAATGCAGAATATATTTGTTATTGTAAACATTATTTTGCATCCTTATCAGAACGGAATAGAACTTAAAATCGGTTTTAATAAGCTGCAAAAAGAATTTGGAAGTTTTTCTAATCTTATTTTACATGAAGTATAGGCAAATAACATATATTATAAACTAAATCTATCCAGGCTAATAAACAAAAAAAAAAACACCCGGACTAACATAGCGGCGACCCGGCTGTAATATTTGTAATTTTTGAGAATAATAAACCATTTTAACATTTGCGCATGTCTGGGCTTTACTCATAGGCGCATAAGGTTCAAATTAGTCTGTTTCATACAGTTGTTGGGATTGGTAAATTTATTCCGCGCGAAAAATAAACCATTATAGCTTTTAGCGCGCGTGACTTCTTTATTTACATTATTACCATGGGGTGGTAAATTCAACTGTTTTATACACATACTAGCTTCTGCCCGCGACTTCGTCCGCGTGGAATAGTGGTGCTCCGCTCCTATTGGTTTTAGCGTTATGATAATATATAACCAATAAATAGCCTTTCTCAATAAATGGGCTATCTAATACTGAAATAATTTCTCATATCGTACAAGTAGTTCCTGAGATTAGCGCGTTCAAACAAAGTAACAAACTCTTCAGTTTTATTATATTAGTATAGATTTTGTAAATCTATTTCGTATGGTACCTACTTAGTAAATTGAAACATAATATAATGTAGATATATTATAATAATACATATTGTCAAAGCATCCATACCTTTTTTGTTTATTCAGCATTCGTAGAGCTAACGATTACAACCTATTTTTATTTTTAGTTTTGCCCATTTTCTTAACTTAATTACTATTACTACTAGACCAACCTAATAAATAACTAACAATAATTATATACAACTAAATTCTATAAAGGTTTTATTTTTACAAATTATTTTCGACTCAGCCAGTTGAGTAACAAAACTTAGCGGGGGTGGGGCGGTTTCGCAAAAATTGGCATACGTCCGACCTCCAACGCGTTCCGCTCGGGACTAAATGACACGGCGCGAGCGCGTTAGAAGATGAAAACACTTGATTTTGGAATTAGTGGTATAGGTATTTTCATATTTCAAATTATGGTGGCCGTTTTTTGTCACATTTTTTACGACCTTTATTATGGTATAAGTTTTATTGTTCAAAGCCTAATATTACTCAAATGAAATGGGTTTGAGAACACCATTTAGACTTGTCTTTGCGATTAAATTGGATGCAGCCAAATACACGTAATCGTGTATCGAACGGCCGAATCACCTAGATCAAAGTATGAACTGTTTTATATATTTTTTTCAAAATTTAAATCCATGTTATCAACGAATAAAACGCAAAACAAAACTACGGTTTTCAGGGATGCCTCGCCTTAAGGGTAAGGCGGGACTTTGCTCTGGTGAGGTATGTGGTGAAGTTACTGAGGGGCCTGGAACATAACCCTGGGGTATTAGGTCGCATATGCATATTTGTTCCTGACCGATATGTATGGAGGCGGCGGCGCCCACCACTACTGGCCACACCAACTGCCAGGACCAATTTGCTTGCCAAGACCCCTCTTACCAGAGCGATGGTCACCATGAACCTACTTCATGCGAGGCTTGATGTTTTGACGTGTAACTTTAGTGAATTCGCAAGAGTACTATTGCATATATTGTGCTATAAAGAATTTTAATGTTTTTTAAGTTTGTTTTTAAATGTTATGTTTATTTTAAATTTTACTGTTGTTTTCATTATTTATAATTTATTTTATTTTATTAATGTTTGTGTTTAGAATAGTATGGTCTAATTTAGGTAGTAGTTTCGTGTGTGTCTTCTGTGTTTTTTAAGTTTTATATGTCATTTGTAAATATTTTATATGTATAATTTGTTATTTATAATATGTCCATTGTCCTAGCTACCGCATTAGGTTAAGTAACCTGTAATGGTAGTATAGAGGGAATATAAATAAATAAATAAATACGAGGCCAGTAACAAGAAAAGGGAATTAGCAAAGTAAAGTTACTGCGCACAGTTTTATGCACACTGACATTGATAAATATTGAAAAGTAATTTCATAATTAATTTAGAATATTGATTCTTTTATCTAATTGCACATTAACTATTAATACAGGTACTTTGAATTCCTAAGCAGACTGGGGGTTCACGCCCTGCTTGACCAAGCCAAATGCGAATAATAATTTCCAGCTCACAAAAAAAATTGATGACGCCCACCGAGAGATCAGAAAGTAGGGTTCCCAGATTCAAAATCTGTAGATTTAAATTCAAATGCGATCAAAGACGCCGAAAGATAATCTCGCTCTACCCTGATTAGGGCTGGCGCTGCTGGTGACCAACGTGTTCAGTTCCAGCAGGCCTCGTTTAAGTATTAAGTATTTCCTTCTAAGAGTATTCATGTAATCCCTTAAAGCCGGGCTGCTCACGGCCACGTGTTAAATGGAAATCAGCAAAAAGTGTAAGTGCGCGCTGCACGCTCCATTAGTCAGCATCTGACGGAGACGCGCGCTTCTGCCGCGCATAGCTCGTGGTACAGGGGGCAGACACGACACCTCTTTGACAATGACAAGTACAGCAGCGAAGAGCATATTACAATGCCTTACTGGGAGAAGTTGTATAAGACTTGTTCATTGTCACCATTTCATTATGGATAACATACAAATTCCAAAGAAAATTAAGTAATTCATCTTCTTAGGATACCAAAATAGTAATACCCTAACCTATCACCTATTATAAGACATTTAAATCAGTTAATAACTTCGTTTGTTTGATTAGGCAACTAAAGATCATTAATGTACTATGTAAAATGTCGTGTCTATTTGCAACTCTATGACCGAACACTCGGTCCGCCGACCAAGATTAATGATATCCAGCGAAATTCTGGACCATCGCACCGCGGAGCACGCCCACTGAATTAATTATAAGGACACAGACTCAAACTGTGATTAATTGCAAACAAATCGCCCGACCGCCACCCTCCACCCCCACCACTGCTATGATATGAGAAGCCTTATCGTAGTGGGTTAAAAACTAGCACTTGATGCAGCGAGTTAGTATACTGCTATGTAATTACTCGTAAGCGCAATCAAGGATAATATCTGTTTGGTGTGAGGTGGGACAATAAAAACGAAACTTAACCTATAATTAAAATCCTTCTAACAAGTTCATGATGAAAATAACTGAAAAATGAAAACTAACTTTCTACTGAAGGTCGTTCTAGAAGTTGTTTGATGTATGTACTTATTGCCCACAAGAGTGACATAAGCTTTTCAAAAGGAAAGGATGTCGAGTATTTCGGGAACGGTTATAATTTTAAATGATATACCCCGTCCAAAAAACCCTCAATTAACAAAGATTTTGCGTAGAATAGGCACAATAAAGTCGAATTGTGAAATTCCTTGAAGTCGGTTCAAACATCAAACAGCCAACGAAACAGCGCCACAGTTGAATACAACTCGAAGATATATGGTGGATCTTCGTGAATTCCGCCCGAGAGCCAGTGACGCACCGCAGATAAATCAGCTAATGAACGCTACACCGAGTTCACAATTAATTGAGATCGGCTGCACAACTTAGTGCCGGCACGAGCATGTCGGACTAGCCCGCCACACCGACACCGCTGTAGACTGCCAGAGGTATCTACTTACAGGATTACACTGAGGTACTGCTAATACGCAGAAGGTATTATTGGCAATTTTCAGTCAGTTACAAAACACCTACCTCAGAAATTATTCGTAGAGCTTTTCAAACCTACAACTGTAGTTGTAACAATATCTATTTGAAATTGTGCTGGCATGCAATTTGTAAGCTTCTGAGCTATTTTTATTATGGCTGGACCCTCCCGCTGTGGGCGGTGCCAGACTCTTACTGACTAAGACCCATCCATGTTCCTTCCTTCCCTCTTTGTGGTCAAGGGCCGCAACAACACTTTTGAAAAATCTCGTAGCCGTTTTGGGCTAGTTTAACTGGCCATGATCGCGTGCAACTACAGCCGAAACATAATATTTTCTTGTTTCATTGTTTTAAGTTTTTTTTTAAGGATATTTTATGGCTAATCCAATATAAGATAAAATTGATATGAACTAAAAAAAGGTTTCTTAATAAGTCTCTCTCATGCGTACATATTGAATATGTTGAAAGTTTGATTTGATTATCTTTAACTATAATGTTGAAGTCCCAAGCAACGCTGTTGTTAAAGTCGTTATCTGGGACAAAACATGTTAAGGCGGCGATATATGTGAATTGGGTGTAATTTGTGTTACATTAAAACGTTTTTTCTCCGTCATTTTTATCGAAAATACTTCGAAAAAAATACATAATAATCTATGCCATACAAGGCAGGTCCCCTTCTTTTCAAAAATAAAAAAAAAAAACAATTTAAATATCAAAAATAATTGAGCAAAGTATCATCTATTTTCTCAGTTACTACGGTTTTTCTCGTAAACTATCAATCTCAGGATTATTTTATTGTCATCACCATATTAAATAAAAGAATACCGAGGGAACCTTCTTCTTATTTTTCCATATTAATGCCCTAATTATTTTTAACGATTTTTTTACGTAATCGATACTCGTTATTCGCGTGAGCACCCCTCTGCCGTCCTAAGAATCAGTGCGGGACGAGACGCTGTGCTGAACGGACCTGTGACACTTTTCTCCGAAAACTGCACTATTATTTTATTTGTGGAATGCGAAAGTTTGGATGGATGTATGGACACGGTAAAGGTATCTAACAGTATTGTGACTCGGCCCTGTTCGGGATATAACTACCTACAGCCGCGCGGTACTCACACACGCGATAGGGCTGCCTGCCTATATAGTGTTTTAATTTCATCAACCTACTCGTACTTGAGTTTCTTTCTTGTTTTGTGAATGTAAATAATATATATTTTTATTTTCAAAAATGTTTTTTTTTGTGAATGAAATAGGAAGTGTTCAATAAAAATACATGTAAATCTTACTAGGTTGATACCTATCATTTATTACTCACATATTCATTTCATAATGATATTTCGCCTAATTCAATAATATTTATGTTTATACTTACATAAGTAAGTAAATAGCCTAGAGTGGGAAACTACTTTTTTTTAACGTAAGCGCACTTTTTACGCCCTATCTACTTATTTATTAATTAATCTGGGTTTTTTTACTCAGAGGAAAAATCGAAATATCTGCCTATTAAAAGCAAAAACAGATTACGTCATTGGTAGACATATCCAAAAATTATAGTTATACCTTCCGGAGTATCCAGGTAATTTAAAAATGTTATTGATTAATTCAAGGAACCAATACATATTAAATAAGTACATGAACTTATTTTTAGTGGAAAAATCGCGCGGTTATTGTTAAAAAATACCGGCCAAGTGCGAGTCGGACTCGCGCACTGAAGGTTCCGACATTTGGAATTTTATTTTTTGTTTTATTATAATAGGTTCACCAACAATTGTTTACACCATTTCAATTATAAAACACATGCTTAACGATAATATTACAGTGTAACAATCACTTATAAGTGAACACCACATGCTTAAATTAATATCAGACCAAAAGTGAAGCTAACTTACTCAGTTATGCACATACTTTGATGATGACAATACAACGAAGTTAAAATCAAAATTACAATCATAATAAAAAAATAAAATCAAAGTTACAATCAAAATTAAAAATTAAATTAAATTTAAAACCAATATTAAATTGAAATTATAATAAATTTCACTTGGAAAGAATATTATATGCAATAAAGTCGCAATTGGTTATTTGACTGTATTTTTTTTTATTAGAAATACATAACTAATTAACGAAAAGATTAACAACAGTGAAAATACGAATGTATTATCCTAAAAACGGCCTAGTTATAAGCATTTAAAAAGTCATTGCTAGAAAAAGAGAGCACATGCAGCACATCATTATGTCAAAACGCTGTATAACTCGACATTTCCTAGAACAAATTATGTTTCGCGTGATAAGGATAGAGAATTCCCCTTCCAAAAACTTTAAAAGCATGGATGTTATTTATTTTAACATTGATTTAATTATTTATTTTTCGACACTTCGTTTTGTTTCTATGGAATCTTTTTAATGAAACAGCATTTTAGTACATTTTAGTTGGTGGTCAAATACCTAATTATCTTGTTTTTTTTCGACCGCATAATTAAGTTTATTTGTAGGGGAAAATTGCTGATTACTTAAAAACTGTTAAACTTAAATTCATAGTTTTATTTTCCCTGTAATATTTAGGTTAATGTCTATCAATCATTATTATTTTAGATTTTTCCCTTCTCAAATTACGGAGATAAAAATGACCGTTCCCCCGGTATTTTTTTGTGCGGATTTCATTATTATTCGAAAATTAAAAGACATACAAGAAAACAAAAAAATATATTAGAATGTGCAAATAAAGACCTTTCATATGATACCTCACATGACCTAGTAACTATACTTTGAAATTTTAAACACCCACTTTCCCTCACTTTTCCAATAAAAGCAATATGATTTTTATTTTTTTTTCATTTGCGATACGCATGAAAAATCGTTCTTTATAACTGTTCCAAATTTCAAGTCAGTGTGACAGACGGATAGACAGACAGACGAATTGAAACCATAAGGGTTCCTTTTTACCATTTTTGGTACGGAACCCTAAAAATAACACACCGTCCGTTCGTCACTGCGGCACAGTCGCGACTATCTGCATGCCGAGATCGAGGCGCGTAGGCATAGCTCGCGATTCATCCGTTTGTATGAAGTTGGAATACTGTATAGATAATATTACCGTGGAATGGATGTCTGTTCCCTTTTCACGCCAAAACGGAACGCTAATGAACGGATTGGGCTGAAATTTTACATATAGGTAGTCCTAGGCTTAGAATCAAACATAGGCTGTACTTTTTATCCCGGAAGAAATCGTGCGGAACCGCGGGCAAAAGCTAGTACCTAATAAAGTAACATCATAGGCACGGAAATGTTATCTCGTGAAAAAACTTGTAGGTTTTCTAGGCTGGGCTATCTATTTATGTAGGTAGGCACTTAGCGACTTACTATATTATTGAATTGAATTGGTAATAAAATAATGAAATGATTATGAGAAGATGGTAATAAATGGTAGCACACAAAAATATTTTAACTGAACACTTCTTATTATTTGACTATCCACAAAGGCCTACGCAGACCGGGACGGCATGGCAAGGGATTTTGCCGTGAGTCAGCGTACACTGGCCGCTTAGATACCGCGGCATTCCAGCACTTTGCCACGGCGTGCCGCGGCACGACAAAGCACGCCTCAGCGACTCCTGCTGCCCGATACACTTTTAGTCTTGAGTTGCCGCCGCCGCACTCCGCAGTATATCACTACGAGCGCCGAAGTCCGTGGCATGCCGTTGCCTACCGCAGTATGCCACGGCATCCCGCCACGGGAGCCTGTGGCGCGTCTTTTAATGCCGTGCGATAAAATCCCTTTCAATGCCACGGCCTCATTTTAAAGCATAGCAATTTATGTCGTATTTCTGTAACAGTACGGTTGAATGTCCATTAGTAAAGATTAAAATCCCTTGCCATGCCGTCCCGGTCTGCGTAGGCCTCAAATTGAATAAAAAATATATTAACATTAAAAAATAAGTAAAAGTAGGCAGAAATACTGTAAGCCGGCAGCCCTATCGTGCTGTGCAAATAGTTGGATTATTATTTTGCCGTGCCATGCGCTGCGCGTACGTAATTTTTGTCAGGGGAGGTGTGGAGCCTGCGCGGGGTATTTTCCTTGGTTACGCCCACTCGAGCAAGGTCATCGGCGTATATCCCGCTCTTAAAATATTCACACGGCGCGACCTCACACTATGGCGGCTCGTACACTAATGGCTGCCACTCCTGGGAGCCTGGCCTAATGGTGCAGTGCGAGGCACTATCAAGTATTCATACAAGATGAGGTGATTGATACACAGCCGGTGTTCTTGATCGACACCAGCATAGACCTTCGCAGAAATAGGGATTCACAGCCATTTTGCTTGAGTCGTGTGTTCAATAAGTTAAACAAGGGCTTTTTATGGCTTCTTCAAAAACAACACAATCTTCAAGGGGTATCCTTGAGGATTGAACAACAGTGTTATTTGAAGCGGATGGGCATAGGGCCTTTAATCATGTCTTTGACCATAATAAACTACTGAAATCATAAGACGGATAAGTAGGTACTCTCAACCATTCCAATTACGGATACGTTACGTAAACAAGGTGATAAATCACTGCCACGGAGCGCACTGAGTTGAAAATTGAATTTAGTCAATAGCAAATCCAATCAGCAGAGGTGCAGGCGAGAGGCGGGCCGGTCTAATCAACACTAAACAACGAACGTGTCGCCGCGACACCGATACTCGCCGCTAATCTGAACGTAATCCATCACCTACTGGGATTATTTACATTACTAACCACAGGTTAGGAATAGTTATCATTGACAGATCACGCTTGGCAATAACTCGTATGGATGTGTGCATTCTTCACAATAACACTGGCATGCACTGGCAAAAGCGAGAAATTAAAACGCCAAGGACGAGTCGGACTCGCGCACCGAGGGTTCCGACCCTTGGAAAAAATATTGTACGCAATAAAGTCTCAATTATCTTGTTTTTTTTTCGAAACTCACACATAGGATACCCCACATGATCTAGTAACTTACTTAACTATACTGTGAAACTTTAAACCCCCACTTTTTACATAAAATAAATATGATTTTTAAACTTTTTTTTATTTACAATACGCATTGGTAATCGTTATTTATAGCTGATCCAAATTTTAAGTCAATAGCATGAGTAGTTCCTAAAATAATCAGCTGTGACAGACGGGCAGACACACGGACGAAATGAAACCATAAGGGTTCCTTTTTACCATTTTTGGTACGAAATCCTAAAAAGGATGTAAGATGATGATGCATTTACAAATGAATGCAGTAATAGCTGCCAAAGAGCGCTACTTGGTTCTCCTAACCTTCGCTTATTACAAGTTGTGATGCACAAGTTGACAACTTTAAGTTGTTCCAGGAGAGCTACCCGATGCTACGCTCGGCGCTTATAACTTCTTCAGGGAGATCCTCCCTGATCGGTTTTTAATTATCAGCTGCAGGATGTTCCTCGCCTTTGTGAAATATAAAACTAGTTACGCTAAGTTTTTAATAAAAGCTAACACCTAGGCATTCATTCTGATATTTTAACACCTATTTATCAGCTGCGATTATTATTATGTGGAAATAAAAATACATTATATAAGTAACCACCCTTATTCTTATTGATAATAACTTATCTGTCAAGTTAAAATGAAGTTCGACAGAAAGGGACAAAACAGTTCGATAAGGCTTATAAGACGTATGGCGTTATTAAAGGCCTAGAAATCATTTCTTTGTTTAACTAATAAAAAGGTTTAATTTCAAATTGTCATTTCCGGATGACAGCGATGAATAATTTGACGCCTAATCTAAACTTTTGTTTTAGTTATTTAATTGTACTTAATATTTTTAGGTCTTTAGATTTGATTTTAAATAAATGCTTGGTTGTATGACTAAAAAAATCAATTTTTAACGTTTTTTTTGTTTTAGATGCAAGAGCTTTCAAAACACAAAACGAGGCGAGGTTTGTCGCATTCCGGGGTGCTCTGTAACGCCATCTATTGGCTCGCAGCCGACACCGATACGAATGCCGCACGTGCAAGTAGAAACGTTTCGCCTTTTTATACAATATGTTTACACTGGCAAGGTAAATAATTATGTAATCTATTGAGTTTTCTTACAAAAACCAGTCCGGTTACAAAAATCATAAAACTATTCACATACATTTGCGAACAGAGACATATTAGTTTCACACAGGCTCCCTAGGTGGCGCTATAGTAAGCTCAAGAAAAAAAAATTAGGTAGTACTTATTAATTGAATAGAAAAATGTTCTTTATTACAGCTGTTGCTACAAGACTCCGGTGTTTTCGAAATGATGACCTTGGCAGCAGATTTAGGAGTAGAAGATCTGAGATCAGCCTGTGAAGACCATGTCACATCTACATTGAGTGTGGAAAGTGCCTGCACGCTGCTAGCAGCGGCCATGGAGATACAGGATCGACCAGGTAATAAACAAAAATATTTTACAAGTACTTAAGGAACATAATATTTTAACCCATCACACAGATGCGATGGTGGTGTAATGGTCAGCATAGTTGCCTTCCAAGCAGTTGATCCGGGTTCGATTCCCGGCCATCGCACTTTTTTATGCCTTTGATTCAGTAGAAAATTATGTTTTAATAGTATACCTATATTTTTACCTAACGAAATTCTGAATGGTGTTTTCATTACGGATAGAAGTTTTATTATTTCTGAAATATCTACGAGATTGACTGTATCCTGTTTAAACAGGAAATGAATATCGATAATTTGGTTGGTCTGGTATACAATAAAAAGGGCAAAAATTTGCACCTAACCTAAACGGGTAATTTCCGAAAATAATCCAAAAAAATCTTTTAATATCAGAAAGGTGCATTAACCTTGCGCGAGAGCTTTATGTAGGCTACTTTTTCGATCAAATATATCTTAAATTAGCCGCATCCTCATCCGCGAACAAGCTATACACCACACTAGAATAAAAATAGATTAGATTATAACCGTCTGACCACGATCCCACTCCCAACTATTTCTGTATCAAATTTGATCCAAATTGATTCAGCCGTTTTATCGTGAAAGTGTATCAAACAAACTAAGTTTCGCATTTTATAATATTATATTAGTTAGGATAGGATTTGACGTATGTTCGATGTTATATATAGTATGTATCTGTACCTATGTTTGTTATAAGAATAAGAATTATATTTTTCTAAAAATACACAAAATACCTATGTTTTAATTTTAGCCCCAAACTAGGCAAGCCTGTGTTTTGGGAGCAGAGTTCGAGGATTATTAATTATATTTTAGCCAGTAATTTTTTTTTTAAATAACAATTTTGAAGAGTTTTTCTCATTATAAAAGCCTTCTTCGTGGAAATTTAAAAACAAAAAATAATTAGTAACATTTTCAAGTTACTAATCAGTCTATGGTTAATATTTAACGGTTTTCACTATGACGCGGCACAACACTTGGCGTCATTTTTGACCATAGACAATTATTTGACAGATAGCAAACTGCAAAGCCGGGTTTCTGTTTAGCGTTTGTTTTTCGTATTAATTCTACGTTTGCGTAAAATTATCTCAAAATGGCATACAAAGGTCCACCTAAAGTCCAAAAGGTGATGGTCCAACCCATCAACCTTATCTTCAGATATTTACAAAACAGAAGTAGAGTGCAAATTTGGTTGTACGAGAACGTGAATCTACGAATTGAGGGACACATCGTGGGATTCGATGAATACATGAACATTGTTTTGGACGAAGCTGAAGAGGTTCACATGAAGACCAAGAACAGGAAGCAAATTGGAAGAATAATGATGAAAGGAGACAATATTACGCTAATTCAAAACGTGAATCCGAATGCGTCGGTGTGATAGGTTATGAAGTTTAGTTCTAAGTTCATTCCGCAAGGTATAAGAAGACTCAATTACTATTTTGAAAGCGTTGAAACGCTTGTGAGTTCAATGCGCCAGTGTCTACCTTATTAAAGTTAAGATAATTTGCCAAAAAGTCTTTTATTTTCTTCCTGTTAAACAAGATTTGATTTGTACATAACATTGTATAAGAAAATATCTAAAGCTCTTATTATAAGGTTTGCAATTAGATTGAATATCATAATATTATCAATTTCTTAAAATACTGTTACAGATCACGATTACAAATTAAAATAAATGTTGTTTAAACCAATAGATTGCCAGCTGACAGAATAAAAGCTAAACCTCATAAACTGTGTTCATTAAATACATAGCTAAAGATACAAAATGTAGAAATACCTACATGTTTATAGCAGCACTAGGATGCACTTTATAGAATTTTACATAAGTTAACAGTTTGTGATTGGGTAAGGCCCAAGTTCACCATCAAGATAACAGTCCGATCAACTCAAAACAGCTGTTTGTCATAGATTCAAACTTCTGTCTAACAATGGATACCTTATCATTTTGGGTTATATAATAGGCCGATTAACCATCTTTCGGTGGATTTGGTCCTAATATTGTGAAGTATAGCACAATCAAATATAGAAAATGATCATCAATAGAGTTGCTGTATGTACTGGAAACATCATGCTCCACTCCTAATGCAGGCAGTGTAATCGATTTTTCTGTACGGAAAGTAAACTTGTTCTGAGAACAAAGGCTGACTTTCTGCACACTACATTATTTATTGCCCTACATAGCCTGCATTGTGTGTATATAACACAAAGTCTAGCACTCAGAAAATTTTTAACTTTCTATGTGGGTATAAGTAAAGTTTTACTTACATTTAAATTATATTTTCAAATTTTGATTATAAAAAGATTTAAAACTAAAGAACATGGATCCACCAATACCGGGAACAGGGTCTAGGCTGATGGTGGTTAGGGTTCCAGAGACAGGAGCTTCCTCACAATATGTGCTGTTTAAAGGAGAACTACCTTCTGAAACAGGCTAAGTAAAATATTTTTTTTACCAACAAAGAATTTCCTATTATTAAAAACACTACAAGTACCTACCTCTTTTATAATATAGTATGTGTAATGTCGGTATCATGGTGGATATTGCTTCCTGTTATACGAAGCTACAAATTCTGTCATCAGTTCAAAATAATATTGAACATTTTGTGGTAAAATCCAACCCGTAAGTGGTTAAAATTAATCAAGCCATTTGAAAGGTATTCATATGAGTAATAGTATCTACCTAAATACATTTTTAGTAGTAAAATTAGTAAATATATAATATTAACTGTAATCCTACCTTGTTCTACTCGTGCCCCCATCGCTGCATACAAATTCCTGACACAAATTGTGTTTTGCTTCATGGCCGGCTCCCTGTAAATAAGGATACCTATTAATTAAGTAAGCTCTAAGAATGGAGTCCACTGTCTGCGTATCCTGATACTACTTACCGCATCAACAGGTGGCAAGAGTGCATCATCGTTCATGGAGCGCTGTATCGCGTTTATTGGCGACAACGCGGCCGACTGCGTCAAGACGAACGCCTTCCTCAACCTGCCCAAGGAAGCACTCATCAAGCTCATCTCCTCCGACTTTGTTAGTAAACTTTCGTATCATTTGAGCGGCGGAAACTAGAACAACTTTACTAGGGTTCAAATAGGTACCTAATATGAAAAGGCGGTAGGTAATTCAGGCAAGGTGCAACTTACGTACATTTGAGTACTGGTGCTCGTGCGTGTAGGATTTTAAGAATAAATAACCAACTGTTAATGAGTACATGGCAAAGATTAGTTTGGTCACTAAACTAAAAGTATTCTTTTTTTAAATGGAAAAGTTAGTTGGGTCTTCGAGTGCCATCTATTGCGTACAATTTTTACTTAATAAATTTGCTATTCCACAATAGATGGCGCTAAAAACATTTGTTACTAGTAATTAGGTGATAAATGATTTTTGTAATGTTATTGTCTTGTGTTAGAATAAGCAGGGTAACGAAGCAGAGTAACTTAGCTTGTAAAAATACGAATTCACGTACATAATTGCATTACTTTTATAATACTGCTACTTTGAAGTTGACAATAACAAGACCAACTTGGCTTAAAAAAATATGATATTTATTATACCTACATAATCGATTATCAAAATATTTTTTTTTGTTCTTAGCGAATAATTCTAAATAGGTAAACACTTATATAAAACACGGGTTAGTTCATTTATAGCTCAACAGCGGCTGACTGATTTTTGAAATCATTGATTTGTTAGATTTGTCATCGGGCGATATCATAGCGAATAGCAAATTAAATATTAAAACATTGATAAATTATTCTGACCTCTGACTTTGTTATTCAGCTATGCCTAGAAGAGGAGGAAGTATGGCGGTGCGCGCTGGCGTGGGCGAAACAGCGCGCCGGCGTGACGCAGCCGACGGCGCACTGGACGGAGGAGGAGCGCGCGCGCGTGTGCCACCACCTGTCGCCGCTCATGCAGCACGTGCGGCTCCTGCTCATCGGTACTTACTGTCCATCTCACTACGTAATGCTTCATCTAGACCAGGGTCTCAAAACTACGGCCCGCGGGACAATCCGGCCCGCCACTGCCATCAATCCGGCCTGCGACAGCTTATGACTAGTGTCATCAATCTAGCCCACGAAAATCAATGTTTTACTGTTGTTACTATGGCTGTGATAAGTTGAATGGAAGAGAATGAAAACACAGAATGATATGCAGTTGAAATAGATAGTACATATAATATCACTACTCGACACTAGATGTCGTTACGTGTCACAATACACAATCAATAGTAATTGAAATGCAATAAAAGCCTATGATTGCTTAGGTGGGCAGAAAAATTTAAATTGTTATGGCCCTTGCAACATACCGAAAAAAATACTATGGCCCCAAAGCTTCAAAGTTTGGAAACCCCTGATCTAGACTTTGACACGAAATCAGCTTCATAAGGGACCTAAGAAGATGCCATTATAAAACTCTAAAGCTACACAATCATGTTGTTTTTGTCAGGTTTGTGTGGTGTTTGTTTCAGACAGTGCGGTGTTCGCGGAAGAGGTGGAGCCGACGGGCGCGGTGCCCATGGAGCTGTCGCTGGAGCGCTACCGGCGCGCCGCGCTGCACGCCGCGCCGCCGCCCGCGCCGCGCCCCGACACCGACAAGAGGACGCAGCCACGGTATGCTCAGCTGTTTTACACTTAAGACAAACATAAAATAAATAGTTTATCATTATTGTCTCAATTTATTTTTCTTATTGCACTACCTACATTTACGTCAACCTAGAGAACAGTGCAAATTTCATCAAGATCGGTTCACTGAATTTCAAGATCTGGATAGTTTTAAGTATGAGTCCACACTCATCCTACCTTCATCTCCTATCCTCATAGGATATATTATTTTATCTGCTTTCAATCTGTAGTGTCTTTGAATTTGTTTTTTTTTGTGTTATACTTTTTCTAAATATTTCAAAGTTAGGACTGAAACTCTTTCTTTCCATCTTCCATCCACTTGCTTCATTAAAATACTCTGCAACAAGTGATGAACTAGTGATCGCATTGGAGTTACCTAATCAATCACAACATTTGTTTTCGTTCCAGATTGGCAGTGAACATGTTCACCGGCTCGTCAATATTGCAGCAAGACAAGAGTGCCTTCCAAGCTGTCATCAACAACTGGTAAATAGATCCATTTCAAATGGATTGGGAATAAAAAGACCTTCATTTTGAATAACTTAATTTTGCCCCGTAGGTGCGGCACTCCGAAGCAGTCCTGGCGCCTGATATTCCGCGCGTCCACTCACGGCTACTCCGCGCAGGCCTTCCACTCACATTGTGACGGTGTCGCACCTGTCTTACTGCTTGTGCAGGTAGGTCATTTTAACATTCAAATGCACGGCTAATTCACTCATGTGCAAAACCCAAAGAATAGCATTTCCAGCGCATTAAGTAAGGGTCATTTAGGCCTTTATCCTCTTTTTTTTCGAGTAGAGAGCGACCATTTAGTGACTAAAGTTACTTTTCTTTCCGGGCTTTTAATATTTATAGTATAATAGTCTTATTGGAACTACTGTGTCCAGCTATCGCGCGGCGAGGTGATAGGCGGGTACTGCGAGGCGGCGTGGACGGCGGGCGGCGCGGGCGGCTACATCCCGGCCGAGCGCGCCTTCCTGTTCGCGCTCAGCGACCCGCCGGCGAGGTACACGCTGCTCAAGAAGGCATTTGCGCTATGCTACCACCCGGAGTTAGTATCCTTCGCTCAGCAATTTTCAACATTTATCGTTTCAATTTTATTTAGTGGTAAGACTTTCGCTGGGTAAACACCGGTCATTATGTTTGCTACAGGTTTCTTTGCTTAATTTTGAGTGTCAAAATCCAGACGTATTTTGTATTATTACTTACTTCTTGTTATTCTTAAAATATTGACTTGCTTCAACATCCACCTTGTAATCTTTTTCTATGATTACACACAGTTGTGGTCCAATATTCGGCGCGGGCGCAGATCTCCTGATCTCCAGCAACTGCAACGGCAACAGCGAGAGCTACAGCAACTTGCACTCGTACGGCGACCAGATGGCGCCCGCGTCGCTCGCCACCGAGTATAACTTCACCGTCAGAGACTACGAAGTGTTTACTTACAAACACAATTAAATATTGAAATAGCTGCAGCTATGGACTAGGGATCTTTTATTATACGACGACGAATAAACGTACCCACAACAAATCCATATGGATCCAGGTGTGACTATTTTCTTGCCTAATTGAACTACTTTTATAGGTACTCTCAATATTCACATTACACATTTTGTTTTTGGAAAAGAGTAACCTTGTATTACATTATATTTGAAATTTCGATGTCCACCGGCCGTTTTTAACTAGAGTTAGAATTAATTTTATATTATTATTATGTGCCAATAAAGTGATTAGTATTTTTATAATTGTTTCAATATAAAATTAAAGTTTAAATAGTCATGTAAGTTATATAAATTATGAACTGCTGCAGCGCCACCTAGATTTTGTGTGTTAAACTATGGTTCCAAGTTTGCAAGATTAGTTCTTAAAATCCAAACTCGATGGCAGCACCTACACCCTAAGCGTCGGATGATTATAAAAAAAAAACTAATAATACACTCATGTATATAAAAAGTATAATAATAAATTGAGGCATAGGCACGTACTTATTTCCTATAGGTATTATTTTAGCACACAAAAACTGTCACCCATCCAAGCCCACCCTTAATGTTTGTAATATTGTGGTATTCCATAATATTCATACAATAGGTACCTCTACCTACTTTTTAACACGTATGTTAAATTTCATAAGTGATGCAGGTATGTATATCTCTAAGTATGTTTGTCGACTTATTCCAAGGAACTTCGGAGAATCTTCAAAGTTATGGGCAGTTAAGTGTTTCCGATAGCTGAAATACACATACACAATTCGTTTTGTTATTGCAAAAGTTGTACCTATGATATACACGAATTCATGCCAATTCGACTAAGTAACTATAGATTACCAACTTTCTTCAATAAATACAAACGACTTCAAAATATTACAGTAACCTGTGGCAGAAATACACATTACTGTAACCTTAAGTCATATAAGACTTCTAGACTGCTTTTCAGTGAGTTTGTACCAACACTTTACCACAAACTTACTGTTAATTGGAAATGGAAAGGCTTGACAATCGAAACTTTACTCGTAGAGCAATTATAACATACTTCCAGTAATGGGTAACAGTATCCGTATCCGGGTTCACGGTTAACATCCGGAATAGTTCATTTGCGGCATGCAGGTGCCGTCTCCGGGCGGACGGACCTACATGAGGAGACAGTCGGGACAGAGGCAGCTCGGTCGTGGTCATAGGCGTCAGAGACTCTTCATGTTAATAGCTATTCGGCCCCGGTCTGCCTGTGTCACTACTGAGTGTACTCCAAGTTTAAGATGCGGTCGTTGTACGGTATCGTGGACCCGTCAATTAACGAGGCGTGTGATTAATTGCAATATTTTGATTGATCATGATTATGAATTGGGTTCTTATACCTCAACCCGCGAGCCTCTTCGCTCAATAGATACTTGAATTGATGAAACTTCGTAATACACAACACGAACCGCTAAGTGAGTAGGTAGGTACTTGCTAGGTACAGGATTTCCAGGTGTTATCGTGTCTAACGTACGTACGTAGGTGGGCACTTTCACAGTCACTTAATAGACGTGCGAAAGCCAACGCTACTTGGAAAGTTTATTCGGAAAAACCCAAGGTTTTGCTTAAAGCTTTTTGAACAAGTGCATACCGACCTATACTTTTATAACATCAACATTTCATCTTTTATTTTTGTCATTAGGTGGTCAACTAGAATTTGAATGATATAAAAAGGGCATAGCATGTCTTATTTGCCTGCAACGTAATTAGGGCTCCACTAGCTGCCATGCCCTTCCAACAGAAATGTGCGGTGGCAGCATAGTGTCGTCGTCGTGCTTCTCTAGACGAGCTGCTTCACAAAGCTCAAAGCTCTGCTACTGCTTAGCTGCTTTGCTACATTCAACCGAATCAAAGTAGACCTTAACCACGTGCAAATCGCGCCAAAACTGGGGCAACGATCACACCGCATAACAACAAAATCCGTAGTAATCCATCATTCCTTGTGGTTTGGCTACAAAAACTATTAACTTCAAAGCTATTTTAACATACCTATATAAACTGTAAACCGATAATTACAACGGTAATTCTTAAACATATGTTTACGAAAATTATGGTTTATTAAAAGCGCGCAATGTATTGCTATATCAATTATGTTTTCTTACTGACACGGAATTCAGTTTTTTATCATGTGGCAACACGAGTATCTAGCATTAAATATATTTTAATGATGGTAACTGAAAATCTCAATTACAAAATCCGTTGGGTTCAAACAAAAGTCGACTCCTAACGGATTTTGCTTTGGAAAAACCAAATTTTCGACACGAAAACCAGTCAATAACATTATAATGCGTATCAAATTCAATTTTTCCAGTTAAGTCACACGACAAAGATATACAAATAATAAGAATATTTCGGATTCAGCAGTAGGTACTTTTATAGAGGTAATTTTTTGTATCCATCGAGTGTATAAAAATAAACTATTGAAATCAAAATGCCTATGAATATTTATGCAGAAAATATTTCTTTAATACGTAGTACCTCACCCGTACTCGGCGGACGTCGTACTCCAGATAGGAGCCACACATACATTTGGAGCGTAAGATAGGTATTCGTCACCCCTCAGCACGTGGGTGGCGGAAGTCAGGCAGCAGCCGCTCCAGATGGTAAGCCGACCCTGATGTGGCTGGGAAAAGGCTGATGTCACCTCGCTCTGACATTGAGTGGCGGGACGCGGTTATCATCAATTATCACCCAATAAGCGGTTGTCGAAATAATGTACGATTAAAATCATACGTGTTCATCATGTTCATGTTACAGGTACTGTGCATACAACCGGTAAAGTCAGAAACATCAATATTTTCCCCAGGCACGGAATATTATGCTACAACTGTGTAGCGGCCAGTGGTCCATACAATAAAATTCAAAATTAAAAAAATATTTATCATAACAAAAACAGCAGTTTTTGAACGTCAAATTTATAAAAGATAGCTCCCAAAGCCAGTTTCTATGTGTTGTTGCTGGGAAGAAGAAGTGGCGCAACAAACTCCCCAGCAACAATAATTCATCAACTATGTTTAATCGCCAGCCTTAACCACAGCTACAGCAGCGAGCATTCTCTCCACTCCGCCCAGCGCGCGCAGACAAAGACAGGCTATCCAGCTTTCCAACTTGAACTGTAACATAGTAATATAAATAAATAAACACACGAAGGCTTCACATCGTTACCCCAAGGATGGTGTGACGTGGGCGCTGTTACTACGCAGCAGCTCATGTGTCGAACAGACAAACTTAAGTAGGTCACGCGAACGTGTTCCGAGCCGGAACCGCCCTTAATATTGAAGGTTGGCGTGGTGGTGTCTTGGTGCGGCAGCTAGAGTAGACAGAATAATTGTTGAAAGAACGCAGGTGATGTCATGGTGGCCTGCCGCCGTGTCTGGGACTTGGTCACACCTATTGCGCTTGGACCAACGCCGGCCGCGACAACGTTTATTAATGCTGAAAGATTGTGGTAATCTTGTCTTTTTTGAAATATTTAGAATTCTAAGTATTTTTCAAATATTTTCCTATACCTATTATATAATACAGATGTTAGCGGTAGATGATGGCTGTTAATGTACGTTTATTTGTGAAGAAAAACGGTGCCGAAGCAGATGGGCCATTGACGTCAAAGGTCCGGGTTTGATGTGAAAAATCTGGGATATACTGGCGAAACATGACGAGATCAAAATATGCGGATTAAGTATATCCTCCAAGAATTCATTTAAATTTGGATAGGCATCCAATGTAGACGTAGATGCTCCTAGAAGCAACAAACAAATCTACACTGACACTTTAAAGGGTACCGTAACGTTAGTGAGCACCTATGTGTGTATTGGATTATCCCTGGAACTACAGGATGATTCCAGTTTTTTTTTCGCTAGGTAATAGAAAGCTTCGTTATCCCTGAGTGATTTAGTGTTTAGTGTGCATACAACAGGGGCGACACCGTGAGATAACCAGTTTGACATCTGTTCGTTAGTTAGGAGTGTTAGAAGCAAAGGTGAGAGAACAGTGTATCGAAACAGAGAGTTGATTCACTACCAATCAATCAATTCACACCGAAAAATTCAAGAAAAAATGTAACTCATCCAGTCGTATTAAACGTTGCGTTGATCTTGGAATATCCATATATATATCTGTGTATGTGCGCGTCCTGAATTTCCTAAATTTTAATAAAACTTAGAAATTTGATGGATCGTATGTAATCGGGTCTAGACTGTGGCAATTGTATGAATACTTTAACTTTTAAGATTAGTTACTTGAGGTTAGTTTATGACCCTTTAAAGCTCGCAAATAGGTATCCACCAACTAGTAGGTATCCACCAACTGTAATTAATCGATTTTATAGGTCTTCTACACAGTGGTGATCGCTAATTGCTCGGAATCCTAATCGTAATCAACCGCAGATCATTAGATCAGTGTCCGATTATAGTTACGGTATTCCCCAAAAACAAATTAGAAACAACAAAAACCAATACGGCACGGGTGTCTGTCAACGAACAACGCGTAGAGTTGTAAAAGTGATAGATAGAACATTAAAAATAATAATGCAAAAAATATATCAAAGTTCACACATAACGGTGCTGCGGTTTAAATTAATTGAAAGTTATTTATATTTTTATATTAACATATTTATATGTAACCGCATATCGTTCATTGACAGACGGCTGTATCTTTTTTGTGATAATTGCTGGCGTCCTCATTATATCATGGCGGCAAGGAGGTTGTTGTGGCACACATTTCACGCTAAAACACGTGTAAGGTGCCTTTTCTATTACTGTTTTTTTTAAAGTCTTAAAGTGTGTGCTGTTTTGTAGATACACTTTTTATGGTGTTCTGGTTTGCAATAGTCAGAATTAGGGTTAATTGTGGAAAATTCTACCCGAAAAGTTTATCAACTACTCATGTTGGTTCAGCTATTTCCATGATGACTGCCTTGTTGGTCTGGTGGTCGGATAACGCGACTGCTGTAAACGGGGTCTCGGGTTTGATTCCCGGGTCGGGCCTCGCCGGTCGGAAATCGCTTTGTGGGTTTTAGACATTTTCACAGAGCAGTCCGGAGTCAGGAAGTTGGTGGTGTAATACCACCGTGCCTGGGATGGCACGTTAAGCCGTCGTCCCCGGTTGTTATCTAGATAGCAGTTGTTTTGTTGTTACAATTCCATGTCAGAGACCGTCAGGCGGATTTGAGAATACTCTGACACTAGGGCTTGCTAGGTTGATAAAAACTGCATCCTACACGATAAGAAGAAGCTATTTTCATCTTCCTCAGCATATACCTACTTTCTGTATTTAGACATACTTCAAATACTTTTAAAGTTTCTCAACTACTCTGCTTTACCGCAGTTGGTTCGTTCTTTCTGTCAGTAGTTTTATTCCTTTGTTCACTTCTATTTTATGTTTCATATTGGCGGCAACCAATGCGGCGTATCGTAAGTGGTCAATTATGTTAATATTTCGCATGTCTTTATATAAATTTCCTATAGAAAGTAAATAAGAAAGAATTTCAAAATTGTTGAAAGCTCAATTATTTCCATCCCACATGCGTAGGATACTAGATAAAACTTGTGGGCAACATTTGTCTTAAGAACTAGTTTGCAATGAAAGCCAAAAATGTATTTACTGACTTAATTAATTTTCATTACAGTTGTTGTTTAAAGAAAACTCCAGGCGTGCATTTAATTTTCGGTAAATTAAATTCACTTTTACTTTTAATATTTATACTATTCGAATACACCTAACATAACATAGAAATTAGAAATTTGACGTTCAAAAATGTATATTGCATTAACGGTCTAAACATTTGAAACTTGTGGCTAATTCATGAAGTTCTCGAGACCAGCTAATCGTTGATCTCTTTGTAGTTTGATGTCAGTGCCTGGCGTCAGTTCTCGCACTCGGCGTCCTAGCGGTGCAGCACAACAATCAAAGTGCTATACTAATGATTGCTCGCTTAAATTTTAAACCGAGTATTATAGAAACTGGCGTCTAATTGATTTTACAGTAAAGTCCATCGTTTCCCGGGGTCAACGAGCGGCGCGCCGCCCGCCGGTGGAATTATGCAGAACGTGGCCACTCCTCGGCCCCGCCCACGGCCCAGCTCGCCAGATTAGAACATTAAGTTTTTGCGAGTGGAAGTAACCGCTGCAGCCTGAGCCCCTCGGCTCCACGCGCCACCTCGATAGTATCGGGGGCAGTTTGCGGAACAACCGAACTCGTCCAACGATTGAACTTTTTAATTCAAGTTTATAACTGAATAGTTTAGACTTTTATTATTTTTAACACATAACCTGCTTATTGATCATGTCTGTCAACTTCTAACGATTATAAGAAGTCATGATGATGTGTACTTACGCTATTGTCACGCTAGCACCATTAATTAGCGCAGTGATTCACATCAGTTGCTGTTCTCATTGTGATCTCCAAGATCTCGTTAATTAGTGATTCACTGATAGCACTTAGTCACAAATTTATCTTTCTTTCAATTAGGGATGTCCTGGCCGTAGGAAGACTGGTAGAGGAAGATCCCCACACGCAATGTTTAAGAGAGGTTTTCTTTTGCGTTCTACGTTTAGGTACCGGTTTCTTTCTACCTTAAAAGTGCCCTAATTGGGTACAACGGCTAATTGATTTGAAACTTCCCATGCATCAATTTACTATTATTTTAATTTCTCTTTGTGTGTTATATTGGTTTTTTAATGGAGCCACAGTTTTTAACGAATGTTGCAAACTGTTTTATTTATTGATTAGAATCCGATCATAAATTTTAAGTAATAATCCGGGTCACAAACATAATATGTAAATCTTAATAACTCGCCGTGATTTGAAAACAATAAATTATTTATTTAAATTAAATATTTTTTGGCGAAAACTAATACGTTGTAGCTTTCCTATGTTAAGATCCAAACATCATAATAGATATATAAAACAACAATAGTCCAACAGAGGGGTTAGACAATTCTCAAAAACACTAGTAGAATAGAAAACAAAATGTATGGGAATGACAGATAACGTATAGTCGTAAACGAATGTCATACCAATACATTTTGTTTTCTATTCTACTAGCGTTTTTGCCACTTGTCTAACCCCCCAGAGCAGCAAATGCGACGACCATGTTCTGTCGAACACTGTTCCCCACACGCCGCCCGCCAACAGGGCTAACTGTCTGCCAAATATTTAAACCTGTAATTGAGTAACTGTCGCACACGAATAATTTGTATACACATATAAATTACAATAGTCGGTAGGTATTTGTGGAGTTACTTGCCGGTTCTTCTCCTTAGGAACTCTACTTACTCTCTCACTTCTTGAACCGTGCACCTAACATCTAACTTTAAGGTTTTTACGTAGGTATACCTACCTATATATAATTGTTCCACAATAAAATAAAAACTTTACACTTGGACTTTGACATATTCATTAAAATAGATAGTTTTAAACTACATAGTACATTCGAAACGTTTATTATACAAGTTTCATCGAGTGGCTATGACTCCGTCATGTCTAAGCGACTAGCAATGTTTACAAACAATCCCTTTCGCAAAAGGGTCGGTAAAACCTGCGGCTGAGGATTTTCCGGCGCTTGCGCGGATTCCCCTGCCATGTCGGCCGCGCACGCGACTCTTTCCTGCGGCATTTCCACCTGCGAGCCTGCGCACGCGCCGCTGATAACGCGGGTAAGCGATGTTCACTGCGGGAGCTAGGCTGTAGATATACTAGCGATTATTTTCCATGGTATTTTTTTATTGTGTAAAAAATAAAATATTGGTACTTGTTTTATGTAGGTTCCATTTTCTGTCTGCTTAGTTTTTACATGACAATGATTGTGACTCTCAGGGGGGTTGTCATGTCTAACCCCCCAGATGTGATTTTTTTTTACGACGTTGAAAAGTAAATAAATCCTCTCATCACAAACTCGCGCATTTATAATACTAATAGGTGAGCACGTAACAAACATACCTACATGTATTACTCTATGTACTACTTTTTCACACAAAAGCTACTGAATGTATTTATATGAAATTTGGTGCCACATAATGTATAGTTTATAACCTGGATTAGCACATATACCTGCTGATACTTTTTATCCCGGTGCTCAAAGTAGTTCCCCTCCTGACCCTAGCTCGACGAGCCAGCCCGCGAGTCGAGCTTTAATATTCCCGATTATAATAATCATATATATTCCGATCCAGCCTGTCCCTTGCTGTCCTCCCCCAGCGACGCCCTTAGCCGAGGCCCGTACCCCACTAGGGGGTGCCCTTAGCGTGTAGTCGCTTAGTTTTGCAAGTTAAGCTCTGGCTGGAGGCCCTAAATTTATTTAAGGCACTTCACAGGCAAGCTCGGTTAAGCAGTCGACACAACTTTCTCGGTTGACCGGCGAGATGCCATACAAAAAAAAACCAAAGTAGTTTCCTCAGGATGCGTGTGAAACCGCGGGAAACAGCAAGTATAATATAAAAATGTTTTTGTTTGGCCGTGATGCGATCGATTTAACCGCTCGAACACAGTCTACAAAACCCGAGTAACTTGTTTTAAAATAAGTCAATTGGTTATATTGTACCGCGGGTTTTTTGTATCTCTGTACCTGTAGATAGTCTTCTTTCTTCTAGAAATATACTGCCGTCATAAGAAGGACCGACTTAACTATTATTTTTTTTCGATATTGAGTTAAATAAATATTCGTATAGTCTGTACCAATTGTAGTAGTAATAGTAACCTATTTTGTTCTAATTCTGCCACAGAAATTAGCAAAATGGTGTAAGGGTGGCGCATTTATGTTAATTTCATGCTCTAAACATCATCATTAATCATTTAATGCCAATTTATTTATCTATGTAATAACAAAATTAGAACAAAATAGGTTATGATTTGTTTACATTTTTCGTAAACTCAATTGGAACAGACTATAATCAGAGTCATTTCCTGATTCCAAATAAGTACATACTGAACTCAATATCGAAAAAAAAATGGTAGTTACGGACTTACGGCCTTTCTTTTTATGACGGCAGTATAGAGAAGTTTAGATCACCATACCTATAGGTATGAGGCGAGCTGGATAACCCTGCTCCATAGGTTACCTACATGACGTGCGTCAATATACATTTCACTGACACATCGCACTTTCCCGCGGCTTGCACACACCGTAGGTATGTGTCATTCCACGCGAGATGAATGAAGTCTTATGTGCTAGCTGATGAGTAATGCTGAGGAACTGGACTCGTAAGGGGCCATCCATTAATTACGTGAGACAATTTTGGCTATTTTTCGACCCCTTTCCCCCGCTCCTTATCTAACGTGAGATTTATAAACGCGTATTTGCAATGTAAATGAGTTAATTTATGCTTCGATATTTGTTCATATTTAATAAACGAATGAATTGTATCAATTATTTAATTATTATTAATAGCTAATAAAGTCTTCTATCAGTGCATAGTTAAACCGCAATGAATATTATTATATATGATTTAGCTATATTTGAGTGGAGGAACATTTTTTACTTAATTCATAATTAACTTCTCGCAATTTTACACATTTTCTTGCGGAAAAATGACGTGACATTTGCCGAGACCACCCTATTCCCCGCGTGAGATTGAGTGAGGTTTGCTTGACCCCCCCCCCCTAAACGCCTCACGTAATTAACGGATGCTCCCTAATACTTGACGTTACGCATAGTTTGCACAGGTACCTACTGAGTTACAGGCGTGTTGGGTATCGAGCTGGCGTCATGGAATCTGCGGCCCGCGCCTGGGAGCCCGCCGCGCGAGTTTAACGAGGAAAGCGGAAAAAGATCAACAAAAAAAAAATAAGATTGTCTTAGTGAAACACCATTATGAGAAGTAGGTATGTACTCAATTGTTTTAAATAATATATTATTATTAATAATATGTTAATTGAGGTTAACTCCTTTTCGAATAGGTAAATAGAGAAATTATTTTCAATAAAATATGAATTAATATAGGTTCAAATAAAAACATTTATTTGATATAAGTAAAAATTACAAAGTAATTTAAACCAAAACATGGAATTTTTATATTTCATAATTTTAATATTGCATTATAAGTAAAATATTATACATATATGTATATGAGTATATTAATGTAGGCTACGCGCAACTTCCAAACGACTGCACCAAATTGGATATTTTTTTTATGTTCATTATTGTCAGGACAAGGTTTGTATAAAACAAAAAATATTGTTTTTGTACTTATATCAAACGAATCTTTTTCCATTCTATAAAAATAAATTATAAGAAGTAACGTGTTCATATGAAGACAAATAGGATTAAATTGCATTGTTAAATGATTAAACAATTATCTTATATATTACGAGTGTCTTTTTTATGTAGGTAAATCTTCTCTCGCTGGGAAGTTTGTTGCGCCACTGGGCGGGCGTTTTGGGCGCTGTCTTTGTAAAGACGTTCAAAAAGTTCTGAATTTCAGCCTAAGTAGTTTAAATAAATTACTTTTAAATTTAATTTTGTATATAAAAAGTGTTTTTGGTCATGTCATGTCACAAAAAAACGACTGTCTGTCCAACGCAGACGCCGGCGTTTATGTTGACGTTGACGCCAATGCCGACTCCGACGGCGATGTTTACGTTCCACGACACTGTTCATAATGTGGTAAACATAAATTACTAAGAGAACTAATTAATTATATTAATTATATCGAAGCTACATTTCCTGTCAAAGCGCCGCTACTCGCGCGCAGTGTGTGTTCGCCCGCACGTGCGCGGCATGCGCGAACCGGAGCAATGTGCATATTTACCTGCATAATTGAGTCACCGGTGCAACCAGTCGACTGACGTCGCAGGGCTTTCAACTTGCACCTTGAAAATATGTAAAAGGTTCATCACCTAGCCCACAGATATGACGAGCATGCGGTATCGAAGACGTGCTACATATAGTTCATATAGCCGGTTGCATCGAACTTCTATATGTTTATACTTTTTCAAAAAAGTCAATATAGGCAAGATTTGTCACCAAAAATAGCTACGTATCTATACTCTATATACGAATAGTAATAAAGCTGAAGAGTTTGTTTGTTTGTTTGCTTGAACGCGCTAATCTCAGGAACTACTGGTCCGAATAAAGTTCATTTCGTATCCATCAATAAGTCGTTTAATTGCTATAAAAATGGTTTAAACTGTTTTGGAACCCGCAACGAAATTAATCAGAGAATAATAGTAGAGGATTAGGAATAACCATAGTTTCCAATGAACCCAGCATTCTACATGGAATGTCTGGTTATCCGACTTTTTCAACCATTTAGGTAAAACGAGACACATCGTAGTTAAGAGTGATTGGAATATTGAAAATTAATAGAGTACCTATCTAGTAATGACAATGAATCACTGGAAAAAGCTCAAGGATTTTCGAAGAATTCCAACTCATATACATTCCAACTAGGGGCGCTCCCCCAGGGCCAGCCTGCCGGGGCTGCGGGACGTTCGAAAGAGATACCGCGCCCCCAGAATACAAAGGGATGAGGAAGGAACATGGATGGGTGTTAGTCAGTAAGAGTCACTTTGCACTAACGATGATATGCACTAACTATGAGAGACACCAACGCTGGGAGGAGTAATTTGATGATTAGCCATCCGAAAAAAACTGCAGTAGGTAAGTCAAGTGTTAGATTTTTCTATCTTTTATTACATTTTTGAAAGAAAGAAAGTAGCACAAGTGAGCCACGCGCAACATGAGCGCGGACAGTTAAGGGTATACTGCCATTCACCCTGTTTTTTGTACTGCTCGAGACTGCACTCTCACCGGAGTATAATAAGTGTGAGACTGTGAGAGGAGAGTGTGCACCTGTGTCTGCGCAAACGCGCGCGCATGTCACGTACCTACCGCAACCCTCCCGTGATTCAGCATGATTTTCACACTATGTAAAAACTTATGAGCACATTCATAAGTTTTTACATAGTGTCGCCTTGCGAAAAAAGTTATTAGTCATATTTTTGTGACCTCGACAGCTTTTTTGTGCAAGTTCATGACCAATACGTAATGATTATGTTTTTTACTTATGTGAGTATGATAAAATCTTGTGTAATGTCATTACTTTTTCGCAATTTTAGAGATGGCCAGAATTGACTAAGATAAGCGTAATACCTTGGCTTATTTTTAATATCATTACCGCTAGAAACTAGCGGTAAACAAATGGTAGTTGGCTTTCAGTAACAGATAGAAAAACTTTTTGCCAAAATAGAAGAGTGCTCTGCTTTCTCCTTTAGAGCTTAGACGCGTGATGTTATGTTAAGGGTGAAAATCATTTAAAATGACCATTTCGATCGCAAAATTTGTCCACGCCCGTTATTTTATGACAAAATTATTTTTACTGTGTAAAAAGCACCTATTAGTACTCAGATATTTATTATCTAGCTATGCTACACAGATTTATATAACTGTTGCCCATAATAAACACATTATATATATATTTTTATATCGAACTCGGGTAATCTTCATACAAAATAATTTGTCCTCTTTACGGGCTGCGTAACAAAAATTATCTAAATAAATCAAATAGCTACGGTATTTAATTATTGATGAACCTTTTGCCAAAACGTTGTTAATACCCATTGATTACGGTGAAAAATAGTTTATATTAATTATTTGAAATATTAAAATTTTGGATGCAAAGTAATGTCTATTGTTTTGTTCATTTTTGTGATTCATATTTGTAACAACTTAATTTGGTAATATTTGAAATTAATTTAATTAATAATTAATTAAACTATAACGAGCCAATCACATGCCAGAATCTAATATGAGTCGGCCATTTTGTTCTCGAGTGAAAGTAGTGAATAACACGTGTTTCTTTGTTGGCTTGCAAAATTCCAATTTTAATTTATCAGTTTTGTTTTGTATCAAACAACACAGGTAAGTGAGCACTTATATCATTTAATTATTCAATTAAGCACGTTATTGCTGACATTTATTGAAATACAAGGTGTTTGGAACTCATTGTGATTTCTGTTTGGCTTAACATATTTGAAGTTACATTCAAAGCATAGCGGTTTTTCATTTTTGTTATGATTTGAGTTGCGTCACAAAATGAAAATAACAAAAATGAACTAAAGTCGTAATCACATTGCTGGTAAAATTTTATTATGAGAGCATGATTCTAATATTTTTCTTTTTGTATATTTGAGTGTATTTTTGTTTATAATACGGATCCGTTGGTTATGTTCATATTGTAACTAAGTATATTACGTTGATCTCTTTTTTGTCTCAAAACAATAGGTTTTTATGAGAGAAAAAAAAACATATATTTGTATCTCCAATAATTAATTAATTAATAAAACAAATCATAAAAGAAATATGGTGTTTTATTGCGGAACACTTTAAATACATAACATTCAGACTATAAATGCATCTTGTAAACAAGTCCTAATATTTCATTTTTGTTATTTTTTGTAACGCGTTTCATTTTTGTAACATATTCATTTTTGTTTCATTTTTGTCACAATGGTCAATTTAAATGATTTTCACCCTTAAGTGTTAAAAACTATATGTTAAAAACTTCTTTGAAAAATATGCATACGTATACGGGTCGAATACAGAAGAATTCCTTTTTTGAAGTCGGTTAAAAATGTTGGAGATTCCCGCTCACGCAGGTAGCTAGCTGTTAATATTTTGTAACATGATGTAAGAAATGCGTTGATCGTTTTCCCGGGCGGTATTACCAGCGCTCACTTGTGGCCACGACGGTGGCGGGTGTAGGTCGCGGGCCGCGCGGGCCACAGCGCGCCGCGCGGCCTTCGCAAGGGCAAGGCCGCGTGACGCCGCGGGCGTCGCACTCGCACGCCTGCGCCCGCGCACACCCGCCCACCTCACCTTGCGTACGTTGCATAACGTAACTGTGTGTTGACAACTCGCTACGTGTCTGTCTCGTACTATTATCTAATAGTTACTTATTAACGGCATAGGGCTTGAGAGGAAAATGTGACAATTATTGTCTGTTCACAATCTTCCTGGTGCTAACTATGCTGGCGGTAAAGTTTACTAACGCTTGTAGGTCGAAACAGTGAGGGTTTTCCAAATTGATATTTTATGTTAATAATGTATGAAACTGGTTAAGTCAAAATTACCCACGTTTAAAGTTAGTGAAAATTAACCGGTTTGGAAAAACGTATCGTCTAGCAGCGACGACGTCACGCGACAGACTGAGGAGGAAGTGACTGATGTTTTTGAGTTTGTTTCGGTATTTCTTGTCTAGGTACCTAGTTGAGTAAAAACATCTTTATTTGTTTTATTTATTTTAGCCTATGGTGCCCCACTGCAGGGCAAAAGCCTCCCTTCTCTCCTTCTATTTGTTCCGATCTAGTGCAATAAGGTCATTCCTTTAGATAGGAGTCCAGTTCCACTTTAATTTGTGTTTTGCAACTTTAATTTGTCTTATAAAAAAAATATGTTTGATTCAGTATCATACATCTATTTTTAAGTTATGTCTAGAAAGTTTATTTTAACCAATTTGCAACATAAATATTATTTTTCATCGCGAGACGAGGTATTCCTCGAAGCGCCACCGTTTTGAGGCGCACCTAATGAAGCGCACCTTTATTATTCCTCGGAGCGCACCTTTTAGTAGCGCTCCCGATAACGATTAAAAATATTAAAATTTTATTCCATGAAGCGCACCCATCATCGATATAATTTATTACGTTTACTTCATTCTCTTTCCTATTTTTAAACATGGGTGCGCTTCAAGGAATAAAATTTTAATATTTTTAATCGTTATCGGGAGCGCTACTAAAAGGTGCGCTCCGAGGAATAATAAAGGTGCGCTTCATTAGGTGCGCCTCAAAATGGTGGCGCTTCGAGGAATACCTCCGCGAGACTACTCCCGGCCTCGGCCTGGCCTCGTAGGCGCGGTCCTGCGGACGGTGAGCAATGGATGGCTTGCCGGTCTCTAATAAAACGTATTGTTTATTATTGTAAGGTAAGGATTCGTCGTAGGAGTTCCACGTGACAGCTCTCAAAAGCACACTATATAAAAATATGTCTATCAGTATGTTGACGAGTGTCTGGTATGTTAATGTGGAGCACAGTGCCCACAGAGCACACAGTACATGAGGCTATACATTGTGCTCTAATGAGTTCGACAACATGACGATACTCTGCTAATATGTAGGCTTACAAGCAACATGCTCATATTGACTTAACTCTATCTGTCTGTCTTTTACGCTGAACCCATTTAGATGTAGCACAGGGATACGTTGAAACCGTAGGCAGGCTATAGGTTATTTTCTATTCTACCGCGACGCTTCTTATGGTGTGGGCTGCTGGCTGCAGGTTTTACTATCTACGATAGTGTGAAAGTTTCCTCAAATCCGCCTGACTGCTTCTGTAGTGGAATTGTAACAGCAACTGCTATCAATATAACAGCCGTGGCGACGGCTTAACGTCATCGATGCGTTAGGATGCGCATACGAGAGCAACTTGTTCGAAGACAATGATGCGTGAGAGTTTGTTGGTACACCAAGAGAGGGTCAACAGTACAGTGCACATGGGTGTTCAATAAAAAAAACAAAGATAAAGTACCTACGATATCGTGCAACAACCGCCGCAAAAGGTTTTACACAGCAACGCGATATCGATTACGATGACGATTTATTCTCGTGTCGAGAAGCATGTGCTTTGACAATGTTGCTGGCGCTAGGAGTACAAGTGAACATGGACATTACACTTCTGGCATTTATTTTAAGTGGTGATGTTCGAATGCTGTGTTGTAAGTAACAAATAAGTATAATCTATCTCGTACAAGATGTCTTGTCAACAATGAAAAACTCTCTTGTTTTTAACCGACAAAAAAGCAGGAGGTTCTCAATTAGACTGTATTTTTTTTGTATGTTTGTTACCTCAGAACTTTCGACTGGGTGAACCGATTTTGATGATTCTTTTTTTATTTCAAATAAATAAATAATAAATAGCTGCAAAATTTTTATCAACATCGGTTCAGTCGTTTTCTAAATATATAAAAAAATACGGTTTATCTCTATTGGCGCATACGCCACTTCACTACTTAGATAATTTGGTGATTTACACTTATTGCAACCTAAAAAAAGTGGTGTCTAGAAACTTAAAATGTATACTTACTTACTGATAAGATAATATGATCGGGACAATAAAAAGCAACATTAAAATAAAACTTTTTACAAAATATAAATAACCGACTTCTAAAGCGATGTTTTGATCGACAAGCGTTTAAATGAAATTTGTTTTTCTTTTCAGTGTTTTGGAAGTCAGTTTTGTTTTTTTTTATATCTCAAGTCCCTGACAACACGAGCAGCGAACAGTTCACACGGGGCGCGCGTACTTTCCGATAATTTTCCGGTTGACCAGTGCCGTATTGTAAAAACTGTTGTCCAGTCGAGGTAATTAATTCAGAGACAATCGCTGATTTCAGGGGTTTTCTCGCCTCGCCGCGACCAACGGGCCGTGTCCATGAGCCTTTGTCAGAGACTGCGGTTAAACCAACATAGGTAACGGCCATAGTACGCCGATTACCATGACTGGCGTTAGGTTTTGTCACTAAGTGGTCTCAATGTTTATATTTTTTCCATCGTAGTACCTAATTAATTCTGCGAAGTTAGTATACATTTTCGGGAATAGTTACCCATTTTCTTGTTAAAAGTAACGGTGTTATACTCGCGTAATAGACAGGCTTAGTCGGCGATAATCCTACTAATATTATATGGAAATGTGAAAGTTTCTGAGGATGTATGTACGTTGGGGGAGGCTGCGGTCAGCAGTGGATGGCGATAGGTTGATTTATGCTTGTTTCTCTTTCACACAAGAACTCCTACATGGATTTGGATAAAATTTCGTACACCATAGAACATAAACTGGATTAACACATAGGATACCTACTTTTTATCCGGAGTAGTTCGGATCTCTAATCCCTTCCCCGTAAAATCTCTGTCTAGTTGCATAACAGAATGTAATTCGCGCGAACGAGGTCTTTATCCAGCCTAGACATGCGATAATAGTGGCTCACAATAGCAGCACCATTTGCAGACATCGGACTAGCGACAGTAGACCACATATCGCGGGACGTGTGAGTACATGTCGTAATGAGGGGGACACGACGCTCGCACAGCACTCGTTACTATGTATTATGTGTGAATTAGCAAGTCTTAATGTTATGTCGGAAGATTTGTGGGTAATATTCACAGCTTTGTTACTAATTCCGATGGACTCTTATAGTCTGCATTGTGTTGTATGTTTAGATGTTAGCGCTCAAATGATACTTGTATTTAAATAGATACATGTTTTCCTACGTATTATCAACATTGAAAATATACGCAAACACACAAAAGAAAAACCAATGGTCTGTCAAAAAACCAATAAAAAATAGAAAAATCTGTACAACTAAGATGCTAGCGTTCTCTATTTGCACTTTTGTAACTTACGTATTTATCGTCCATTTTACAGATATAGACTGAGTGCATTACCTATACGAGTATATCGGATAAAAACTAATGATTTCATTTTCCCCAATCAAGGAGGCCTGCATATTTCAAACCACACAAAAACTCTGTCCAAACAGAACAACCGAAAATTGCTATGTTATGCGTTTGTTGCCGCGAGGGCTTATAAATTAGGAGCTGAAAGCGCAGCCGCCCAGCATTCATACAATACCGAACGAAATAATAAGTACCTAACGTTTTCCTCAAAATTGCTATGCGGCAGTTCGTAGTATCCCATCAGCGGGGTGCGTCTGCGCAGGCTGTGGGTATTCCAATCTTTTCTCGGAAGTTTTTCAGGGATATTTAATAGCCTTCTGTCGGCTTTTGCTGCCGCCGCCCTATTGTTGCTACATTTTTAAAAGATTTGTGTGGACCTTCACTATATTTTTAATTTTAAAGGAGTCACTATACATATTTTTGGTGCATTTTAGAAACGACTTTAATGATTTTGGTCACATGTTGTGCTGAGATAATATTTGCTCTTTAAGTTATCTGCAAATTTTAATGAATGCGAATGATAAAGTATATGTTTTTATGAATGGCTTGGAATTGTTAGCGTTTTAGATAATATACATACATATATGCGTAATACTTAGATCAAGCGCAGGCCGTCTGTCGTCAGGTTATTTATCGTCCGAATAATAAATCTAAACTATATTACTTATTAAAATCTTGTTAAAGGTGATCGTTGTGTTGTAGGTAATTATGAAAAAAATATGCTAATTTATGACAGATAGTATACATTGTATAACTGAATATTCTAGATTCCTGATTGGGGTGGTTACCTATACGTTATACTCTAAAAAGTATCTAAGTAATATGTTGATGATACCTCAAGGTATTTATTTTTTTAATTCTTAGATACGACAGTGAACACTAATTTCTGTGCTTTAAGATTATTTAAACGGGACAAGCATATCCACTAGATTGACATCTTCTGAAATCTGTCGCCATTCCCATTTCCATGGTCCGGTGCGCGTGCGCCGCATTTCCCAGAAGGCGTGCCTAACTCACGCACCCATTTTAATGGATCCCAAATTTTTTGGGAACCATTTCCGATACGGAGAAATGGTCCGGATTTAATGATTTTCCCTAAATACTTATCTAAAAAGGCTTCGGACATAATTATCTGAAGGGTTGATTTATTAATAAGTTTCGCTGGAATACAGTGCGTGAACGTGTGATTGATGGCAGTGGGAGTGTGGGCCCGGCCGACTGAAACAGCGGCGTGCAATCTCAACGAGCAGGGAATTTCTGACGTATTAGTCACCTTTTCAGAATTTTAATAGAGTTTATGAAGGCGAAACTCAATTTGGTGAAATATATCTTGTCATAAAATCTCACAACTTACGGTACAATAGGTTTCCAGTACTTAGGGCCGTAACTGTACAACAGTACCTATCCACACATTTCCCCAGCTATATTTCAGTGCCGCACGGAGGGGGAGCCACAAATTAAAATTCTACCTACACATGTATGACAATACTCATCTCAATATGTGTTGTAAAAGAAAGATAATCTCCCTAGGTACTATGACTAATTATGACGGACGTGATACTTGAGCCGTACTGAATACCCACACACTCATTCAGTTAGGCAGAAACCCGACCTTACCTTTCATCGGTGAAAGTAGCTGTAGTTCATATATACCTAATTTAATCCATATGCCGAGTACGCAGCCAATGAGTTCGAAACCAGCCTGTTAATTGCTCCACTACTGGGACAATCTTCTCACACTGAGAAGACACAAACCACCATCGCCCCAAGTTCCTCATGGTAAGATTGACACTTTTAGACGTTTTTGAATACGCTTATACAAAATCCTTTTTCAAATAACACAGACACTAGTCTATAATTCCAAGAGAAATTCTTGGATTGAAACGTTAAGAAAATCTAACAATCAAAAAGTCCAGCCAATTTTCGCATATTCCAACCTTGAACTGCCAACAGAGTTAAATAAGAGCAATGGAGGGAGGGTAGACAATGTGGACATTATTATAATATGCATAGAGATAGTTACGTTTGACTTGTAAGATAATCTTTTCACCGTTTGACTTGTAAGATAATCTTGAGAAGCGGGCTCCTGGACCTAGGCATTACCGCAATATTCAGTCAATGAGCTATTGACTACTGACTAATGACTACGTACATACTAGACTATCGGATCTCCGTGGGGTTCTCCCGTGAGTATGATATGACGTGAGTATGATATGGGTGTGTGTTAACTGGTCAAATATTTATTTTTATGTATTGTGTACTAAGAAACGTGTGCACAGCGAAACAGGTCAGCAGATTATACTTAGAATTTGTGTGTTGTGTAGACAGAGCTTGAACTGTGACGTGCCTGATATGGAATACTTTTTATTAGGGTTCCCAAGTATAATTTAGAAAAACGGTAATAGATGAAATGATAGGAATGGGAGATGTGAATGAACGGAGTGTAAATGATTGCTGGAGTGAAATAGCGACGTGTATTAGGTGTGCAGCAAGAAATGTTGTATGAGTATCAAAAGAAAAAAATATGACAGATGAAGTCGAAAGAAGTGCAAAGTGTATTAAAGGAAAAGAAGATCAAATTCAAAGAAAGGGAGCAGACGGATGAGAATGAAGAAAGTGTAAAATCAGCAAAAAAAGTCTATAAATGTATCTATATTTACACAGCAATCCGTGAATTGTGACACGCGAACAATCCAGGATTATTTTATAACACCAGAATAAACGATCATGCATCTGAAACACTTTCGGAGACTGGGAGTTATTAATGACTCACTTCCCTTGACGACAACCGTTCTCACAAACCGTTATGTAGACGGGGTGACCATGCTAGAGGTTTCTCTCGGACAGTCTGCATATTGTCGAGCTATTAACCTTTTGATCGTCATCGATCATCAGATGACCTCTCCCGCCGTGGGTGGGGCGGAAGGGTGTGTCAGGCTGACTAAAACCCATCCATGTTCCTTCCCTAGTCCTTTATAAACGGTAACTCCTTAGAACATTCCGCAACCCTAGCAGTTCTCTCGTGCTTTACTGAGCTCCTCCTACACGTATTGCACTAATACTGATTTCAATGTGATGTCCTCTGTCGAGCCCAAGCAGCTTGGCTAGTATTTGACATCCATGGATTCCCTATGTGACCCCACAATCCAAACTAATATTATAAATGCGAAAATGAGTTTGTTAGTTTATTTATTACTTTTGCGCGGTAAAACGGCTGATCGGATTTAGATGAGATTTGGTGTGGAGATGGATGGGACTTTTTATATGAAGTTAGTAGCTGTATTTCGCTCTAACACCTTATTTGTAAAAACATGTCGTGGTAATAATATGGCAAAACGATAGCTTTCGGAAGACTAGTTAGGTGTAAGAGCTTAAATAACGTGGTCTCCGAGGATATTTCAGAAAATCTGGTGTTTTTTGTTCTTCCTCGGAGAAAGTGTTAGTGCTTTCGACACTGAAAATCTAATACAAATGAAGTATATTGTTTACATTTCTGGCTTAAATATAAGTATATAGTTTCCACCACGATGAAGATAAATATAACCACAGCCCGATGGCACACCGTGTGGCAACCCTCTTTTAATGCCGCGGGTAACAGGAACAGTAATATCGGGACGGGATCCCCGATGATTCACGGGACAAGACACACTAGACGACTCAATACACTTCGGCGAATACACAAGTAAGCCTTCTTCTGACTGTGACCCGATCCCGCCGCCCGCGTGAGTCATCTGAGATTGGGCACACAGATGCGTCTTTTGTGATATCTACTAGGTATATTTGACAACAGCTGCTGTATCAACTAAAAGTTGTATCATCTATTCATCGTTTGGGTAGTCATCATGCACCTACACTGTGCGTAAGTGATAGTTGACAGTTACATAATGAACGATCTAATTGATAATTACCCTTCTGACGATGATTGTGAGCCCCTGAGCCAACCAACCACCCCTTACCCGCTCTGCGCTCCGACAAGAGTTTATAATTCAACATGCATTAAGTAGGTACCTGTCTATTACTGCAGTTTATCCTATTCTATCATCTGCGGGACGTTCGAAAGAGATACCGCGCCCCCAGAATAGAAAGGGCTGAGGAAGGAACATGGATGGGTTTTCTGACACTCTCACCCACGGCATACCACGGCGCACAGTGGGCTGAAACGGGCCGGTAAAGGACTTAGCATTTAAAAAAAAAAAGTTTCTTTTTCTGAAATTTTAAATATTGATTCGGATTTATCTATCGATTATAAGTAATTATTTCTATGAGGGTCATTCAGATAACTTAATATTTTCGGAGTTATAAATATCCAAAGTAATTTTTGTATGAAGCAAAAGAAAAAAATGTGAAAATCTCGAAATTCTCAAATTTTCTCAAAGAATTGACTCTACGTATGCATAGTACGTATATTTGTCCTATTTTAGCGCCTATTCTCGGGTTGCGATTTTCTGCGATTTGGCCGCAATTTCAAATTTTGTTCTCTATTCCACACCACCATAGAGGTTAAGAACTAGGCGCGTTTTTTTTATGTAGTGGTCTCTCCTTTAGGACTAATAAAATAAATAAATAAATAAGTAAAAATCACAATCACTACTGGCCACTGCACTGTTTTAATTTAATCACTGTCAAGGGTATCCACATTAACGAATGCAAAATTTTCGTATTCGTCATCATCAAATGTCTGTTTCGCATGTTGCACTTGATAATAAGATGGAAATATATTACTGTCTTTTTCGTTAACACTTGTTCTTTAAGTATTGTATTACCACTTGGTCAGCTTAAGTGATAAAAATAACCCTAAAGCCTCATCCGGAGAAAACACAAGTTTTGTTTCTTTAACAGATATGCACTTTTTTACATTTTGGGGATTCTTTAGTAAATGTTCTAGTATTTTAGCAACCTCCTCATTCCCATCCGCTTTCAACTACTCAATATATGCATATTTTATTTCGTCCGAATATAAATGAAAGTTTTCTGCACGTCTTTTTTTCTGTTTAGGCGCTAATTCACAAAAAGGTTTTCTTGGGCTTTGTTCGGTGGAGACACTGACAGAAACTTTTGATGGTGATACATACTGAGTTGATGTACTCGGTGCTGGTTGATGTTCATTACTGCCTATTAAACACTTAATAAAGTCTGGCCATATTATGTTTTCTTGTAACCATTCACTTTTTTTTAGTTCTGAATATATTTTCTTTACGATAAGCGTTTTCCCATCTTCTATTTAAATTATAACAAAATTTTGCACAAAACAACTTTAAGGTCTTTTCGTGATCATCACTTAATTCGACAAAAAAATTAGACCTTATCTCACTACACAAACTGTCATTATTTTTAATACTGCCACTGTTTTTTAAAATAACGAAAAGATCAAGGTTTGTCACTAAATTTTCAAACATTTTCACAAATACAAAATAACAAATAAGTAAGTAATGAATGTGTGGGGGTAGTGCGTCTATTATGGTGGGTAATAGAACACTGAAGTACGTTTGAATGCAACCGAACATTCCGTAAGTACCCTATCGTTGCACCAATCACGTTACGACACGTCATAACTTATTGTTGCGCTCGCGCACTCTTATCCCTTGATTCCCGGAAATAAGTCTCAAAACAAATTACATCATACCTACCTATGGTGGTGGAAAATGTCGAACATTGTTTTTTTTTTAAAGAACTAAGTAGGTATTGAGGTTTTCAGGCCGTTTAGTATACATTATTTTCAATTTCAATTTAATTGGAATAAATTGCTTAACTAAAATAACATGACTCTTCATACAAATTTGATATGGCTATATCTCCGAAAGTACTCGTTAAATTAAAAAAAGTCTAAGAATAAAAACGTTTTAAATTTATGCCTAGATACCAAAAAAATACATTTTATCTCTTAAGACCCAACCTTGTAATCCCAGCCCACTGTGCGGCGGGAGGGGTCATTTGATAAATGATATTTATTTTGCAAATAGGTTATAAAATAACACTTTTACAAGTCATTTTTTTAAAACTCGATGAGGCCGGTGTTTCCTGTCTAACTTAAGAAGAAACACCGGAACAAACACAAGGGTCAAAGTCTTTTTTAAGGTCTAGACATAATGTAATTGCATCATGGATGTACAATGTAAGCTCGAGTATAAAATGACTTTTTGAAGAAAGAGTCATACAGATCCGAGTGGGCCTGTCCATTCAGTTGGTACGCAGGGCTTTGTTAGCTCAACAGTAACTTAGGATGTAAGTTCCTAAGTTACTGATCCTACGAACAATACCCCCAGAAAGGACATTTGGGTAGGCCGCATGAAATACTCGAACCGTCAGACGCAAATGAAACTAAACATTAAAGAAATATATTTAAAAAAAGCCATATTGTACACACATTCACAATAAATTTTCTCACATAACCCTTCGTGTGGGGTATCGTTAGATAGGTCTTAAAAAAATATTATAGGTGTACGAACACCACTTTTCCTTTAAGAGACACAATTTTTTGTTCGATACGAGCATGCCCCCTCCAATTTTTGAATGACTGTCCCTAGAAATGTGAAAAAAATCACAGACGTAGCACATGTAATGAAATTACAAGGAAAACTATCAGGGCTAAGTAGGCTTCACCGGTTACAAGTTATAGTCGACTAACTAAGACCTGCTACGGAACCCTATTGCGCGTAGCCCGACACGCACTTGTCCGGTTTTTAGAATGCAGACGTAGCTTTGAAACTAGTAATCATTTGATGTAAAATTATATCTATATCTCTCACACTAGCCGAAACATAATGTTCATGATATCTGTATGATACGAATGGCAATAGTACTCCCAGGAAAATACGTTGTGGCGTACTACCTAAAAAACTGAATTATGTCTGTGGACTCAACCTTTACTTTAGTAACATACTAGCTTCTGCCAGCGATTTCGTCCGCGTGGAATAGTGGTGCTCCGCTCCTATTGGTATTAGCGTGATGATATATAGCCTATAGCCTTCCTCGATAAATGGACTATCTAACACTGAAAGAATTTTGCAAATCGGACCAGCGGTTCCTGAGATTAGCGCGTTTAAACAAAATGACAACATTTCCCTTCACTGCTCTGCTCCTATTGATTGTAGCGCGATGAAAAGTATACTATAACCAGCTCAGGAGTATGACAAATAATTGTACCAAGTTTCGTTAAAATCCGTCGAGTAGTTTTTGTTTCTATAGAGTTTATACAGACAGACAGACAGACAGACAGACAGACAGACAGACAGACGGACAGACGGACAGACAGACAGACAGACAAAAAATTTACTGATTGCATTTTTGGCATCAGTATCGATCCCTAATCACCCCCTGATAGTTAATTTGGAAATATATTTCATGTACAGAATTGACCTCTCTACAGATTTATTATAAGTATAGAAGATATGTAAATCTATGCTTGCTACATGCCGTGCCTAGACGCCCGAGCTTAGATATTCTGTGATTGAGTGCTTTACTTATGTAGCAGACGTGACCGACAACAAAATAAAATTGCTGTAGGTAATTGAACTGTGAAAATATCGTTTAACCTCTTAATAATTAATTAAATTATTTCCCCAGTGGGTTTTCACCATCCATTTTACCTAATTTAGCGCATCATAGCCGGTTCGCCGGAACCAATGTAGAAGTAACGGTATTTTATTTATTTATTTTTCCACTCTTGCAACTGTCCTTACAGACTAATCTGATGCAATAGTTTGACCTATACCTATATGCATTCCTTAATACCTACTAAAAACAATTTCTAACTTAATATTGTACATAACATAAACTTATATCTCTGCCATATAAACTCTTCTATGTTTTGTAATCTATATACATATCGATTCGAACAGCGCCGCCAGGCACTTTCCCTGGGGGTGGGCCCTGTCAACTATGCTAACATCTCATTGAGACACGCGTGGAACTCAAACGCGCCGTTTACACGGGCCTAATCCTTATCGGATGGCTAGCCACTTATTGCTCAAAGTCTGCAGGCCCGGGCCTACAGTGGCCTGGAGTCAATTTCTGGATCCAAATGCTGATGATGTGTCTGGGGTGTGCGGTTTGTCTCTCCCTCACGCAACCCGCTTTCTCCTTCTGCAGCATGACTGCTTTGCATAAGGAGGTGACTGCTTCCTATTCCTACTCGCTTTGGACCATGGTTTGACCCAGGGCCGAACGTGAGAGATCGCCGCCGCCCAAGCGGGGCAGACCTCCACCGTGACCTCCAGGTGATCCTCACAATGTCGACACCTCGTTGTAAATGAAGTATAGATGCGTTCGAACAACATATAAATGTAGTCAAATATCTATCTACGATTACGAAAATGCTCATCAAATGATCATTTTACAGATCCAAGTCGGCGGATTTAACTTCTGTGTTAAATCGATACGCCTGTGTGTGGCTGTACTAAAAAATATACAATAGACCAGTATCATTTTATTGACTGAACTTAAGTTGCTGAACAGTTAGACATTTTGGCTGAAGTAAATTTTTGTTAATAAAAATACGAAAATAATGCATCGGTACGTACGTGCCGCCGTGCGCATGCGCGCTGCACCGCTACGCAAAGCTGGTGATCTATTGCACTACAATAGCTTTACTGCCCGTAGGCCACAGGCTCAGGCGTGAACGCATACACTGCGGGATTGGAACTCACTATTATCCCGAAAGTTTAATGATTTAAAATATTTCTACAAGACTTAGTGCCAACAATAATTTTAAAATAACTGTCAATCGTGATTATTTTAGATTTTTTCGCATCGCAAACTTCGGAGATAAGGGGTCGATTCTAGTGAAATGTTTATTATAGGTAATTCGAAACAAAAAGACAAAAAAACAGGAATACATTATATTACAAAATATTTTTAAATTTCAATAATGATGATGATTAGTTCGAAGTTGTAAATAAATATTAATAATATGTAAATAAATAGTAGGACAAACATATTTAGATAGTATTACCTACTTCCTATATCTGAAACAAAAAAAAACAATTAGACACTTCTCTTATACCCTTATTTATAAGGCTGTAGATACACGGCTGGCATTCAAGATGAGTAGTTTTTATTCAATAACCGATCATTGCGTGCTTTGAACCCGTATCAAACTGGTTGCGAGTTAAAAAGCGAAGAAATGTGTCGTCTCCTCAAGGGAGTCGTGAGCCGCGTCACGTAGGGCCTCAGAGAGCACGCGCACCCGCAGGGCCAGCTGCAGGCGACTGTTGTACCGGGCCGCATAACTCTGCATTAGAGAGCCGCTTACAAATGCTTCATTAGCATAGATAATATGCTAATGCTAAAAAATAATGTCCAGGTCTCCACTTCATTGATTCAAGTAGGTCCATGCTTGAGTAATTATAATTTTTATAAACTGTCACCATTAAATATTCTTGGCATTACGTATGTGTTGTATTTTGATATATCTTGAACTGTAAATGCAACCTATACCAAGCTATTTATCTAAATCAGCTCAGCTGTTTTTTCTCATCTATACTTATAATAAATCTGTAGAGAGGTCAATTCTGTACATGAAATAAATTTCCAAAATAATAACTATCAGGGGGTGATTAGGGATCGATACTGATGCCAAAAATGAAATCAGTAAAATTTTTGTCTGTCTGTCTGTATAAACTCTATAGAAACAAAAACTACTCAACGGATTTTAACGAAACTTGGTACAATTATTTGTCATACTCCTGAGCTGGTTATAGTATACTTTTCATCGCGCTACAATCAATGGGAGCAGAGCAGTGAAGGGAAATGTTGTAATTTTGTTTAAACGCGCTAATCTCAGGAACCGCTGGTCAGATTTGAAAAATTATTTCAGTGTTAGATAGTCTATTTATCGAGGAAGGCTATAGGCTATAGATCATCACGCTAAGACCAATAGGAGCGGAGCACCACTATTCCACGCGGACGAAGTCGCTGGCAGAAGCTAGTTTATAATAATAGTACGTATTTGCCTACTCAAGTGAGTCGAGTCCTCCGGTCTCAACTTTCTCATCGATCCATTTTCAGGAGCTGGTTAGTAGTCACATTTGCTAATATCATAATCTGCCTAGCCTTTTCCTAACTATGTTGGGGTCGGCTTCCAGTCTAACCGGATGCAGTTGAGTAACAGTGTTTTTTCATGGAATGACTGCCTATCTGACCTCCACAACCCACTTACTGGATAATACAATTCCCCCTGATAAGAGTGGTTGTCAGACTTCTTGGCTTCAAACTACCCGTAAAGACTGTCAAAGATCTACAAATGACAGCCAGGACTAATAACTTAACGTGCTTTCCGAGACTATGTGCCTCGGCACGGAGGAGGCTCGGTATGACATATTTGGTCACCCATCCACGGCGCGACCTTACCAAACGTAGCTTAACCTTTGCTGTAGTCACGAGCTCTTTACTATTTGTTAATCAGAATCAGAATCAGCGTTTATTTGTGAAACATAGGTTTTTACATTTAGAAGATCTTACATTAGGTACAAGTGCGCTATGTTTTGCCGTGAAGGCGTACAAATATTTAATGAAGAACAAAAAACATAAAAAATAACAATTTAACTACTAACATACGAATAAAACAAAATTAAACTCTTACATGAGAAAAGGAACTATAATCTTATAAAATTTATACTTAAGAGGAACTTAATAAACAGTCTTAAAAATCTCAAAATCAGTCTTTAATATCCAGTGGAAGTATCATATCAGCGTTAACCTTCGCATCATATACAATGTACCTAGGTAGGTATTAATTTTTAACCGACGAAAAAAAACGGAGGACGTTTAAAAGTCGACCCGTACATTTTTTTTATGTATGACCACGCATAACTTTTTACAGAGTAGTCCGATTTTAATAATTATTGTTTTATTTGGTAAGTCATACTTCACACAGGTATATTTCAGAGGTGGTAAAATACTAACAACAGTAAGTTAGAGACACCGACTTGTTGTATATTGGTCCACCAGCGTTTAAATAAAAAAAAAACTCTCTTTTCAGTATGTTTGGAAGTCGGTTGTATTATTCTTGTAAACATTTTTTATTAACCTATTAATATCACACCATTGGTGAGATCGCGTTATAATAGCCGCATTTACGTCACTAGCAATTATGCGAAATAGCCGAATAATTGGCATAATCGGCCAGTAACACCACTATGTCATTATTAACTAAATTTTAAATCACAGCATGTTTGGATTTTTTTAATATTTTATTTAATTGGGAGTAAAGCGAGCTATGGCACTACAATAGGACAATGGTAAAACTAACCAACTACCTACTTAATTATTTAACAGAACTCCAATTATTCATAGGTCATGTGTTCGGCGGGCAGTGTCTACACTTCACCATCAACCAAGTGAGTAGCTAAGCGTCTCTGAACAACATTCGTATGCAGGCATCGACCACACAGCCTGTGTGTATGTGCCTACTTAGAGCAGTGTTTACAAACAGCGCCCCCCCCCGCCGCTAGAGGTGGAGGACCTGCAACCTGTTCCTAGAGCGCACAAGCCCGTGCCACACATTTTCTTTTTGTTGCGCATGCGCCGCCGCCGGTATGCGTAGGGCATCCGGTGCGTCACGCTCCCACGACCTGCACATACAAAACTACCTTCTCCTGCACCATACATTGATGCATTCCTCTCACTTACATTTCACATCTTACACGCACAGCCCGCGGTGGAGCCGCAACAGCTGACAAATGCATTTATGGCATGTCCGGACGTGCACCCAGCATCTAAAGTGGAACCCTGAACACGATTGTAATATTATGGCAGAATCATGTAACATGAACTCCTGCGCTGAATTAGCCGTTCATTGCTGAGTTGGCCAGCGCCGCCACACATATAATAAAAGGGACAGAGTAATGTAGATGACGTTTTATATAGTTCTTGTTGCTACGTGAGCATGTGGTAGAGGCTCGACCCACATCTGTGTACGACTGTCATGTTAATGTGACCGCAGCGAGTGGGCGCGTCTTGATAACCTTACCGTAGTCCGAAATCACTGATTCTGTGGAAACACTCGCTGTCGCCGCATGTGCCATACTAAGTAGTAAGGAGAAATTGTCCAAATTGTTTCCAGCGACAAAATCTTAGATACAAAATTATGGCTGCGGTTCCTAAAACTCCTTAAGAAAAGTATGAATCAACTTAAAAGTATATATTTCCTAGTACAGTATTTGAAGAAAAAAAAATGCGTATATTCCATACATTTTGGACACCATGTGCTGACTTAGCTCATCTCGCACACAATGCCAGAAGTTTGTCAAGTGACCCAGGAATGTGCGCAGGCCGACGCTGCCGACGAAGCGTTCCCCCGCAGTTTGTAACACTTGAGAGAGAGCATTGTACTCGAGCGCTAGCTCGCTAGCTCGAGCACTGTTGCTGTTGCTGCTGTTGTATGCATACAATACTAGGAGTAGTAGTAGGAGCGATACAATGCTCCACTAGCGGTCATTGTAAAACATCGTGTTGATCCAGCGGTCGTTAGTGCACACCTTTTTGGACGATTACGTTACTGATAAACAGTAATAGACCGCCCGCGCCCGTCTAGCTGTCTAGCGCCGCCTGTCTGCTGCGATATCACGGAATCACTTCCCCGATAATACATTCAACATGACTTTATAATGGTGTGACGTCATCGTGATGTAATGACAGATACCGCGACATCGTACACCCAGTAAATGTTATATAGGCTGCTAGGTCGGGGCAATCATGTGGACTAATTTATTACTTTACTTGTGACGTTTATTACACTCGCTGGTTTCCAAATTGAGTAGTTATCTCGTTACTGTAACGCATTGATGTCGCCCACGTGCTACGAGACGTCACTGAGACGCACTCGCACAGTAAGCAGTGTCGACACGATGACGAATGTCGAGGCCATTGAATAAAATCAGCTCGGCTGACATGACAAATTTGATCAACTTGAACTTGATATACAGAAAGAATTATGTAGATGTGTGTAAATTGTAATCGGCATATTGTGAAGGAACAATGGGGTGTGTCACTCGGCGGCGGCTTTGCCTAGATCATGGTGGGAGATTTCGCAAAAATGCCGCGATGCGTCAAGCGCGGTGGGCGGCGCGTGCGCAGGGCCGTCACGCAATTTTACCTCGGATGCGATGATTCGGCGTTTTTTCTTAAGTTCATGTTGATTTGAGTGTAAAGTACAGAGAGCACCAACTTATGTTACTTTATTTAGACATTATTTTTTTGAGGTTCTCGTATTAGTCATCATTTACCAAGCTGTTATTACGCAAACTGAATATACCGTTATGTTACCTAAACGTAGGTACTCTGATGATTTCACAATTTATCTCAATACATGGAACGTTGTAGATGCCTACCTAATAACATTAGGGTATACCGAGAAAACATGCGCCTTTGAATACTGAGCTGAGTCAGAAGTCATAATAAGAAGCTAAATTAATGTGATATTGATCGTGTTGCACACGCCTGAACTAATTTGATAATAGAATTATATTTATAAAAGTAAAACAGCGCTGTGGTCAAGTGTTCTAAGGCCCCTCGCCCACGACGACTTTTTGTAGCGATGCTGTCGCGCGTTTGGTAAACGCGCGTCAGTAGCGCTACTAACGCGTGTTAGTCGCGTTTGCAACGCGCTACTGCATCGCGACTGTATCGATGCAAACGCGCGACCGTGTTGGACGACATTGGGTGAAGAACGGATCATTGCCTACGCTTCGGCTGCTTACGTAAAAGCAGCACCAAAGACAACGTGACTAATGTTACCTCAACGGAGTCCATCTTGCAACTGTAGCGATTGTAGGTATTTTTGTACTGTTAGGGAGAATTCAAGTATTACGTAACGCAATTTGGGGGGAGGGGAGGGTCTTGTAAAACGTTACAAGGGTGGGAGAAGGGGTATTTAAACAACCGCGTTACGTAATTTTTTTTTATTTTAATAATAAAACTTGGGAATTAGAATCTTCCAAATCGGCAACCCTTTTCGTTTATGTTATACAGGGAATCCCTCAAAGAAGAAGGGCAAATTAGCTGCTCTGCATTGTGCGCCATAGTGAGGCATTGTCTGAGGATGCCGATTGGCTCAAAGACGAAGTTGATGCAAGTGTTTTAACAATACCGGAACCTTCTTCGTCTGCTCTCCAAATACCTGTAATGAAAGAGTCTGAGTGGCTGGCAAACCCGTGGACAACACACAATTGAATTATGTTTTACGTACCTACACTTATTTGATTTATGACTAAATAAAAACATATAACTTAAAAATCTCTTATTTTGTTTATTACTATTGCAAACGCAATTAATACAATAACAAAGGTATAATTTGTTGAACATAATTGTGACTTCAATGGTCACTTAGATGTTACGTAACGTTTAGGGAGGGGGGTACAGAAAAAGGTTACCGTGCGTTACATCGGTGGGAGGGAGGGTCTAAAATCTTCAAAAATTGCGTAACGTAATACTTGAATGCTCCCTTACTGAATCGCGTTTGCATCGCGACAGAAGCGCGACAGTATTGCGTTAGCATAGCGACTGAAGCTGAGCCCGTGGGCGAGGGCACACAGCTAGCGACCGCTTCGCGACTGTATCGATGCGGACGCGCGACAGCATCGCTACAGCATCGCTACAAAAAGTCGCCGTGGGCGAGGGCCCTAAATAATGCCAAATTACCTAAGAAAACAAGACATTTCGATAAAAAATACTGGTCATTTAAATCCTATATGACATTTCTTTAATTTTATATGTACATACTTGTACAAATTTTCTAGGTAATCAAAAATCATTAGCTATAAAATGACAAATAATCGCAAAACGCGCGAGCCCTACAGGCGCGCATTGATGAATGATCGTCAGCTGCGTTACGTTACGGGACTGGGAAATAGATCAGGTGCGCGGGAGATCCGCCTTGAGTCACGGCCGGCCACTGAAAGCTTGAGAAGCACCCGGAGACAGCGCAGACACATGCTGCTTGCTGGACACACTCGACACTTCCGAATGCCCGGGCCTTGAGTCATGTGGGGTCGAGTGCGTGACACGATCGGGTCTCGTATCGACCGCGTTAAATAACATGACATCACGCATCATCCTCCACGCACGTTAGGCACATAGCTAGGGAGGTATATAGTCATATTTCTGCCACCAAAAGGTTTTATGAAGTACACCTTTCACTAGTTCCGTATAATAGGGGAGAGCCAGTTGCCATCGCCGGAGATTTATGCTGACTCCGGATAATACTCGACCCAGGCTTTGAACCTTTGACTTCGTGCTCAGCCGTGCCACCTGCAAGAGTGCATACCATTTTTTTTGCATAGCAACGAGGCGTTCAACTTAAACGTTTGAAAACATCCGTTTCGGACAATTAATTGAACACAATTATGACTCTATTTATCAATGAAAACTGTTTAGTGAACTTTTTTTGTTAACAATTTATTATAAAACAATTCTACCATGGGTGTTTAAAATTTATAAAAGTGTTTTGTTTTCTCGTAAGTGATTTACTTAAGCTTATAGTCCTTCACGGAAAACATCCTTCACAAGATGTTATCCTAATTAATAAAATATTTTTTTTAGATAATATAAAATATTTTTTACTTGTTGTGGGCTCATTATTATTATCCACTAACACAATAGGTATAAAAAAACAATTAATTAAAACGTTTAAACTTTATGAGCTTTACTCTGATACTTAGACCGTACTGTGAAAAAGAAATCATGTTATTGTAAAATAAATCTTCATCTTTCTGAAATTTCCTTTTATGGTAATGTAAACTTACGCGATTATTCACTGAACATTTATCGAAGCTCGCGTGACGTGCGACACACGTCAGCTTCGGAAGGATTTCCATTGCTCCACTCATTGAGGGGAACACTTGAACCGACCCAGACGTAGCACTTCGCTGAACATCTCCCTCGCGTCATGAGGTGGATGATGCCATCCCATGTAATAGGTACTGAGATGATGGAACACGGATGCTTATTTACCTAGTCATCGTGAATCAAACGCGACTCTACCACACCGTGAGAACGTCGCGGCTATTCTTACAGTTTTGTATTCAAAAGCTCTTTGAGTTATTTTACAAATCACTCGAGTGATGAATGGATCGGGTCGCCCTTGAAGTTTATTCCTGTTTACATTAATTAATTAATAATTTAAAAACTTTTGGTTGTGTGCACAAGGAGCTCAAGCCAAAGTAAGGCATGTGCTTGTTCAGTCGACTGTTTATATGTTATTATTATGCAAAATAGTCGTGTGCCAATAATCTTTCTGTGACGTTGAATCAAATGTACTGCTCACTAAATTTCATTAGATTTATTTCAATTACATGCAAAAAGCTCGGCGTGCCTCCAGCCTCCATCATTAGATCTGTGCATAGTAGAGTGATATCAAGATAATTCAGTAATACGTATCAGAGTGCTTTTAGGGTTCCGTAGTCGACAAGGAACCCTTATTGTTTTGCCATGTCCATCTGTCTGTCCGCGGTAAAGCTCACAGGTTTTGGTACTAGAAAGCTGTTATTTTTTAGGGTAGCTCCCAAACACGTAAAGTAGGGATGAATATTTTTTTCTCGTGTATCTCTTCGTGTGAGGTGTCATTAGATAGGGCTGGTGTATGATGAACATTTTTCGGTTAAATGAGCTATTTGCGAAATATCTAGCTTTCAATTGCAAACTTTTGTTCGACACGAGAGTCCTCCCCGCTCTAACTTTTGAATGGGCCTAGAAATGTGAACAAAATCACAGACGTACATGTATTGAAATTAAAAGGAAAATTATCACGGCTACGTAGGCTTAACCGGTTACAGAATTATAGTCGACTAACTAAGACCTACTACGGAATCCTACTGCGCGTGGCCCGACATGCACTTGGCCGGTTTTTATATGGATAAAATGATTGCTTGGTCGCCATGTTGAACACAAGACAGCTTCAGGATGTTATCATTAACATTTTTATTGTTGTTTATGTTATTGACACACACACACCGGCACAATTAGCGGAACGGAATAAAAAAATCATGCACCAATGGTCTAGTTATCTAGTACTTTTCACTGATGAGTGTAGGGTTTTTTGTCTTGTCAATGCTGTTACAGTTACCCTATTTTCTATTAATACCCCCATTTTTTATTAATATTGCATAAACAAAGGTTCTTCGAACCTAACAGATAGACATGTGTTGCTGGGGAGTTTGCTGCACCACTTCTTCTTCCCAACAATAACACATAGGAAGTCTTGAAGGGCGGGCGTTTTGGGGCTGTCTATTGTAAACTTGACGTTCAAAAAGTGCTGATTTTCAGCCCAGTGTGAATAAATGGCTTTTGAATTTTGATTTGTTATTTCAACTGAAGGATACTTATTGAGCTATCTATTTAATATGTTGTGTGTGTTATTGTGGTTTAATTATATGTGTAGCATGTGAAAACTTTTAGTAGTAGATACAGATTGAAATTTAAATCTAAGATGAAGAAGGAGTAACTACCATTATGGATGCTTCATTTATGCCCATCAGTTAAATTGATATGAGCTGCACAACAATGAAATATCCTGTAGAGAACTATACTATTCCGATCCATTTGCAACCCATAACATTGCGGGTCATTGACCGACATACAAAAAACTAATCGCTCGCGTTAACTACACGTAATCAATTTTGCGCCGTCATGTCGCTGTAAAACTAACATTTACGGAATCAGGTAAAGTTACTGCAGTTGCGGTGCAATCGACACTTACATACCCTCTGTTACTGTGCAGCCGCGCACCGCGCACGGGCAGCGATACCATTAGTCTCATGTTTACTCTGAGCTGGGATATAAATATCTTTAATATAGTGATAAGCGCCATGTAAATTACAAATTCATGAACAGTTTATGTTTTCAAATATTATGTGTTGTGAGGATAAATTAGGCATGTTAGCACAACGGGTCCAGGGGCGACGGACTTGGGAAATCCCCGCCCCCCATGATAGGACCCGAGCCGGCGGCGCGCGTGGACACAGAGGCGATGCACGGGGTAGGACACCTCACTACCCCGTGCAGGAGACGAGGCCCGGCAGGACGGGCCGGCACCAGTGCGGGGCTGCGGACGAATCAGGATTCCCGCGGCCCCGCGCGCACGTGCGAGAAGCGACACCGTGGTGGTTTTAGCCGGTAAGAGTCCGGCACTGTTCCCGGCCTCCCCAGGCCGGGTTCGTCCATGAGGATTTCCCCCCGAAAAAAAAAAAAAAAAAAAAATGCATGTTAGCACGCCGCCAGCCGCCACCCGAGCCTTACGTAATGTGTATGTATTAAAACTGTACTTACAGTGTGATTCCAATGTTTTACACGTATGTGGCCAGCCGAGTTTGGGAAGATATGTTCAAAAAAGAAATATAAAGATTAAGTTCTTGAAGGACTAATAATCTGACAAGTTTGCCGGACTTTCCGCTCATCTGAAACAAAGCTGTGTTGAAAGCACAGAAAGAGGTGATTAGTTAGCGAGTGTGAGTGCACGTTGAGTGCAGTGTTTCCGTTAGTGTGACCAGCAATAACAAGCCCGTGCTCTAAGTGCGTGTGTTTTGTGAGCGTAATGCGCGTACGTATTGGTCTCTTGCATGTAGTGGTGTTAAAGAGTGGGAGACAAACGGCGACACGCGTTCTAATACTGATCGGGAACCTTTCTGACCTCTATTATCTTTTGCAACAACGCATCCTAATTATTCACAACACACTTAATGAATGCTACACTACTGCGAGTAGCACGCGCCGCGCTCCGGTGCGCGGGGCTGTGTTTCGTAACGTTGTCGTTGTCACGCGGCATACTGGCGTATGATACTAACCTGGAAGGTTTATGAAACTATCGCTTAATCAGCATCGCTGTCCTGCGATGCCACTCTTATGATTTAAGTACTGAACGGGGGGTTGTTAGGCGTTGTGCCACTTGTGTTCCCAGCAAAAAACACAAGGTACCTATTTATGAACATTTTTGAACACATTTGTTATTGTGTCTGTCCGCAAGGGGCTGGTGACGCCGATGGTGTGCAAAGCTGCGAACAGAGCTGGTTGTGCTGAGTCATGTAGGTACTTCAAATTATTGCAAGTCATTCTAACTAAGCTTGTGAACTATAGTTTCTATTGTTAATGTATTAATTTCTTGTTTACTCTTGAATATAATTAAATGTAAACAATTCTATTTTTACCAAGAATTATTTAAAGTAACCTCTTGTCTCCGACACTGGATAGGAATGTGAACTGATCACTATACTCTCTACAGGTCACGCCGGTCATACAAAATTCTATCTACAACATTAAGGGCCAGTTTCACAGCTTCGGGATCTTTAGTTATCTACCAGATTAATTCATAATGGGAACATCATTTATATGAAACAAGCAACCTGCCCAATCTTCGCACTCGGACAATTAAAATGTTACCGACTGGGAATCGGGTCTCGGCTTCAATTCGGGTTGTTAAAATTTCACGGAGCAGCGCGGAGTCAGGCAGTTGGCGGTACTACACCCTAGTTACTAGGGTGTAGCAACTAAGGTACTAAGCCCTAGTACCTGGGGGTCTCGTTAGTTACTTTTGTTAGTATTTTGCCACAGACTTCTAGAACGATAAATTGGTCCACCAGCGTTTAAATAAAACTTAATTTTCTCTTTTCAGTATTTTTGGGAGTCAATTTACATTTCGTTATGTTGATCTAATTACCTTATCAGCATAAATTGTTGTACCTAGACCTACTTACAAACCACTTTTTATGTTGCATTAAGCATAAATTACCAGATTATCTAAGTATGGGCGTATGCGCAGATGGAGTTAGACCGTAATTTTTAATACACCTCTTAAGTATAAATTACCAAACATAAAAATAATTATCAAAATCGAACTACTTACTATGTAAAAAGTTATGCCTGCTCATACATAAAAAAATACGCGTTGATTTGAGAACCTCCTTAATTTTTTTCGTCGGTTAATAATGTATAAATCTTAATGATCAATAAACAAAATCATCAAACTATGTAATGGGCACATAATACGGCCAAAACAAGTGAGTGACGACACTAATCAGCACCGCCGTCATCAACATAATCTAGTGTCGTCATGACTTCTTACCGGCATGACGCTGTTGTCACACTTCTTGCCGTCGCGTCGTGACGACACTATTGCTGACAGGTTTTGCACCGACGTATTTAAAACGAGACGTTTTCATTTATTTCTATAAATATCTTTTAATAAGTACTCTCTGACGGGTTTTTACATTCAAAGACAACAATATTTAATTATAATCCTTCCTATCCAATAAATATAAAAAACGTGAATATGTGTAAGGATGGATGATTGAATGTTTGGTAATCTTTCACACAAAAAGTACTCATAAATATATACAAAAACACTACCTACATATTTAATATACTTAGACATAATCTGTATAAGCATATATTATATAGAAGTAAAATAATAGATAACTATGTAATACGTAATTTTGCTGTGCCCTAACAGGGTCCATGATCGCACTTAGCTTTAAGCCTCTGTAATATCCTTTTGTAACATTGTGGAATGCAAATAAATATGTGAATATGAATACCTACTGAGCGGATTTGGGTGACATTTGACCCACAAGTATACCGTGTTTTAAATGAACACACACAGGATACTTTTCATCCCGGCAACTGGAATCAATCCCAAAGTCTACGCAAATGAAGTCACGGGCAGAAGCTAGTATTAGCTAGATAGTAAACTATGTTTCTTTGGTTGTGAGTTTAAAACTTTTAATTTACTATTTTCTACATTGTTTTATGTAAACTAGATGATGCCCTATGCGATTATCTTTGAGAAGACACTCCACAACAAACTCAAAGGTTAAAGTCTTTAAAATTCTAGATATTTCATAATTTGCATTGTAGGCTTATATCTGAGAGATTGAACCTACCGTCAAGAGGTACTAATTAAATAAAAAACTAATCAAATAATTTGAATAAACACAACATAATTGAGCGTAAAATTTTTAAACCATAACGATGAATAAACAAAATCATCAAACTATGTAATGGGCACATAATACGGCCAAAACAAGTGAGTGACGACACTAATCAGCACCGCCGTCACCAACATAATCTAGTGTCGTCATGACTTCTTACCGGCATGACGCTGTTGTCACACTTCTTGCCGTCGTGACGGCACTATTGCTGACAGGTTTTGCACCGACGTATTTAAAACGAGACCTTTTAATTTATTTCTATAAATAAATTGTAAATAACAGTCAATGGCCACTTAGTATATTTCATGAATACGTTATTATAATGTGTAAATTACGTAATAAATTTATATTACATCTCTCGTTTTTCATCGATTATGTTATGTTATATAACTCGGCGTGGAGGCCAAGGCCACGATCTCACTGGTTGTCGACACTCGAACAGGTCCTGTATCGTGGGCAACACTGTACAAAGGTCGAAGACCACCAGTAATCAGCATAAGTTTAAAAATAAGTTTAATTTTATAAAAAAAAACACAAACGGAACGTAAGTGGGAGTCAATTCAAAATTGAAGTGTAATTCAATATTAGCAATTATATTACGTTATGATTTCAATATTAGTACCTATTCTATATATAGGTAAGTAAGAGTCTTACCATTAAATTAACTCACTATTTTTAATACTAAATATTTTGCTATGCTAGCAAGTTTTCGTGTGTAACCTATTAAGCATGTTAACACCTTATGTAGGTATCATGAAAGCAACAAATAGTTCGAGTTTGAGTATATAAACAGCAGAGACAAGGATACTCGTAGAATAATTCATTTTTGTTATATTTACGAGTCGGACGTCCCGATCTTGGTCAGGTTCCCATCAGTTGCCTACCTGATTTGATGGGAACGTAGGTACGGGACGTGTGGAAATTCGATGGAGAGGCCTTTGCCCAGTAGAAGTTTAGGAGACAAGATAGCTTGATCCTTGACCAGTGTAGGAGGTGACAATGTTGGCGCAAGACTACATAACATAGTGCCTCACAATCAGGGCAAAAATAACAATACAAACCAACAATCTATGGGGATCACGATCCTGAGCAATTAAGGAATGACTGAGTAGCAGCTAACTTTCTAGGAAGCACGATCTAGTAGTACCTACTAACATAGTGGACAATACCTCCGAACCGAAGTTATAATGGACATTGGGCTTACTATAACAAGTGTTACCAGTGCAATAAACAAGCCCGATTGTACAGCTAATGATAAAACCAACTATAGATATATATACGTATTTACGATTATACTTACATAATTATGATTTTATTTCCGGCGCTGAGGTCTACTGCTTATTATAAATCAGTTAAATAATCACTTCACCTGTACTCAATGCCGTATGCATAGATGGGTATATATTGTTTCCTTTCGATTTACAATCAACTTATTTTGTGGTTAAATAACTATAATCAATTTTAAAATCACTTAAGTATTACTTTTAACTTTTGATTTATAGGCTCCACAGCCGGAGATCAACCAGTATGGCGCGGTGCTAAATGATTACTAGCAATAACATAAATATTCCGCACTTTTTAAATACCAGAGAAACAGTCAAATCTCACGAAATCTTGTAAATTCTTGTTCCTGTAAGTTCACGCATAGTCATGATGAATATTTGAGAAGCCGGCGGCCATGACACCGCGTCACCTTGACGTAATGTGAGATCCAGTGTCATCACCGCCAATCTTATCAATCAGACATCAACTTATAAATTTGAAGTTCTGTGTCATCATGCTGATATCGATTTATTTACCTGATTGAACGATTGAACCCGCTCATTGATTTGTTATTCTGTTGTCTGATTGTCTGACACTATCTTAATAAATATCGCACATGTTTGCCCTGGTGGGTAAGAAAACTAAAAGCTGCAGCTGCTGAGGAATTCCTGATAGAATACTTTGACCTGTAAATGTTATGGTAGCGCTGGCCATCTGATTGTTGGCTGCCAACCTCGTAGTGAGCAGTCGCACTTGCCGTCACTTAGCTGCACCAAAACTGAAGAGTAAGACATTATCCATGTCTGACATAAGAGCCACCTGATAAAGAAGTATTTCTTTTGGAAGATCATTGAGTTTCAATAATATAGGTGGGAACGTAACTCTGACGTGAAAGATTATCCAAGTTCTCCAAGAATATTATTTTATATCTCTAAAATCTCTATCATAAAAGTGAATATTAAATTCAAACAATATAATATTCATTTGTTTCTAAAAATAACCTCACCGCGAGAGATTGAGTGAGTATTTGTAAACAGATGACGTGTATTTCGACACAAGGTTTATATTTGGAAAGTAGGATATGATCGATCATCTAACAACATGGCACAGTTCCGGTGTCGGTCCAAAGTTCAATATTATATTATTCCGGCCGTGGCGGACCAAAGTCCACTCGCTCTATATCCGAATCGATGCACCTTTCAAACGAATTTGTATTGTTTGTGAACTAGCGAATTTTCTATGTCTATTTTTTCTGTCTATTACTACGTGAAAGCAATATAAGCGATATCCTTTTGTAAAACAGGATAGTATGAAGCAGGAATTGTATATTTGAGTGCTTATAATTTATTACTATTTGAAGCAAGAGTTCCTAGGCACTGAATCAGATGTTAACTAAAGCCCTTTGCCAGCAGTTATTGATGGTTAAAATAAAATAAAATAAAAAAGCCTTTTATTTCTTGCAAAAACTAGAAAGCTAAAACAGAAAACACATAGCATCTTAGTAACTAGTATATATATTAAGTGTAAAAAGATTAAGTTATTAGTTTTTATCTAATTTATATGTAATATCTTAATTTCTAGTATGTTACTTAGTAGTTTAAATTGTTAGTAGTTTTTTTAATTAGTGTAGTTTTTTTTTTATTCTTCAACTTTTTCTTCTACAAGAACCCCTATTTGGGTGAAGGCCTCCTCCAAAGATGCCCATTTTTCACGGTCTTGTGCTATCTGACTCCAATTTGAACCGGCGGTTCTTTTAATGTCATCTTCCCATCGTGCCTGTGGTCTTCCTCTACTTCTCTTACCTTGTGGGCCTTGCCATAGAGTTGCCTTTGCGGTCCATCTCTGGTCTGTAAGCCTCGCGACGTGACCTGCCCATTTCCACTTCAGCTTTAAAGCATAGCTTAGGGCATCAGTGGCTTTTGTTAATGTTCTAATTCTTGTGTGTCGTATTTTTTTCTATTCTCCTTACCTTGAGCATGCTTCGCTCCATACCTCGCTGGCAGGTAGTGATTTTTTTCCTTACTTTGGCCGTAAACTTCCACGTCTGGCATCCATATGTCAGGCACGGTAAAAGGCTAGAGTTCATAATCTTAGTTTTAATACTTATAGGCATGTTACTTTTAAAAATGTCCTTTAGGCACCAGTATTTGTTCCATGTTTTCTGCACTCTTCTTTCTATTTCTCTTTCATTTACTTTCCTGTCAAAACTGATTGATTTTCCTAAGTATATGTAAGTATCTGTGTATTCCAATGGTTTTCCATCTATTGTAATTGGTATTTCACAGCTATTTGTCATTGTCATAGTCTTTGTGAGATTGATCTCCAGTCCTACTTGTGCACTAGCCGTTTGTAAGGATTCGATCATAAGTTGCAGTTGTGAACTTGTATCTGATAGCAACACTATATCGTCCGCAAATCTCAGGTGGCTTAAGAAAGCGCCTTGTATATATATTCCCGACCTGCCCCAGTCTAGTTTATTAATGATGGTTTCTAGGATGGCTATGAATATTTTTGGGGATAGCGGGTCGCCCTGTCTTACTCCTCTATTTATTGGGAAGCTTGGGCCTAACGTTTCTAGCTTTATCCTAGCCGTGCTATTTCTATATATACTTCTAATGGCCTTGATATATACTTCGTTTACTCCTTGTTCTTTCAGACTTTCCCATATGCTTGCGTGTTTTACCGTGTCGAACGCCTTTTGGTAATCAATAAATACTAGATAAAGGGGTCTTCGTTGTTCTTGGTACTTCTCTATTATAAGTTCCAGGGTGTGGATGTGATCTACTGTAGAGAATCTTTTTCTGAAACCTGCTTGTTCTACCGGTTGTCTAGATTCAATATCAGGACTAATTCTTGTGTCTATTATGGTTGAGAACAGCTTATATAAACTTGGTAGTAAACTTATTGGCCTGTAGTTTCCTATATTTTTTGGGTCTCCTTTCTTATATATCAGAATGATATTAGATTCAGACCATTGTGTGGGTGTTGTGGAATTTTGTAGTATCAGGTTGAAAAGATTTGCTAGTGGTGTGGCCAGACTCGAGTATGCTGTCTTCAAAGCTTCATTTGTAATGTTGTCAGATCCAGGAGATTTTTCTAATTTTAATTTTTTGAGGGCATGCACAATTTCAGCGTCATCGATGAGTTTGATGTAATTTGCGCTGTCATGCTCAGCACTATTATTTTCGACTATGGTTTTTTGAGTCTGGTCGCTGTATAGTGTTTTGTAAAAGTCAGTTGCTGTATTGATGATATCCATACGATTGTTTATGTTTTTGTCTAACTTATTCAAGCTCTCTATCCATGTTTTATTTGGTCTTAGGTCCTTATAAGCCTTTTTTGTACTTCCTGTAAGATATACATGTCTTTCTATGATGCCTTGTCTGTACCTTGCATAGTCATTTTTAATATATTTATTTGCTAATTTGTAGAGTGCGGCTAGTCTATTTTTCATGGATCTTGATTTGTTTTTTATTTTATGAAGTTCTCTCCTTCGTTGTAATAAGCTTGTTGTTTGTGTTGACAGTATTTTGTGGTGTTTATGTTTATTCCCCATTGCTCTGTATTGATGGTTAAGACTCTATTATTCCTGGAGTTACAAAGCGGATCTTCGCTACCTAAACTTATAAGAGGGTAGTCAGGCTGTATGTCCCAGCGCTGAGTAATAGACGTAAATTGTTGGACACCGACTCACTCACGCGCATAATGTGACTTTTACGAGCTATGCGATGCGCAGGCAATAGTGCTATAAATGCTAACCAATTCTAAACGTGCCATGCAATCCAAAATACTAAGCCTGCCCTATAATCAGGTCGTTTCAACTGGACAGTGATGTGTCATCCCATCACAATATTATGCACAATATCTTGACCCTTAAATGATAAAACCACCGATGTATACATAGAAATAAGGCGCGGCCGCGTCCGGCATGACAGAGGCCGTCAGGCAGATTTGAGAAAACTCTGACACTAGCCTGAATAAACTCTGTCGTATAAGTGGCGCTATTTATTTAAGAAACTACTTACTAACATTACATCATACAACAACTTTTTGCGGTAGAATAACTGAGTTGCGAGACTTGGCATTTTTAATACGTTTTTTATTGGATTGAATTTCCATGCAATTCACTAATATTTGTCTACGGTCAGTTATAGTTACCGTGATAATGTTATTTGCTCTCACGCGGAAACATAAACCGCAACCCTGAGCACATAGTTCGCAAGCTCTTCCTACTGAGCTATTATAGTATTGATGTGAAACCGCATCAATAACTTAGGCAAAGTATACACTACATACAAAAACTTTAGATTTGTGAAGTTGTTTCAGCACACCTCCGAGTGATATTGCGAGGCCGCGGGAGATTGCAGCAAAAACAGTGCGTTACTTCCGAATCCAAGTTTCTGTTGTAATCAATGCAGGTTAGTGATTTGCTATGAGGCTATGGTGCCACGATCAGCCCACACCCCACCCCTCCCCCCGCAGGCTGACCTGGGATCGGCCCAGGCCGACCTGTCCCGGTTCGCTGCGCCCGAATGACGCAAAATTCGCAACAATTACAATACTCACACAACACACGTACGTTCATTAAGAAATAATTATAACAACATATTTATCCTCTTCACATTCCCTGTCCCCTTTCTACTAGTAAGACTTTTGTTATTCTGATGAATCCACTGTACCTACTTCACATTATTGGCTAATAATTGAAGGGCCAAGTCCACCAAATAATAACCTTCTCACCCTTTAGCACTTGTTGTACTTCGGTCGGACTTGGTTAATTATTTTTCGTTTTTCAAAGTGTGTTTTTTGCCAGATTTGTTTAAATGTATATTTAGCATCGCTTATTATAGTTTGACTTGAAAAAAGAAGAGTTTTTGTACAACGTCGGTCACCACACCACTCCATCACAGAGCGTCACTTTTAATTATTATTTATTTTTCGAATTGAATTGAATATCCAATTACATATCAAACCATGTTAATCAGATCCAAACGAGACCTTTTCGTCTTTGCTTTTCGCAATAGAATTAGTTCAAAACCGGCCAAGTACGTGTCGAGCCACACGCGGTAGGGTTCCGTAGTGGGTCTTAGTTGGTTGACTATAACTCTGTAACCGATAAGCCTACTTAGCTGTCTTACTTGTAAGTTAATTACATGTCCTACGTCTGTGTTTGTCTGTGCAGTTGTGTTAGAATTAAGGCCTACGCAGACCGGGACGGCATGGCAAGGGATTTTGACGTGAGTCAGCGCACACTGGCCGCTTAGATACCGCGGCATTCCAGCACTTTGCCACGGCATGTACAGGCCCGCAGTATATCACTACAAGCGCCGGAGTCCGTGGCATGCCGTTGCTTACCGCAGTATGCCACGGCATCCCGCCACGGGAGCCTGTGACGCGTCTTTTAATGCCGTGCGATAAAATCCCTTTCAATGCCACGGCATAATTTTAAAGCATAGCAATTTATGTCGTATTTCTGTAACAGTATGGTTGAATGTCCATTAGTAAAAATTAAAATCCCTTGCCATGCCGTCCCGGTCTGCGTAGGCCTTTATGCAACTCATGAGCATAACATAAAAAATATAAATATATACAAATATATATTAATAACAATAAAATTATAATTGAGGTCCACCTCCATCATGTTGTCATATTACTCATTCATATCAATGTGTGGCCATGTTGAATGTTCGATAACCTTTGCATGTTTACAGATTTATGAACCTGTAAGAACGCTTAGATAACTTTGAGACCGCCCATTGTATTATCTATACAATAATAAATGCAATAATGAATGGTACCTAAGCGCATCATTTGTAACTACTACAGTAGATAATAGTTCAATTAGTAAGTTTATTAGAAAACCAAAAAAAAAATAAGAATCATCTGGAAAGTTGGGAAATTTGTAGCAAACTGATAGTGCTTCAGTTTGACCAGACAACGTAATCAAGATGCCAGCGGGAAAAAAGGACAGTGCTATCCCACCTGAATAGCTCCATCCCTCTCTACCACTGGAATTAACATGTCATGGCGATTCTGCTAACAACAACACAAAATAATGTACTATACGAAATTTTGTGACTGTACACGCGACAGTCCGAGATTGTCGTGCCTATATTTTTAATTTTCAGCAATTCGGCTCCGTATAAAAAGACCCTAGGCTCCTCAAAGATATTAAGTTTCACGCCTCACTCACTTCTCTTAATTGGTTTAGCAATAGTTTAGGACTGGCATCCAATCCATAAAATGACACGCACCTGCCTGCTGGGGTCTGTCGATAAACAAATCAGCCATGATGTCCAAGTGAACACACAGCTCCGTGACTAACGTGCTGTCGCAGTGTGTGACACGTGTACAGCTCCCCGCTGATGACGGTGTGTAAGTCCAGTTAAGATAATGACGTCCATGATATCACCGGCTACTCGGCGCGGCGCTAATTTGCGGCCCGCCGCGCACTCACCTCGCAGGGTCAGTCAGTGACACCTGAATATCGTATTACCGCACTTATGATATTCCAACACAATGCAGTAACAAATTTGCAGTACTTTCGTGTAGTTTCTTATATAATAAATATCTGTCTCTCTCTCTCGCCAAGTGCCATAAGGGCGTGTCTAGAAGGCACGTAGCGTCCTATTGTCTGTCGAGAACTGCTATTGTAAATCCTATTACCAAAGCGAAGTATTTGTGTTAACTATCTGCCCTTTGTCTTTTTATTGCACCGTATATTACGCGCAAGCCGACGCACAAGAAAAGCTTTATCGTTTTTAAGATATTTGTATTTCCTAAAATCGAAACAATCACTTGTTATTGTCCAGTGAGTCAATTGTTACAAATAAAAACTTGGTACTCGTTAAATAATTTAGATATGAAACTGGGAACTGGTTGGACTTCGGTTACGTCACTCGTCATCATCGCTCGCTGGACACAAAGTCTATGTTTTTGCTCGTATCTGTGTATCGCAATGTTGGATGATGTGGACGGTTTACGTAATCTCAAGTAATCGATACTGAGCTCATCGTGCTCTTTTTGTATGTGCAAATTATTATGTATTAAAATAAAATAAAATGAGTCAAGTTAACATTTTAGTTTCATTTTTAAGTAAAATCGTCATAAATATTATTACTTTTTCCATTTATACTTTGACGAATATCAGAAAACAGGATATCAATAATTAGCGACGAAACACATAGCAAAAGGAAAATGATTTTATCCCTCATTTTGACAGACCTTGAATAACAGTTCTTCCGTATCACGTATACTCCATTTACAATAAGATTAGACATTTAAACGCACCCCATTTACCGTTCGTTCAAACGATTTTAGGCTCTATTGCTAAGGTGACATAACAAAAAACAGATGCAGAATATAGGTCGTTGCGCCGGTTAGCGACCACTTAGCTGACTTGCGCACTTTGAAGGAATTAAAAACTACTTAATATGTACGCAAAATCGTTACTGTCCATATAAATGATTCAGAAATATAGTCAAGATGCATATAAATAAATAAAAATAATACACTTCCATATATAAATTTGGAAAAAATATCGAAAATGTGCAAAAATAGCCAAAACGTCAGTTACCGACCACTTTGGTCAGTATGCGACCACTTGATGCCAGTTACCGACCACTATTTTAAAGGTGTTTTTTTTATTATAAGGCTATAATTATTGATGCAAAAATAAATTAAACATATTTATAAACAAATAATCATCAACACCAATAATGATTTCTCATTGTTTTTTGAATATAATATCGATTATCTCGAGCTTGGATTGAAAGCAACTTTAATTCGCTTTTCACTCTTCGCATGTAATACTGGGTCATTCTGGTCTTTTGGTCTCGATAACGTCACGTTTTCTTCCTTTTAGTAAACCCTCTATACTATTCTATAGTAATTTGAGGAATCCGACATACCTGATTTCATCAGCCTATGGGTTTCCCAAGTATGTTGGGGTTGGTTACCAGTCCCAACAGATGCAGTTGAACACACATGGAATGACTGCCTATCTAACCTCCACTTTCTAATTACCACGTATCCCGATACCTTTCTGTAAGAGAGAGGATGTCACACCTGGGTTCTGACTTCCCGCAACATCATCTGCCTAGCCTTTTCCCAAATCGTTAAATTAATCTTCGTAACGATTATCAAAATTGTCAAAGTCAAAATTACAGCTGGGACCAACAGTTTAACATGTTTCTGAAATACGAAGGTGTCTCCGTATTATTTAGATGGTCACCCATCCACAAACCAACCGCGGCAAGCAGAGCTTTACTTTGACTTTCAAAGGTATGTTTTGAAGGATCTTAACTCAAATGTTAGTTATTACATACTACACCATGGTGAACGCTAACTGATGTCAAATTCCATAGATTATTGCTCACAAACCGCGCGCGGCCACATATTTGCACTGATTTTGATAGGCATTTGTCAAAAATTTACAAAGAAAACATGTGGTCGTTTACTGAAAAAACGTATCTTCATGCCTAAGTTATACTATATCCAAAAATATGTAATCATAATTTGAAACCTTGGGATCATAATTAACAAAATGAAATAAGACTGAAGCAATCAGTATACGACCACCCGGCCGCTTACTAACGCATCAGTTACAATTACGTTTCAGTAAGCGACCACTGGATTTTAGTGAAAAATAAGATAAAAATCAGCAAAATTATTATTAAATAATCGAAATCACTAAATAATTGAACTAACCACGCTTTTATATTGGTTAAACATACAATACAAAGTACCAAAACATATCATTGAACGCTGTCCGCCGCGCTGTTTTATTTGCAAATTCACTGTATTTTCGCACATCACCGATTATCACGAAAATTGAAAGGCTTTTTTCTAAGTTAGGTAAAAGCATTTAATTTAAAATGTATTAAATACTAAATGCTTAACTATTCCAAAGTTATTTGGTATATTTTTTTTTTATTATGTCTCATAGAAATGTTATTATCCTTAATTAAAGAAACCTAGTCGGTCAAGTGGTCGGTAACCGAAGGTGGTCGCGTAACCGACGCAATGACTATTTGGTATTTTAAACATTATTTTGATTTCAACACCATCCTTATTTATAGGGAATAGAACTCAAAATCGTTTGAACGAACGGTAAAAGGGTGCGTTTAAATGTCTAATCTTATTGTAAATGGAGTATAGGTATCTATAAGTAACCTGGTTTTGTTTTGGTGCATCTGGGTGTTGCTTTTCATTGCTAACCCTCACTTGCATAGTTTCACTTCATCGGTTAGTGCACGTACAAGCAGCAACCGATGAACGGCTGGCCGCGCATGCGCGCTGGCGTCGCGTCGCTCGGCGCCAGGCAGTCTCCGCGTGCGCCAGCGCCGGCCGGCCCCGCCACTCGCACACGCAGGCGACACTCGGTGACAAGTGCAGGCGAGTACTACTGCCCTTGCTGCAGCTGTTACGTCACACGGAGCAAGCGGAGAAGTAGTTGTGGTCACGTGCCACGGTCGCTACCATACACATTCAGTAACAAACTCGTAAATACAAACAGTACTAAACCGACTGGTCGAATATTTTACCCTTTATGCTAGGGATTTGTAGTTCCTTTGAATTTCATAACGTAGGTAGGTAGGTACCAATTGTATAAGAACTGAAACCACTTATTTATTAAAACAATTTATTTAAATAAAATACCACAGGTTAATATAAACTATTTGTTTACAATTAGGTATTTAAAAGTAATGTAAGGGTCTTCCTCAATTCGTTCCATTCATAAAACTGTTGAGGAAAATGTGGCTACATACCTACGCGATGTAGGTACTTACAACACAATGTGAGGTAAGTGTATGTAAGTACATCGCGTAGGTATTACGGTGCCCAACGGTAAACACGCAGCGTCATACGTGTCAATGTTGCAAGGTTTGCTTGCACAATATTTGCCAATATTGTCTATAAACTATATTATTTTAACTTATTTATGGAATTTTACTGAAAATAATGTGTGTTTTCATATCTAATTAGAACATAGCCCACATACTCATAAAGCTAAATTGATAAATATTGTGCAACTGAATGACGCAACGTTAAATTTCTGATATTGATCCATTTATCAATGTAATTAATCTTTTAATGCTACATCAGAATACTGAATTTTTTATCTAACAAAGATAATTATCTAAGTAGATAGTAAGTCAGCTATCCTACAGATATGTATGTGCTGTGCCCGACAGGTCCCCGATTGTGACTTCACTTTTTTTCTTAGCACCTAAGTAGGTATATACATTGTGAAATGAAAACTAACAACAAAGATTGAGTACTAAAAACTTTAAAACTACCTACCTATAATCATATTGAAAACGTTATTTGATAACTTGTGGGAAATTCCTAAAAACCCACTTCAGGAAAAGTTATTTTTTTTAAATTCGACTCAACGTTGTTTCCTCTTATTGTTTATCGTATTTATGTTGCCTCTTATCTTCGCCAATTCCTGGACAGGTTTGAATTATTCTTTATCTGAAATAATTTTATTTTAAACTAGCTTCTGCCAGCGACTTCGTCCGCGTGGAATAGTGGTGCTCCGCTCCTATTGGTCTTAGCGTGATGATATATAGCCTATAGCCTTCCTCGATAAATGGACTATCTAACACTGAAAGAATTATTTAAATCGGACCAGCGGTTCCTGAGATTAGCGCGTTTGAACAAAATTACAACATTTCCCTTCACTGCTCTGCTCCTATTGATTGTAGCGTGATGAAAAGTATACTATAACCATCTCAGGAGTATGACAAATAATTGTACCAAGTTTCGTTAAAATCCGTCGAGTAGTTTTTGTTTCTATAGAGTTTATACAGACAGACAGACAGACAGACAGACAGACAAAAATTTTACTGATTGCATTTTTGGCATCAGTATCGATCCCTAATCACCCCCTGATAGTTATTTTGGAAATATATTTCATGTACAGAATTGACCTCTCTACAGATTTATTATAAGTATAGATAGATATAGATTTAGTATGTCAGCCAAGCATCTATCTAAGTTATCTAATATTACACGCGGAAACCCAATTTAACATCGACTTCTGGCGCGAAGTACGCGTATACTGGTCCACCATCACCACCAATGCTTGTGGTCCACAAGCATTCCAGTAGATTTAGAATTAGAAGTGAAAAGGATGTATATTTTTTGGAGTAGACCACTTTAATAATCGGCAGAATTAAAAGGATAGGAAAGGAAATAAATTAATAAGAATTCAAAAAAGTTTTCTTCCAAACTGCGCAGTTGTTTTTAAAAAGTTGCATGTCCCAAGACAGTTGAAATCAATCGACTTGCTTTATTGCTTGGGCGCTTTTCTCTTGACCACGGCCACCACTGCTGAACTTAAATGCGTTCCAGTGCAGCAGTGGTAGGGAATAGCCTCACATAGTGGCGAGCATGCCCCTAAAATAAAACAGGAAATTGACAAAAGATAATAATGTTAGTCTATGTCGCGGTTAACAAGAATAGCATGGTACGTATGTGGCTCTTGATTATGCCTATACAACGAGTACAATACAGTGAGCCACTGGTTAAAAACCCACTTTTTTGTAAGTACAAGCTCCCACGTGTAGGCAGGAGGTAGGCATTGCTGAATTGAGTCAGTATCCTGCGCCTTGAATAGTTAAACTTGCACTGGGTAGGCAGAGTGGAGGTACCGTTGATATAAATCAAAGGGAACTTTAAATACTTTCGCTTTATTTCGTGATCGTGGATCGACAATATCAGTAATTGTATTATAAAATCTGCCATCTAACCCTTTTTAGGGTTCCGTAGCCAAATGGCAAAAACAGAACCCTTATAGATTCGTCATGTCTGTCTGTCTGTCTGTCCGTCCGTATGTCACAGCCCTTTTTTTCCGAAACTATAAGAACTATACTATTGAAATTTGGTAATTAGACGTATTCTGTGAACCGCTTTAAGATTTTGACACAAAAATAGAAAAAAAGTAATAAATTTTGGGGGTCCCCATACTTAGAACTGAAACTCAAAATATTTTTTTCATCAAACCCATACGTGTGGGGTATCTATGGATAGGTCTTCAAAAATGATATTGAGGTTTCTAATATAATTTTTTTCTAAACTGAATAGTTTGCGCGACAGGCACTTCCAAAGTGGTAAAATGTGTGTCCCCCCCCCCCCTGTAACTTCTAAAATAAGACAATGTTAAAACTAAAAAAAATATATGATGTAGATTACCATGCGAACTTCCATTGAAAATTGGTTTGAACGAGATCTAGCAGGTAGTTTTTAAGTAATCAGCATTTTTTCTCTACAAACAAACTTAATTATGCGGTCGAAAAAAACAAGATAATTGCGACTTTATTGCGTATTTTTTCTTTGCAATGGTCGGAACCCTCGATGCGCGAGTCCGAATCGCACTTGGCCGGTTTTTTTATTTAAAAATGATTGTGTGCATCAATAAGGTTTAACTCTTATATTTCATAGAACCTCAACAATACTTAGGGGGCATCTATTAATTACGTAAGACAATTTAGGCTATTTTTCGACCCCCGGCCACTCCCTTGGTAAGATATCGCGATTTTTTTACCCCCTCCTTCCACCGCTAATCTCACGTGAGATTTTTCAAAATGCGTATTTGCAATATTGTGGTGATAATAATTAATTGTGATAATGTGGAATAATCATTAATTCTAAAGTGATCTATGCCTCGATTACTTTAGAATTAATTACAAAAAAAACAATTATCTAACAATTTCTTTTTTTAAGACTAGTTAAATAAGTTAAACAGATCTTTTTTTTCTGAAAAAATTATCAATGCATCGTATATTTATTACAAAAGGTCGTGGCATTTATTATGAATGATCTCGTGTATGAAAAAAATACTCCAAAAAATTTATTTACTACTAATAAATATTAATAGGTAACGAATATTCATTGAATGTTAAGAAATACTTGTTCATATTTAATAAATGAATAAATTGATTCCAAAAAATAAATTTCATAGTTTGCATTACATTTGCATAGATAAACTGCAGTGAATATTATTAAGTATATATAATTTAGCCTTATTTAAGCAGAGAAACATTTTTTACTAATATAACCCATTTTCTCGCAATTTTACACTTTTCGTTGCGGAAAAAAAATACGTGATATTTTCCGAGACCACCCTCCCCCCGACCTGAGATTGAGTGAGGTTTTGCATGACACGCTCCCCCCCCCCCTAAACGTAATTAATGGATGTCTCCTTACCGCACGCGAGCTCCGCGCATGCGCGCAGTGATACATTGAAATACCCACTTCCCACTTATTCACCATTCGAAGAAAACTGCTTATGTCAAATGATATTTTATGAGGCCCGTTGACAGCGATCGCGTTTCCTACCACTGGCCCAATGACGCAGCCTATCAGCTGATTTTATCAACTCGTTAGCATTGAGGAGCGATCATTCTCAGCTCTACTTCATATATCGGACAATGACCCCTGACCGACTGGACCGCACGACACATCTGCATTCATTCTGCACGCCTACACGATACTCGCAATGACATTGTGATACACGATTTGCAAATAAGATAACGTAGGATCAAGTTATCCTCTGGCGAACGTGACCTGCGCAAGCAAATACAAACGACGCAGATCTGGTTCTAAGAATATTGCTATGTCTTAAGGTCGCAATGATCATCTGGAAATTTTGAAAAGCTATGTGACTACCTATGTGATATGAATGTGACTCAAAACTGTAGACAATATTGTTTTTCAACTGTTAACCGTTATGCAAATAAGCCTCACACCACACGGGCACTAACAACACTCATACCTGTTTACTATTACCTACTCATAATAAAAAAACCGGCCAAGAGCGTGTCGGGCCACGCGCACTAGGGTTCCGTAATACGTTTTAGTTGGTCAAATATCTCTCTCGAATGGCTCTGTACCCGGTTAAGCTCACTTAGCAGTGATCGTTTTTATTTGAACAGGTAACACGATGCCGCTCGGTAAAACTGGTAGTCAGACTCGCCGCTATAACAACAAACCCAAATATATAAAACTGTTATCATGACATAATCGTTATCCTAATTTTAACTAATATTGTAAATGTAAAAGTGGGGATGAGTGTTGTTACGCTTTCACGGCCGACACCGATTTGGATGTTTGGTACAAAGATAGAATATTTTTAGTATAATTATTATACAATAGCACCGAACTCGACACACTTGAGCGGTTTTGTTTCGTGAGTGTGATTATTTGGTTGTTTTCATTGTTTCGGTGTTTCTTCTCAAAGTAGTCGGATAGGTAACACCGGCCTCATCTAGCTTTAAAAAGAATATTGTCACAACAACGTATCGTTTCCATCAGTCGGCGATGATATGCCCGTGCTAGGGCGTGCACGGCGCGCGCCCGGCTGCTCCGGGCTCCCTGCAGTTCCAGCAGGAAGACAAGTAAGAGACACATTAACACGTAATAGGTAACTATTACGTGTTAAATACGCCATAGCAATTATTGTATGGCTCATATTGGACTGTTACTACATACTTACATTATTTATGATTCACCGCAAAAATCTTCGGTGGAATTTCCTCTACCATTTTCCGTTACTTTTTGTTAACATATATATACGTTATCACTATCTGCCTAGCCTTTTTCCATCTATGTTAGGATCAGCTTTTAGAACAACAGGGTGCAGCTGAGTACCTGTGTAATACTCGTATCGAACAAAAATTTGCATTATAGATATTTCTCAAATGGCTCTGAACTACATATAATAAATCCTTACTTCCTTACTTAATATTATAAATGCGAAAGTAACTCTGTCTGTCTGTCTGTCTGTCTGTCTGTTACGCTTTCACGCCAAAACTACTGGACCGATATAAATGAAATTTGGTACAAAGATAGAATAGACCCTGAGGAACAACATAGGCTACTTTTTACCCGGGTGCGCTAAGTAGTTCCCTCGGGATGCGGGTGAAACCGCGGGAAACAGCTAGTATTAAATAAACGTGTCGTCCACTCCAGGCTACTCCCGCGTGCCGCACACGGACGTACCGAAACTTTATCGCAGTAAACTTTATCGCAGTAGTTAGAAAAAAAAACAAATTAAAATATCAAAACCATAGATATTAATTATGTATAAGTGTCTGATAGGCAGGTACCTACTCATTGCGCGCGTCTCATTCTCGACACTAGTTTAAGAACTAAGTCTTAGTAAGGACACCATGCACGGCCAAAACATAATATGTATATGTACTAGTAGTAGATAATATACCTACAACTTCCACATCTCCGGTGAAATACGTACGTTCATTGACAATGATGATATTCTAGATAATGACGACATTCACAATGCTATGTGAGCCACTTATTAAAATTCCCCTCGTAATGTGATAATGAAGTTCTAGTGCATCACTATCAAATATTAGCAATTGGAAAAAAAATGCATCACGCGTTGCCTCACTAACTCAACAGACGAGGGAGATACAATCCTCTATCTACGCAGGTTAACTAAAATTAACGTCTTTTATAAAAAATAGTCGCGTTGAGCGCGCATTGTTATGCAGCTCGCGTGGTGCCGAGCGCGGGGCTTCCTGGTGAAACACGATGTCAGTAGACCACACTACATACATCACAAAAGGCCATCTACTTCCAACGGGCCATAACGAACTCCTGCAGACAGGGATGAAACACAATACGCTTAACGGTGCAACAAAATATAGGCCACTATCATTGCACGTCAGACCTGCAGCAATTAACTCGTCTCAGTTTACTCTGAATTGCATTTGTTAATGGGTCTTCTGCTAATCTCCGCTGCAGTGGGCGGTGCGTACGTGCGTTTGGCGGCGCGGGCCAGCCCAAATTGAACATTTGTCGTTTGTCACCTCGAGTTACAACGAACTTGTAGTGACGTTGAATGTAACTGGTTCCATCCGGACCAATTATTCTCTAGCTAGGTTATTCAATAGTGGTTTAGAAGTTGTTTCTTTTATTAAATTCCAATGGAGAGTGTACCGATTCCAAATACGCAACTCCGGGACATCGAGAATGTGATCGCTTATTGCACCGTCATTTTGAACGATAATACGAGAGCACATCTTTTTTTATTTCCTAAAACATTGAGTTACGGACGAAACTGAGCGTGGGAATAGAGTCCAAGTAATAAGCAGTGATTTTCCTTTTGACATTAACCAGGGAGAGCCCCGGTCGGCGCAGCTAGCCGCGCCCGCGGCCGGCGGACGTGCGCCGACCGCCTCAGAGGTGGTTACTATGACGTCAAACGAAGTAACCACACGTCATCAATGGACCACTGACGGTCTTAGAGCTAGTTTTATTTATTTATGTAAAAACGAGAATAAATCAACTGGATCTCGGTCGCAGCGCGACTTTAATAAGTAGCTACATGTTTATATTCTAGCGTTGCATACTAACACAACAACATGTCCCTCCAGTAGTAACGTGCTGGCTTACGTCTTGTTTACATCTGGCGATCAATTATGATAATTGCATTTATATGATCTCGTCACACAGCATCCTACTGCATTTATGTTAAATGATTAATTATTTATTTCTATAAATAGAATTACATTACAGATTTACCCGTCTTATTTTGTTTTAGCTAAACTTGATTGTGATGAAGGTTTCGAATAGCTTTGAAGAGAAAAAAAAACTCAAAAGGTCAAGGAATCTTTTTTTATTTATTAATGAAGGTGCACAAACAGCTTCTGCAACTTCTTCTTCATCTTTTAAAGACCAGACATTAAGAATTAAAAAAAATATTCATTAATCATTTATTCAAACAAGACTGGATATCGTTAATAAATATGTACAAAAGACAGCCCCCAAAACGCCCATCCTTTACCACTTCCTATGTGTTTTTTCTGGGAAGAAGAAGTGGCGGAACAAACTCTCCAGCAATATATTCTGTCTGTAAGGCTTGAAGGACCAGCTGTAATTACGTATGTGATTAAACGGTATTGTTCAGAGACTCATCTCGCAGAACGAAATCATCACGCGACACATGATTAGAACCGTCCTAGAATATTATGCAACTTATATAATAAATGCGACAGTTTGTGAGAAAGTATGTATGTTTGTTACTCTATCAAGCAAAATCTACTTAATCGATTTGAATGTTTGGTACACATACCTGGATTAACACAGGATTTTAATCCAGGTGCGAGAAGTAGCAAAAACCGCGGCAAACAGCAAATAGGAATATTTTAAAACATTAAGAATTTGAATCCAAACATAAAACATTCAAAATAAAAGAATGAAAAAATGACTCTTCTTCTTCCTGCCCTGTTCCCAATCTATTTGGGGTCGGCGCAATATGTTTTTCGCTTCCATTCTTCTCTGTTAGCCGTCATACTATCATTCACTCCCTTTTCATTATATATATCATATCCTCTTTCACGCAATAAATCCATCTCTTCCTCGGTCTTCCCCTCCCCTTTCGTCCATCTACATTCATATTCAATACAATACAATGAAATACAATAAAATAAATGAAAAAATGACATTTAACAGTAAAATAACCCGTTGAACCGGGCTACATACTAGATATACCTACCAGCAGGAAACACTTTCGCTTAGCTTACTTCTAAGGAATTTGATATACTTAGGTACCTACTAACATCCTGTGCGTCAATGAAACAAGATGTTCTTATTAGCTAAACCACTAATTGTTTAATAGATATCTCGTACGTAAATCCACGCAATCTCTGGTAATGAAGCCCGCGTCACCCGCGTCATGATACCATTATCCTGCACCGATCACAGTCTATAATGCGAGATCTGCCAAATGAGCTGAGCCCATAGTGCGCCGCTACTGCGCTACACGTAACGCCGACCTAGTTCAACGCAGACACCACTGATGAGTACTTGACCCACAGCTGTAACATATAAATACCTACAGTTACAATGACCTCGGGTCACATGACACGCTACGAGACACGACAATTTTTTTAAAAGGACGATACTTATATAACAATGCAATGCAATTATTAAAAAAATAAAAGGTGTAAGATAAAGGTGTATGTGTGGGCTGCAAGTTTTGGCAACTAACAAGCCCTATTGTCAGAGTTTTCTCAAACTGCCTGATGGCCTCTGACAAGGAATTGTAATAACAACTGCCATCTACCAACTGTGCTGTTGTACCAACTGTGACATTTCCAAAATCCACAAAGCCATTTCGGCCCGACACGGGAATCGAACCCGTGACCCCGTTTACAGCAGTCACCCTATTCGATCAATAGGCCAACGAGGCAGTCAAAAATAAAATAAAAAACTATTAATATTTACATATAATATATAGTAGGTACCTGTAATATAAAACCAAGCCATTTTATCCTCTATTTCTCTGATAGCCCATTAAGTGCTTACTGAGTCAATGCAAATACCAGGCAGTATATCACCTCGGCGAGGAGAAAAATGTTAATTATCATGTTTAGCCAAAGCTATTGGACAAATCCAGGCTGCCGACTCCTGCTCAATCACTTTGGTCAATATTTTGGACAATTGTTTTGATCAAAATCAATTGAAAGAATTTGTAGTTCAGATAATATCCGCGCATCGTGTCATCGGAACAAGTCTGACGTGCATGCAGCGTACTCACTTGTGGTCAACTATGTTCATGGTAATATATATTGTTTGTCTTAAAAGTGTAAGTACTTACCGCAGTCTGCATTAATGCTACGGTATAGTATATAATCCACGCACGCACGCACCAATCTGCGGTGAATACAAAATTCGACAGCGCGTGGACTACGTGACACAGAACGATTACTCACCGTACCCAAAAACCCACCCAAAAGTAGCTTCCCTTATTAAAGCACCTCATTAACCATTTGGAGAATTATTTCACAACATTCCAGGATGTTGCCCTTCCATCCCTAATCTCCATAAAAACATAATGAAGCGGTGCAGCAAAGCTTTCTCCGCCCATTGACGCCGTGGATGCACTGCTCTGTTTTTTGTTGCACCTTTTGTTTCTCAGAAGCATTCCTGCGCCGTTAGTCAATGAGCCCGCCACAGGTCCGTACACGTCGTCCATGGCAAGCCTGCCGGTCGATGCCCCACGATTAAGGTTGCCTCAATTATAATACGAAAAACGAAAACACAGATAACAATCATATCAGTCTCATCATGACAATATCTAAACAACATTTAATTGGTTTTATTCAGATGCCATGAGATCGGTAAGTCAATGTGATATTCGGCAGAAGTGCAAATGTCGCCGCACGGGCGCTCGGAGCTAGAGAGCACTAGTTTCCAGGACACCATACGTCAGTTGTGACGGTTGCGGAACCGGTTGCTGTCGAAATATTCGAAGAATGCATAAAACGCTTACGTTTTATATCTCATATTTCGTTTTATATATCGATAGGTACCTAAGTATCGAGCAAAGTGCGTCAAAAACTTACACATTGCCGAAGTGAATGAATTTCAAACTGAGAAACGGCAAAGAACAAGTGTGAGTCACACGCTACCAAGAAGCGTTATGAATGAACAAAAGTTGAATGGTTTATGATGTATATTTAACAGCTCGTTGTTTGTGTCCACTGCAGGCGGCCGACCGCACCGCTGTATACTCCACACAAACTATAATGCTTACAAACAATGCAGTCCTGCTAACTGCTTTATCTATTGTTTTATTGTAGGTATCTTATCAGTATCTGTCTGAGCCTTTTGCAAAATATTGCGTCAACATACGTCGATGTGACAAATCAACATATTGCTCGCTTATCAGTTAAAATTTGATATTATCTGTAGCGAGGCTAGTATGCGATATCATTTTAATATTTTTTGCATATCAACGTATTTTATGTATTCTTATCTATGTCACAATATTTAGCTGTTAATCCTAGATCTTCCAGTTCCTAAGGATTTTGTTTTAGTGTTGATGTTAGTGAGCAAGCAGCAACTTGAAACCGGTTGATGTTCTTTAGCGGGTTATATTTAGGGATATCTATCTCTAAAATTTATGATCTCGTCAAACGGATGTCTACCGCAGCTTCTCAGTAGTAGCGGACAACAACAGTGGCGGCGCAGGCGCAGGGTCTGTCTGACGCACTTAGCGCCGGCGCTTACGAAGCTTTAACGACACTCCTTTTTTTTGCGGCACATTGTGTACGTGTGTTAATTCCTGTAACTGGCAGCTCTGCGTCAAACAGACCACAGGAATAACTTTACATTGTTCCTTGGAAGCTCCTTCTAATGTTTGTTCTGCCCATGAATGAGTTCTTTTTTTTTACCACTTTTTCCTTTCAAAGATGCCGACCGTATTTACTTTTTATTTTATTTTGAAATTGTGACCATCAGGATGTAATGTGCGACATTCAATATGAGAACATTTCTTTTAGTCACGTTTGTTATTTAATGAATATTCGTATAGTTTAAAAAACTTAAGCTATTACTAACTTTTACTATTGCTATTTGATCCCTCGTAACACACTAGGAATAAAGAATTAATATTAAATGTTTGTTTTTTAAATTGTAATTTTAGTTTTAGTGTGCCTTCGGCGCAAACGGTACTAAATTGGTATAATTGAATACCACCGGGATGGGTTTACTGTGGCTGGAACAAATCGTGTTCCGTCCACCTTGTAGAGAGTGAGAGGGCTCGTCATTTTTGATAATTCTACGATCGCAAAACCATGTTGCCCGGAGCTGTGCGTTTCACATGCTGTTTGTAAACAAGACGTGTTGCCCGGGACTGACCTACGACATATCCCACAACAACTTCACTTACTAAACCTTTGCATCAATTTTTCTTCTTTCATTGTAGGCACTTCTTCTTTTCATGGTAAAAATAATTGGCAACACGGAGTAACTGTTGGTGGCACTATTTCGGTTGTTTCGCGCACTATTTTTGTTCTAGTAAGTAAACACTTTCTGCATACATTTTTGGAGCATGCTCCTATTTTCCGCGGGATGTGATGTGCACGAGTCGACAAGTGGTTAGCTAGTGAATGACGGAAATATGGATTGTGTTAGTGCGATTCAGCTTTAATCAAGACATAATTTGATTAATTTTCCGTCTTGATAAAGCTATGGAGGTGTGACACTTTCAACATAAGTCGTATTCTGTTGAAACATGAACCCTTGTCTTGGAGATATCGCACGCGCCAGGTGTCCGCTACAGCCGCGGAGCTCGTGAGTGTTGGTAAGCCAGTGGTAAGTGTTAGCGATATCTGCGTGCGTGTGATCAAGCACATGGCCTGCTATCGGCAGGAGCGCTTCCTGACTCACATCACCTAGATAGCTAATCAGATGCTAATCTACTTCCTGTGTTTATCCGGTACTTATGTGTGACTGTACTTGTAAATATTTCAATTTACAATATCTTTATTACGATAACAAGTAGGTAATAATGAGCTGTGTCCGCTTGACGGATTATTATTATTTAATAAAATAATATTGCTGGGCTATCTAATTTGTAGCTTAACGACTCCGGATATGGAACTGGAATTAAGTTCGATGACGTAGTTTTCAATAAATGAGAACTGAAACAGGGTTACTTATGTATTTCAGTTTGCTGAGTGCATCATACTGTGAGAAGGATACGGATTTTCCACAGAAATGGTTTGCTTGCACCAAATAATAATTGTTTATATAAGAGCGACGCGGGCGCATATGGAGAGCGTTTGTGTATGGTCTTACGTCAGGGCGACGTCACTCGCGCACGCGCACTGCGTCACGCAAGCAGTGCGGTGCTGGGCCGGAGGCCGGGCCGCGAAGCCTTTGATCGCCCCGCTCGCCCAACCACTTGCGTCACATTGTGGGCCAGGCAGAGCCCTGCTGGCGCTATGATGGCGGCAGGGATTGTCTAACGCACGTCGTACGTCACGTGCGTGTGCTCGGACGCGCTGCGCTGCGGATGTTGATGTTTACAGTAGCGGGCCCCGCCACACGTGAGAACCGTCCCGTACCGAGTGTCTTGAACAGGGATTTGCGTCGGTGAAGTACCGCTGGCGCTCAGGTTCCACGACCATTTGGTTTAACTAGGAATGTGTGGACTTTACCTCAACATTATTGTCTTCTAGTTCAGGAATAATTCCTGTTTCGTCGGTAAATCGATACATCAGGAATAAAAAGTTTACTTATAGTTTTCAAAAGTTATATTTAGGGTAAGGATAGTTAGATTACAGTTACACTATGTAGGAATTTCTTATAGTTTATTTTTCCAAAAGTAAGGATTTCCCGTAGAGAAATGACAAATATATTTCCCATGCCACTAGGCACGCAGGCCTCCCACCGCGAGAGACAAGGTCGGCGGCGCTGCCCGCGCGACCTGCGCGAGGTGTCCGGAGGTTGCACTAGTTGCGCAACCGCACGCGTCGCACGCAACGGTCACTTGTGACGCGCAGTATTTCATAAGCTTATCCCACTTTGTTTACTTTCGTTTTTCACGGATCCGTTATTCTAGAATGACATGAAGGAGGAATTAAATCTTGGTTAATAGTCTGCAATGGATCGTGAGGGTTCACGTAAGGACCATTTCGTCACTGCTCGTCTTTCCTGCACACAGGCGATGGTATCCGCACTTAGCACGTGCGCCACATTTCATCAGTCACTCAGGTGTCCTACTCACTGCACTCACTGCGCACTGGTTGAATGTAACAATACAATACAAAAAAAAACTAACTTTGTGTCACAAAACTTGGTGCTTTTTGTTTTCTTAAAAACGTCCGTATGTACCAAAGCTTGTTTTAGTCTTAGTCGACATGACACAAAATTCAAAATTAAAAAATTCAAAACTTCACTGTTTAGTACTTTATGTGTTAGGTAGGTTCCTTGGTTCAACAGCTATCCTCATTCGTAGTCAGAACGAGTATACATGAATATATATATATATATTTTTATATAAAACTACTTAATCAATTATCTGATTAGGTAACGCTGCTAAGAAGGTTCCGGACGGTGTCACAGGCCGGCGCGGGTCAAGGCCGCGGTGAAAGAGGCCGCGTGCCAGTGAAAGTACCGGCGTGACGCACGCGCACGTCGCGGATGCGGCGCGCCGCTGTGATGTGCGTGGTGCAACAGCGCGCCGCACCCGGACTTGCCGAAATCTTTATCCGCAATCGGTATTACATGTGCTTTCTGCCAGGGCAAGTGAAATAATCGCTTCAGATGGTTAGACTGACATCGAAATAGTTCCGCGAGACCTTATTCCTGCGACAGTTTGAGTCTTCTTACTGTTCTCTAACGAGTTTTAACACAGCGCAATTACGATTTATGTTTTAAATGTTGCATCTAAAAGTATATAAAGTTTCTAAAGATACAGATCCCTTGACATTGTTTAATAAAAAAAAACCTAACCGGCCTGTATGCCACAATTTCAATTTTCAAATCTAATTATTAAAAATCTAATTAGCATATTCTATATATTACGATATCAATTCGAATCCCGATCAAGAAATAAAACCAAAGTTCCGAAGTCATTAATTATTTTTAATTGTGCCATGTTGGGTATAAAAATTAAAGGGCTGAAATATCAATGTATACACATTATGGACTATGGTAAGTACACAATCAAGTCATATAACCCAAAAAGTAATTAAATAAAAGATATGTATATAAGATTACAAACTAGAACCCGACTACCTACGAGATAAATCTTCTCATTTCGATGATGCTCCTCGGAAGTTGTCCATATCCAGTGTTTGTATCAGCATCGAAACCACCGTTTGAAAGCTTACACGTGTAAGAAAGATTAGTGGATCTATTAATAAGTGAGACTTTCTCTGGGACAATAGCAACCGCAACCGGTGACCAGGTCAAGGATATTAATACTTTAAGTTTTTAACGCATTCCAATCATAACGGATTTGTGGTCGTCTCATATCATGTTTTCAAAGATAGCAAATGTTTCTTCAATAAAACAAGTTAACAAGATGGCGATCCAACACACGGAATGCACATTTTAAGTTTAACGTCAAAACCGATCTTAACTTCTATTGAATCCCTAAATATTTTACTAAGTATATATACTTTTCCCTAAGTCTAGTGTTAGATATAATATTACCCAAAAACTGGAATGTGGAGGTCAGACAGGCAGGGGCTCCATGTAAAAAACTCATACTCAGCCCCCCAACATAGTTAGGAAAAGGCTAGGCAGATGATGATGATAATATTTTTTCCTGCCTTAAAAGGTACTTATACCATGTCCATTAAAACTTAATTATAATAATAAATATCCATATTAAGTTTTCCCAAAACAGCGAGACATTTTAGGAAATGGGTATCAAGCATTATATTGTGTTGTCCGGTTATCCTTGACCATTTGAGGAGTACCGTTATATGACGTCACGCCACACAGCCTCTTGGTTGGAGCTGACTTTTCCTCATGACACATCTAGCAAGCGGGATATATCATTGACATAATATTTTGAGAATGACTTCATTTTAAATACACCGAACTTCGAATAGCAGGTAACTGATACGACTTGCACGTGACGTAAATGGGAATAATTTATAATTAAGCATTGTTTATAAGTACTATAAATAAATGTGCGTTACTATAATGTGCAAATCTGGTATCAAGAGCACGTCTGGTTGTTATATTGTAATTAATTTATGTATTACTTTAACTATTACAGAAATTACATCATTAATTGTTAATGGAAGCACGTTAAGCCGCTGTTCCCGTCGGTCTTTGACACTCATACCAAGAGGCGTCGAACACACAGCCACTATGATAAAATACTGGTGTTTGGCTTTCATAATTTTCATGAATTACAGACCGACCTAATAAAAAGCGAGAAAAAAAAAACTTTTTTGCAAAAATAGAACCGACTTTAAAAACATTACAATTGTTTTATAAAAAGTTTTCATATACACTGACGGACTAATAAACTGCATTAATGTTCAACACCCACCTACCTTTGAAAAAAACATTTTAACCAAGCATTCCAACTTTTTATACAAATTTAAATTGAAACCTATAGTTTGGTTCGTTAACTTCATAACAGCGTAGTATCATTATCCCTAAATGTATGTTTGTATACTGGAAAGGGCCATTCAATTTTTTTTAAACAAAAACCTTGATGCAGTTTCTTTGTCTGGGGGTATATATTCTATGAATGAGTAGGTAATTATTACATGTTATGAATTTCACTAATTTGCGAGATAGTTGTCAGACATACGGCGCGTGGCTCGTCGGTATGCGACTGTTGCGGCGTGGTTGTGTTGTTAACCGCAAAATGTTAATTGTTGTTAAGCTAAATTGACGATTATTTCAAGTGTGATACCTACTTAGATTAATAGCTTTAATTTTCCTAAAATATTCTGTCAACTCTTATTATTTCGTAAATTTCACTATGCAAGCTTTGGGGATACGAGGGGGAAAGTTATTTTTTTTTTTAAATGGTATTTGTGCATTTTTAAATTAATTCGAAACATAAAAAAGAAAACAAAAACAGATATATTTGACTTTGCAGCCCTTTCACATGTTACCACGTGACCTAGTAACTATAGTCTCACGCTGGAATTTGAAACCCCCACTTTCCCCAATTTTTTTTTCATAACAGCCGCACGGGTCGACCGATCATAGGTAAAGCTGGGCTTGGGGCGGTTTGTCCGTGGATGGGTGACCATCTATGTTATAGCGAGACTCCTCCGTGGCTCGGAAAGCACGATAAACCGTTGGTCCCGTTTGTCATTTGTACATCTTTGACAGTCGTTACGAATAGTCAGAAGCCAGTAAGTCAGTCTCACCAAGGGGTATCGTGTTACCCAGTAACTGGTTTGTGGCGGTCAGATAGGCAGGCGCTCCATGTAAAACACTGGTATTCAGCTTCATCCGGTTTAGACTGGAAGCCGACTCCAACATTCTTGGGAAAAGGCTAGGCAGACGATAACACATTAGTACTAAGTCTACGGGAAGAACCCTAAAGGTTTTGATCCCCTTTTCTTGACAGATACACAGAACCCTTACAGGCTGACTTCGTTGTCCATCTACAACGAAGTGGTTCCAAAATGGAAAAACAGAACCCTAAAAATGACTTTCGCGTTAAATTATACAAACATAGCGGCGACGGCCCAGGAGCGTCCGAGCAGTGCGGCGCCGTCAGCTTAGCACCGATTCCTACTTTAGCTCATTAACGAGTCAGCCACAAACCACAAGTTGACTTCAACGGTAGATTGTGTTTGAGCTGAAGCATTTCTAAAATATCATATACTAGCTGGTTCACTGGGTGGTGCTGGCTGCACCCGCCTCCTGCGGGAACTACGAATACTTTACGCACCCGGACAAGGAAGAGTAGCCTATAATTGCCAGGTTCCCATCTATCTCCATACAAATCATCTAAATCGGTTCAGCCGCTTTACCGTGAAAGCGTAACAAACTCACGGTCGCATTTGTAAAATTATACTTAGGAGGATTTGTATCGTAATACTGTGAATACCATACAATATTACGTATTGATGTGCGGTAGTTTATAATCTGCCCGTGTCATAATAATGTTACATTTCGCATGATTCGTAAAATTAAATCCAAAAATGATATTAGACCAGTGGGTCTAGCACGAGCGACCATACAGGTAAGTTTTGAAATTCGACTACGAGAAAGTACTTTTTTAGAACTTAGGTAATTTGTATCAACAGCATCACATATTATGTATAACGAAGAAGAGAAACATGTAAATATAAGAAGCGATATGAAAGTCTGAGTAAGAAAGCAGGCAAGTCAGCCTCACGGGACTCTCCGTCGCTGAAGGCTGGTGTTTAGATTGCAGATGAAATTCATCGGCACGGCCATTCGTTTCATGTTATTTTCTAACGCGTCACATAAAAACAGATCGGCAGGTACGGAAACCTATAGTTCTTGAGTGTGCTAACCGTCCGCAAGAAAGGAGACTACTGTGCAGCCATCGGGCACTGGCACCGCTAACCGATAACTACGTGATCACTGAGTGACGTCGCATCACACAGTCGAAAAATAAATATAATCTAAATCTTTCTAACACTACTTTCAACAACGTCGAAAGGCGCGTGTAACCTTAAAAAAACCGCAACTTTTTGCTTTAACTCTAGTGAGTCGTGATTTGCCTGGTATCCTCGAGACTGGAGGAGGTGGCCTCTCACCGCAGGTGTAGTGAGCAGTGAGCACGCGCAGCTTTTATACTTTTTTTTCGAATGGGAAATCACCAAATGATTCCTCCCGCTGTTGGTGGAGCGGGAGAGAGTATCAGACCCATACAGTCTAAAATCCACCCTTATTCCTTACCTCGCCCTCTGTGTGTCGGGGCCACGGTAACTCTTACCAACATCCCGCTGAGGTCCTGGGGGAGAGCCCCGACACCTGTGCCCCGGTTAAAGTTACGCGCTTATGTCATGGTATGTGCTGTTTAAACAGTCTCGACTTTTATAATTCAGTAAAATATTGTTTCCATACAGCTTCAAATGTAAACTAACGGGTAGTTGTTTAAATATTTGGTTATTCAAGCGTTGCTTTGCTGAAATATTTAGACGGCTTGCCAATGTACTCGTATGTACAAAATGCGTTTGTTGAACAGACTCAGCAGTAACCTCGCAGGCTTACATTGACTCTTGTAACACAGCGCGGCGGCCCGGGGATTCACTCGCCGTGTTTGTATGACAATATTTATCTAGTAAACTCGACGAGCTGCATTACAGTCAGGCCCTGACTTGCAAATGCGCAATGACCCTTACAAGTACACTCTGACAGACATGAGTGAGGTGCAGTAACGCCATCACTTTGTGCTTATGTTAGTTCAATCAACTGTTTAAGTAATAAGCCAAATCAATTTAAAGTTTGCAGAGATAGACGAACCGGTTCGCTATTAAGACCTAAATATTATTCAAACATTTACGCAAAACGGTCGCATTATTAGCCGCCGAGGATAAAACAAGCACATTAATACTACATATAATACATAATATACACAGATAAGCATAGCTGCGGGCACGCGATGACTGTGCGCATGCGCGGGGAACCCCAGCTTGCGCCACCGCAGCGCAACGCTCACCTTAGCTAACGCCGCACACTTTACACTTTATAGCAGAACCGTTATACTCTCTCTCATCTCTGAATCTCCAAGAGACATCACAGGCTTTCGTAAAAAAACAGTATATAGCATTCATACGAAGAGTCATATTTACGCCTTCACGTCTAAAACCTAATGCTGCGTATCTTTTGTTGCTTGCTACTTCTTCGTAGCATTCGTAGCAAGCGTAGCATTCCCAAATTTCTGTGATTACGCCTAGATCCGCTTCGCTACGCATAACATTTACATTGATTGTAGCAATGGATGTAGTATTATATAAATTGCATAAAGTTGCTACACTTCATAGAAATATGTAATATGTATTAAATTTTGTTACCTACTGTTATTCAATTTCCTTAACTGAGGAATGTTGATGTTTTATCACTGGATAAATGTTCGCCAAAAAACAAAGTCATAAATATTCTTTACATTCACATACAATGACGAATCGGCTAATCTACAAAAAATCAATGATTGCAACACATTTCTTTGCTAGCGGTGTTGGAAGCATGAGTCGTGAGTCAGCGGCGCGTTGTGTAACGAGCGGAGTCGCGTGCGCGCGGCCCGCACGCCGCTCACCTGCGCGCTCTCGGCACGCGACTACTCCGGTGACGTCGCGTGCTCGTAATCTACAGGTGTGACGTATTATTGTTTACCAGCTACGTCATAATCTCGACGCGGGATTCTCATACTGCAAGTTTAATGTTTCCTTAAGTTTCCGTAAGCAAGCTTCTAAAGTTTCTTTTACCTCTAAACATGTCTGTAAGCTGTACTCGTATTCGTCGTACTGCGCCATGTCTGGTACACAAACGTGTGTATGTACAGCCAGGTATGGCACACGTTGAATGAGTTACAGTCAGTCGCGATGCATGCATCATTTGTTTGCACAAATGGAAAATAAGTGAAAACAAAATGTTCCGAGGAAGTATTTTATAGTCATCTCGTATGTTTTTTTGTGGGTTTTTACTGAAAATTGTGGAGACTCCGGGGTTAGTAATAACATCGGCACGCGCGCTCTGATTCACCGCGTAACGGTCCGGCGCGGTTCAAGGTGGCGCCCATGCAGCGGCACACGAGCCGCTCACGCTAAATTAATTACTTACTCGATTTTAATGGGTACCTAACATGTTTTAATAAATACCTGTAACAGATCCAGGTAACGAAAATACCTAAATTAGGTAAATAAAATTAGCTTGTTCTAATTTGTTGCCTGATGCGTAGACTCGTCACATGTAACGACGAATATACATATTACTTACCGACTGTCTGTAGGTATGAGAGGAGTGGGGGACTATAGGAGAAGTGGACATGTTAAAGACATGCAAAAGTTAGGAGCAGATGGAGGAAGCCTTCATCCAGAAATGGATGTCAAGTTTAAGTGTAAGATTTTTCTTAGTAGAGTTAAATAAGTAGGTAGGTAGGTACATTCATAAAGGAGAATGGGTTTTTTGGTGTACACTTCCTCTAGCAATGAGTGATACATACCTACCTACATCTATTGTCATTAATTGTTAGTATTTAAAGAGTTAGCAGGTATTTAATGGAAACATTTAAAAATCGCATTATTGCTATTATATAGTGCTCTCACTCCTAAAGTACTAGCGTACAAACAGACTCTTGAGCTTCAGGTATTAGAATAGATATAAATAATTAGTAAGTGCAAATATCTGATTATTTCAGCAAATTGATGAACCTTGAAACTAACTGACTGAATATCTTATCTTATCTATTTGAATACTTGCACCGGTATCTAATCTGCGTGTAATGTGGGGACGCCGCGCCGCTGGGAACGCAATATACAACATACGTGTCACGTACAGTATCACCAATGTATAGACAATCTCAGGTGGTGGTGTAGATATATTATTATGTATGTAGTTGTTTTCGACGATATAACTTGGTAGTTATGCGATAAAGATAAGGGACGGAATGGAAGGATTCAATATTTAGGCGTAAAGCTATGAATTGGATATATCTGTATATTTATCTTTTTTTAAGTTTTAGATAAATAGCTATTATAAAAATTAACATTCACAGAGAGGTTAAGACATGAAAAATGAAATATAGAAATTCGGAATAATATTCATTTATTGTAAAAAACTTAATACAAATTGCATGCTGTTATTTACATTTATTTGTTACATTTACAAAGTGAAAACATGAAATACAATTAGGTACTTATTGGTAGAAAAATACAATCAATATCATACAACAATAAATTAGGAATACACAGTTCTCGTAAAAGTAACACATGAGAGACACAAACATAATATCTCGTGGGTATGCGAATACGTGTAGAAAACTATTTAGTCAAACATCCCAGTCTTGTTGTCTGTTGTCTTGACTATTCCGGATGACAGCAATGAACAAAATGTACCTACTTTGTACACATGTCGTTGTGTTTTTTGTATAGATTTTAAATTCCTATTTTTAACTCATAGCGTTTAAATAATATTAAAATCAAAATGTAAAAATCTAACAATAATATATACTTATACAAGTTTTAGTAAATAAACGTAAGAATTCATTTTAATATACAATAAAGAATGGATTGAAAATTAAGTTTTAAATGTAATTATTTTTTTAAATTTACTAATACAGTTACAGTCGTTTAAATATAAAAATGTCTTAAATATTATCTACTAACACCCTTAAATGTTTTCTACAATAATCAGGCTTAGTTACTTACTTATATAGTTAGTTAGACACAAATATTAAACTTTAGTGTTGGCATTAGGTTACACTTATTTGTACAATTTGTTACATAAACAAAATATTTTTACAAAAATAATAACAGACTAACAATATTCCCATGCAAAGCATATAAACTTAATAATAATAAAATATATTGGAAAAGCATTTTGAAATAGAATATTTTAATTTATTACATCACTTACATGTGGACATGAATACCATGAAATGCAAAAGCTAAATTTTATCTCGATTCGATAAATATATCCTGCAATATGTTTTATACCACCATATTTAATTTAAAATAGTGTAACCTACCTATAAATTAAATGTGCATTTATCCTGTAGGTACAAATAAATAAATGCAACATAATTTTATGCGTGAGTTTTAAAGTATATAATATTAGACATAACTTTAGAGTTCGTGGAAATTTTATTGAAGTTTAACGCTAACTGAACTACAAATGGAAATTACATGACAGCCTCAAATCGAATTCCATCAATAACATGAATCGCAAAATAATAATACACATACATGGCACGACCGCAATGTTTACTAACAGGAAAACGTGATCTATTTGTTTGTTACCAACACCAAATATATTGTAAATGAAAATATTGGTTACGTATAATGTTATATCATTACTACGTCTATTACAGTCCGGTTTTACCGTTACATTTTAGGAAAATCCAACTGCATGACTAGGAACAAGTAGACTGTCAACTTTACCCTTAAACAGCTAGATCATATTGGGTCTACTCAAGTAGGCTACCCCTGCAACATCAAGCTACAACATTAGGAGCGGAACAGAGGGGCTAGACAAGTGGCAAAAACGCTAGTGGAATAGAATACAAAATGTATGGGAATGACATTCGTTTACGGCTAGCTATCTGTCATTCAATGTCATTCCCATACATTTTGTATTCTATTCTACTAACGTTTTTGCCACTTGTCTAACCCTATAGTTCTCTGAACACATTTGTAAGCACGAAGCGTAATAACTGTTAATTCCGTTTAATTTAATTTACTGTCAAAATGACGAGCAAGTCATTATTGAAGAACCAGAAATTCAGGATGCCAACTGCCTCATACTTAAGACAAAAATAGATACTGCCATTGTAGCAATTTACCGCCCACCCAGTCATAAAAACATAGATAATTTTTTAATCTCTCTTGATAAATGCCTTAGTAACCTAACAAATTTTAAGAATATTGCCTTAATCGGTGATATTAATATTGATATTATAGACAATACTTCCGATATAAGATCCTATCCTTATCTTAATTTAATAGCATCGCATGGCATGCTACCAGCACACACGATTCCTACTCATAACCGCACTTGCCTAGACCATTCTATGTTAAAAACTAAATTAGTAGCACACTGTTATGTGGCACAGACATCTATTACCGATCACAATAGTGTTATTTTATTTATTGATCGATTAAAATGTCAAAGCCGAGGTTCTAGAGAAATAAAACGTATCGATGATAAAAAGCTTGTTAAAGACATGAAAAACCTGGATTTTACCAACTTATACAGTATTACTGACGTTAACGAAGCCACAAATTTGTTTATTAATTCTTTATCTCAGGCTATAAATAAAAATTCTAAATTAGTCAAGTCTTCTAGACGCAAAGCAATATTAAAGCCATGGATTACTCCTGGTCTGCTAAGATGCATGCGAAATCGCGACAAATTATACCAAAAAGCCCGAAAATATCCAGAAAATGATATTATCCAATGCACATACAAGAGGTATAGAAAATATTGCAACAACATTTTGAAAAAAGTCAAAAGATGTCATGAAAAGGAAATCATTAATAAGGCCGGGAATAACAACAAAAAACTATGGGAAGCTATTAAAAACATTACATACACCAACAAAATCAGACAGCAATCAACTCAACTAATCTCTGAAGATACACCTGTTCAATCAATTAACCTAATTAATTCATTTTTCGCCAATATAGGCAAAAATCTATCAGATAAACTACTGTCCAACAAAAATTACTTCTCTAATCAACAATTTAATCCTCATAAAAAAATCTCCTTTCATAAATCGTTCGTTCTTCTCCCTACAGATGAAGATGAAATAAGAATGCTAATTGCCAATTTGAACAATGACTGCGCAGTTGGCTTAGACAATATATCTGGAATTTTCCTCAAACGTTTTATTGATGTAGTAGTTCCACCACTTACGTACATTTGCAATTTGGCTTTTTCCACTGGCAAATTTCCATTGGCTTTCAAAAAATCAAAAATAATACCCATATTTAAGAACGGTGACAGGCACTGTGTAAATAATTATAGACCTATATCTATCCTTCCAATTTTATCAAAAATACTAGAGCGCTTAATGAACAATAGACTTGTTAAATTTTTAGAACACAATAAACTTTTTTCCCCGTCACAGTTTGGATTTCGGTCTGGTAGATCAACTGCTGATGCTGTCCATAAACTAACAGATCATATAGTAAACAGGCTTGATAATAAAAAGAAGACAATTGCTATTTATCTCGACTTAGCTAAAGCTTTTGACACAGTGTCTGTCCCAATCCTATTAAACAAACTAGAAAAAATAGGTGTTAGAAGCTTACCACTCCAATTATTTACAGATTATCTTTCTGACAGGACGCAAAGTGTCAATATAGATCAATGGGTAAGTAATGAATTACCTAATGAGTATGGCGTACCACAGGGAAGTATTCTTGGTCCGACATTGTTTTTAATCTACATAAATGATTTATGCCAAATTGAAATGCAAAACGGTAAAATTATTACTTTTGCCGATGATACGGCTTTATTATTTGACGGTGATACTTGGAGTGAGGTTTATTCTCATGCACAAAAAGGGTTTGATTTAGTTTACAAATGGCTTTATGACAATTTGCTCACACTTAATGTGGATAAAACCAAATACATGACCTATTCGCTAAGAAAACTGGAACAAACTAACTTAAACTTATACGCCCATTATTGTGATTTAAAGAGTCCATGCATATGTTCTAAAATAATAAAAACGTCATGTATCAAATACCTTGGAGTATTGATCGATGACCGATTAAACTTTCAACTACACATAGATGCATTAGTAAAAAGAATCCGTAAACTAATTTACATATTCAAGACCCTACGACATATTTCCGACACTGCAGTCATGAAATCGGTATATTTTGCACTTTGCCAATCACTACTTATGTATTGCATTACTATTTGGGGCAGTGCTTGTAAATCCTCCTTTATAAATATAGAACGCGCTCAAAGAGCCGTATTAAAAGTGAGTTGCTTTTTTCCCATTCTATATCCTACCTTTGAACTATACCAACATTGCAAAGTTTTGACGGTTAGACAACTTTTCATTCTAATGACAGTCCTCAAAAAACATTCATCAATAAGCAATAAAAATCATTATATGCTAAGCAAAAGGTCCACCACCGTATGTACAATAAACAGGTATAACACTAGTTTCTCTCATCATTTTTTTGGATTTCTCGGAACCTTTTTATACAACAAAATAAACAATAAAATAAACCTTGTCACTAGATCTAAAAAACAATGTAAGCAAAAACTGGTTTTATGGCTTCAAAAATTAGATTACAACTCAACTGAAAACTTGTTAAAACCGATATGTTGAGCACAATGAATAATAATACGAACTCTACGAAAGGCACCTAAAAATATTTAAGTCTACATTAAATTAACTCTATCACTATCAAACATTATAAAAATATCTACTTCTACCTTTAAACCTGCACAAAGCTTCCAAGTTCAATTACCACAACCTCTAGTATCTAGGTAGTCATCATTATTATGAATGAATAAAATAATTATTTATTGTTTAAAAGTAATATGTAACTGTTGTAAACACAAGTAACTAACGAAGTTACATAAAATGCAAACACACCAAATGTCTACTATTGTACTTACCTAAGCTTATTTATAATCTAGTCTCTAAATGCCTATCTTTCCTTAATTATCTCTAGTACCTAGAATGATCTCAAAATGAATAAAAATGCTCTATTATATTATAATAAGTTAAGATTTATAATTGTATTTTTTTTATTTTTTTATTACGAAGTTCAATGCAACTTCTATTAGTAATTATTATGTTAACTTTAGTTAGAATTTAGACTTTCTTTCCATTTTTCTAATGTTTTGAAATTACCTACATTTAATGTATGTACTAATTCTATTTATTTTTCTTATAAATAAGGACAGCATTAAGTGAACTGTTTATCAGACGATCATGGTGATCTGTAACACAGGGTCAACCTTCTTCAGACACCATTCTCTTATCAGTGTACAACCATAATGTTTCTTTACTTGTAATGTGAATTTTTGAGAAAAATAAAGACTTATTATTATTCCGTTTATTTATTTTAACACATATTATCTACATTTTTAAATATTTTTACAAAATATACAAAAAAACATTTAAAAATATAAAAAACAGGGATCCACCGATATCGGGAACAGGGTCCAAGCTATCGGTGGTTAGGGCTCCAGAGACAGGAACCTCCTCACAATACGTGCAGTATCCAGGAGCACTGCCTTCTGAATCAGGCCCTTGACCCAGCCGCCTAACGAGAGCCTCGTGAGATGTTGATCGAGGCTCTTGGCCATCAGGCCATTGGCTGTCACGACTATCGGCACAATGACTGCCGAGTCCACATTCCACATGTCGACAACCTCGTGCGCCAAGTCGAGATACTTTATTTGTTTTTCTTTCTCGGCTTTCACGAGATTCTCGTCATGGGGAATGGTGACATCGATGATCATTGTGCGGCGCGCTAATCGGTCTATCACCACTATGTCAGGTTTATTGGCTACAATAGTCCTGTCAGTGATGATAGACCGATCCCAGTACAACGTGATATGGTCATTTTCGAGAACTGGGTCGGGCGCATACTTGTAGTATGGTACCTCAAGATCCACAAGTTTGTACTGCAAAGCAAGCTGCTGGTGGATGATCTTGGCCACTTGGTTATGCCTGTGCAAGTATTCACCGTTAGCCAAACGAGAACAGCCAGAGATAATATGTCTGATAGACTCACCTGGACGATGACATGCCCGACATATGTCAATCGTCCCGTCCTTCATGATATATCTCCGGTAGTTGTTCGTCAACATAACTTCGTCCATAATTGCGCAGACAAACCCTTCGGTTTCCCCGAACAGGTCGCCGAAACGTAGCCAAGATACGGACGCCATAAAGTCTACATCGGGCCCATGAAGAGCCCGGAAAAAGCGTCCGTGTAGCTCCTTGCCTTGCCATACCTCCTTGCGGTCATTGGTGGTAAGTACCACAGGTTTGCGCCAATTCTCTTTAGCCAGCGACAGCGGGGTGAGTCCCTTGTCCACTGAGACTACATCCTGATGCATACCCACGTCGGTTTTAAGAAAATATTCCCTGAGATTGCACACCTCACGGTTATGAAGGGTCTTAGCATTTAAATAGCCACGACCCCCGCACTTCCGTGGGATGTACAATCTCATCACCGATGATCGTGGGTGATGCATCCGATTTGCAGTCAACAGTGACCGAACTCTTCTGTCCAGGGCGTCAAGTTCAGACTGAGTCCACTTGAGTATGCCAAAGGAGTACATCAGGACTGGCATGACCCAACCGTTAAAGGCGCGGACCTTATTGCCACCTGATAAGGAACTTTTCAGAACCTTATTCAGGCGACCAAAGAACCGTTCCCGTAACGATTGTTTCACGTCAGCCGTGTTGATGCCTAACCCCTCCGACATACCCAGGTATTTGTAAGTATCAGTTGCGGAAAGTGATCTAAGGTTTATAGAATCTGAAAGTTGTAGTCCCTCAGATTCTACAATCCCTCCTCGCTTTACATGCATAACTGCACATTTATCCACACCAAACTCCATCCTGATGGAGCTACTAAAAGTTTCAGTTACCTTTAGTAGCTTCATCAGTTGCAGTTTAGTAGGGGCAAATAGTTTCAAATCATCCATATAAAGCAAGTGGGAAATAACCTGACCGCCTCTCCGCAAAGGATAGCCCAGCCTCGAACCCTCTAGTAGAGTGCTGAGAGGATTCAAGGCTAAACAAAACCAAAGTGGACTCAAACTGTCACCCTGGAATATTCCCCGCTTAATTTTAATAGACTCGTCGTTCCCTTGTATCGATCGACATCCTGGATAGCGAAGGACCGTCCTCCACTGCCCCATACATGACGCAAGGAAGGTGCGTAGAGTTGTATTTATTTTATACAGCTCCAGCACCCTCATGAGCCATGTATGAGGGACCGAGTCGTAGGCCTTCTTGTAATCTATCCAACATGTCGACAGATTCTTTCGGGATCGACGAACCTGCTGGCTTATGACCATATCGATGAGGAGCAGCTCCTTAGTGCCACGGGACGGGACGGGAGGTGATGCTAACCTCCTCCATTTCTGTTATAAATTCACACTCTCGTTCAACATCACGCATCCAGTCACCTTCAGTGTGGCTGACGGGTGCCGACCAGATGTCGCGCCAAAATATACTAGTGGCGTCGTCATCTGGGCGGCACACGTCAGCCACAGTATGTTCAGGTCGCTCCCAAGCTCTGTATACCCACCTTTGGTCGCTCTGGAACATGCGATTCTGGGTATAACGTTCCACCCGTCGTTTATACCGACGAATACGGCTTGCCCATGCACAAACTTTTTGCTTCAGGAAGTCGATGCGCTCTGTGACATGTGACATATACTCACGAGGACTAATTCCAGTCCCCGTGAATGCCCGTCTCACAAAGCGCATCACCCTTGGTCGGGTATTACCCTCCCTGAAGCATAATAGTTTGCCGATGAGTACCCTGGCCCCCTCGACACGACGCTCAATCCTGCATTGCCAAGCTGGGATGGCTGGTTTTGGTCGTGTGGCTCTATCACTGTCAGAAAATTTGACATTCGCCACACGGCATGCCGCCACAGCCGCGCAATACATGATTGAGTGTGTATCGAAGAGGTCTTCGCTGTTTTCAAAGTATTTATCCAACAGCGAATCCAAAGTACACACCAGCGCCCTATTCCGCTTGTGCATAGGCAAGCGTGGTAGACGTGGTCTAAATTCGACAGGAGTGAACCTAAATTCCCGGATCGCATCTTCCAGGGCACTCCCCAGTTGGTCGTTGCACTGACTACTTACTGTTACAGCCCTATCATCATCATCCTCATCAATGCGGTAAGACCGCGGCGTGGCTCCACCCGTTGCTGGTGGTGATGCCGCAGTCTGTGATGAAGAAGAGACCATAGGGTTGGTCAGCATCTCTGAGCGCAGCCTATCAAGTGTGGCGTCGTCCAACCTGTGATTTCGTTGGATAACGCGCACCTGATCCGACAGTCGTTGGGCCGACACGTTGACTGCTGGCTCAAGTACCTGGAACAGAGACAGCATCCTTTCACGGTACGCAGTGAGGTTAGCTCCCCCCTCTGTAGACCCGTAATATGCGCGCATGACGTTCTCATTGATCATTTGAGTCCATTTCATGCGCTGCACACAACCACCGATAGCGGGGACCCTGCTCAGGGCCGGTTGGCCCCTGGATCCCAAACTCCTCGGTGGCCGGCCTCTCCCCTGCCGACGTACAGGTGTTGGCGACGTCGGCGGGGAAAAATACTCGTCGCTCGAGCTCGACGCAACTGCAGTCGCCGGTGTCACGGGTGATCCGGGGTCCGGCGATGGCGAGGCGGAGCTGAGCGACGACTCCGGGGGTGGTGGGCGTGCGCTGCGTGCTGCTGCTCTAGTCAACATACTATTTCACACATTTCGTCGAATAAAATATATTTTTTCGTTTTTGATATGTCACATAATGTGATTGACATTGTCATTGAGATTGGCTGTTGTAATTACACTATTCTCGTTATCATTTTATTTGTGATTTTATTCCTGTGGCGACTTATTGCACGGAGGCAGAATAGAATATTTATTGAATAGAATATTTATTGTTGTATTCTCCAGAAATTAATTAAAATTTGCGACGTGTGTTTTTTTTTCCTGTTGACATTTTGGTGTTGCTAGCTATTATTATTATTATTGTAGTTTATTCATTTTATACCATATCAATTATATTTTTAAATATTTTTACAAACTATATATATAAAAAAAAAAAAAAAAAATATTATTTATTATTATTATTATTATTAATTATTAAACAGTAGATCTTCGCAGACCTTCGCCCTGCACCTGTCGCAGTAACACAACAGGGTGCGAGTAAGTCCCGCTGATATCAGATATAATTGGTCGACACGTGCTCGACTTGTGTTGCGACTGTGATGCACGTACTACAAAAAACACCTTGAAACCTATTCTTATCAACGACATTTGCAAAACCTTTCTTGGTAAACGAATGCCACTTGCTTTGTTAATTTTACTCAGGTTTATTTCATAGGTCGGTTGCTCAGACTCATTATTGCCCCAATGCAGTTGTCAATCGCAGTATAGAAGTATGATACTAGCCATATTATTGATAATGTTGATTTCATTACAAAAACATTATTGGAGCTATTTAAATGTTCACAGTTAGAACATAAATGAACAAATCAAGTAATCAATAGTCAATGTCTGTGTAAGTTAAATTCAAAATGTTCACACGCCATACAATTTAAATGAGGCTATACAAATAAATTAAACAAATCAAATTGTAATTCACATTCGCATCCCTGTTGTTCAATAAAGTTCCCCTTTTATGTCATGTCCGTACTCCGCCTGTCTATCCGCGGTATGGCTCACAGGCTCTAAGTAGGTGCTATAAAGCTGAAATTTGATATGTACGCCGTGACGCCGACAAAGTGGGAAAATAAAATTATGAAAAATATTTTTTTATGGTAGCTCCCATTACACATAATGTGATTTTTTTTCACATATCCCGTCGTGGGGTGTCGTTCATTGTATAGATCTATCAAAAATATTTTAGGTGTGTGAAGATTATTTTTCACTTAAGATTAACTTTCACCGTTTCCGAAATAATTAGCTTAAGTGATTTTTTTTGTTCGGTAAAAGCGCCCCCCTGTACCTTTTGAATGGCTGTACCTAGATATATAACTTCAAAGGAAAACTATCGGTTTTACAGAGTTATAGTCGACCAACTAAAACGTAATACGGAACCCTAATGCGCGTGGCCCAACACGCACTTGGCCTTTTTTTAAAGAATAGAATCAGTTGAATTAATTATCAGATAGCTTATAAGTTGTTGTGACTGTGAGAAGTCCCTTCAGCGCGTACTAATTAGTTAGCAACTGCTGCGAGTTCATTACTGAACGAGGCGCGGGCGCGGGCGCGGGCGGCACGAGCGCTACTGATAAAAGCCTCGGTGATTAAATTGCGGGGTTTTACCTATTCTATTATTACACACGATGAGATGATATTACCTAGTATTTCCTAGCATTGTTGTGTTACAATTATAATGGTTCATTATAACGATGAATTACATGAATAATCTACCTTGATTTACTTTTAAATAACCTCAATAAACAATATCTTATTTGGCCATTGTGTCTACAGACGTAATGCAAACATTTTCTCAAAATATGCCGAAAATTTCATGAAGACAATACTTGCCCCGTGTATTATTATATCTTTAGGATTTACCGATTCGCCACAGCTGTCACGTTTCAGTTGTATACTGAGAATATCGACGGCTGTAATTCTGTAGACATGTTCCCTGACTCCTGTCGTGAGGTAGGTAAACAAACAACATATTGCGAACAAGTATTTCCATTCAACTTAAGGACATTCCGCCGTTCAATAACAATAATACTACAGCGGGAAAACAATTAAAATAATTAATTATTGGCATTGATAAGTTTACAGGAAACTGCGAAATAAGACATTCCATTCACATGTATTGACAAAGTTTCCGAAGTGATTTGTGCCCGGTGAAGTACGTACACATTCCCACGCGTCACGCTTCTTGACCGCGACCTCTTTTCGGATGGGGAATGCCGCCGTGGATGAGGCGGGAGGGAGTGTCAGACTCTTACTAACTAAAACCCATCCATGTTCCTTCCTCGAGCCTTTGTATTCCGGGGGTGCGGTAACTCTTTTGAACATCCCGCAACAGCGAGCTGCGGCGGCTCGGCTCAACATTCCGCAAGAGAGTGTTCTTTAATTTAATGTTGTGACTATTTTTTGTTTTGAAAAACTGTTATGATATTGTTTTTGTTCAAATTAAAATCTGGTCTACACAAAAATTAAAAGGACAGTCATGATAACTTTCTTGTTTTCATTAATTTAATAGTGTTATTTTATTTAGGTTATCATTGTACTGCCCTTGACATGTGAGCCAATTTTGTGTCACGACTCTGGAAACTCGGGAAAATTTTGTTAAATTATAAATACAGACGTTACATATGCGTTATAGAGCGTTTCAATTACAAAATATAATATAGATACCATGTCAAGATTAGATTATGTACGACGGGCGCCGGACACGAGCGGCGTATCTGTTGCCGCCCGGCGTCGTGCCGCCCGAGTGGTTACAGGCATGTGAACGGTGCACTGTACCGAATAGCGTCATGTGAGTCGAATGGTGGTGGAATTATAGCAACTCCACCCCGTTTACTACTTCACAGCGTAGAAACAAACGAATCAAACGCATATATTTGATTATAATATATTTTAATTTGCAAAGCTTAAGAAATCACTGGGAACACCTTCTACAATTATAATAACCACCCAATTATGATAACAACTCGCCCAACAAACACGTAGCACTACTACACGACAGTACTGCTTGCTGTACGTGTACGTGTGCCCCATTAGCCCTACGCCGTAGCACGCCGTAGCACGCGTAGCACCCTAGTACATAGCGTTACTACGACAAACTACGCGGAAATGCACTCTCTTTGAAAAGTTGTTATGCTTTTCCTCGAACATATTCGAATCGATAATTGGCCACATCAAGCATCCCATTGAGAATGATAGAAGAGAATGGGGGAGACCTTTGCCCAGCAGTGGGACAATATAGGTTAATACAAAAAATAATTAGAAAGGACTTTCATTAGTGGATAACTCTAAGGCTTAATATAATTAAGCCTTGTTTATTCCTTAATAACATGCAATTACAATAGTATATATGTATGTCTACAATTTCATTTACATTTAATTTAAATTTGAATATTAAATTTAATTCAAAAATATGTATATTTTTATATTTTTTACATTACTTACAACTTATTAATTCTTATTTTATACGAGAGAGAGAGATTATTTTTGAGACGAGTTTATTTATATATGTTTATGTCCATATTATATAATTTAATTTACAATTGGATATTAAATTTAATTTACCGACAATTTATAGATACATATAAATTAACTTTTAAATATTATTAGTTTTTATTTTACACATTTGTTTTGTTAATTTCATTAAGATTATTAAGGACCACTCTACTGAGTAAAGGCCTCCTCCATTTCCCCCCACTTGTCTCTGTCTATTGCTTTTTCTATCCAGTCGTTGCCCGTTGTTTTTAGGATTTCGTCAAGCCATCTTTCTGTTGGCTGAATAATAATTTACTTTCACTAAATACGTTAAAAACTAATTTAATATGTTTCCATAAGATGGCGTCCTCAGCACCTCCTTTTGATTTAAAATTAATAGTACATACTTGCACACCATCTCCCAACATTTCTCTCTACAAATACTTACAGACATGCGCTTGATTTGCAAGCAGATAAATAAAGTAAAACATACAAAATATTTAGGTGTGCTTATAGACGGTGAACATATTATCGCTACTTCTGCTAGGGTTAGAAAAATAATACACGTGAGCACCATTCAAATTACTAAAAACAATATACACTAGCACCACACTGTGCTAATCTATTATATCCAATTGTATCCTAGCCTGGGGTGGCTCTGCTCCCTCTTATGCGGTGCAACGTGCCGTCCTTAAGACAATGATCAAAAAGCCTTACCGATTCTCAACTACTACCCTTTACTAAGAAACAGAGTTACTTAGCGTTAGAATTAAATTATAAATAATTATACATATTAAAAATCGTTTTCCTTACTCACAAAGAAGTGCACCTGACTAGAAAAGCATGGCATGGAAACGTGTTTTCAAGCTACCTATCATCCCCGTCAAAACTGAATTCGCCAAAAGATTCAGCTCCTATATATGAAAATCCTCATCTACAACAATTATACCAAAATTAATAATTTAACAAACCTATCAGTCCGTGAAGCAAAAACTAAAATTACCAAAGAATTAATAGACTGGACGTATGATAGAACAGAAAACTTTTTAAGATAATTATTATAATATTTTAAGATCTCATAGCTTTTAAAAATTTTAAGTATAAGTATAGGCATTAGATGCACTTGGTTGTAATTCTATTTAAAAATGTAGTTTGTTTTTGTATTACTTTGCTAATTTTAATCAGATAATTATCTGTCACGGCTATTAAATTTTGCATCCGCAATCCATCGATAGGCAGCGGAACAAAAGATAATCTTATCACAAATAAACAGATGCGTAATGTGTTATCAAATGTTTTTGATTGGTATGTAAGTAATATGAGTGGCGTAACCGGAGGTGCACGGCCGGGGCTGTTTGTAAACAGCGTCACGTGGCGGCGGCGCGGGGCGGCGGGGCGGCGGGGCGGCGGGGCGGCGGGGGGCGTGTGCGGACTAGCACCGGCGGTAAGTGCTGACACACAGGTACGTCTTCTCGTGCCAGGGGAAATTGTACAAATCATCAGTATTGCACCACGTGACGTCAGAGGGCCGGGAAATTGTCATCTCGTTGTTAGTAATCCTAAACGAACTCCTAAATACGTGTAATATGTTGTGTGGCGAGATATTTACCTTTTATACGTAATTATTATGAAACAATAAGCAGAATGATTGCCCTGTAATTAAGAGAATTTATTTTATCAAATACAATGTTACAATGTTTGTTAGCCTACTTACTATTTACAGATCTCATCTATCTGTAATCAAGAGAAACAACATTTAAAGCTATTGCTTCACTTTATTCCTCACTTGTGTGGAGTAGTAGGTATGTTTTCAATAGTTTTTACTCACTCATAGTTTCATAGTCAATCCTGAACACACATCCAGAATGTCTTATACCAGCGATGAAATAATGCAAGGAGTTTATAAGCGGGAAATTTAAATGAAGTCTTTAATGGTATTACATTACATTACATTTACATACGTATCCGACAAATATATAAAACCGATTTACTTAGTTAACGGTGAAGTTCGATGACATCGCGCCTAACAAATATTTTCATGCCGGCTGGGCACAACGTCGCGGGAACCTAGTGGTCCACCTGCTCCTCGTGTACGAGTGTGTTGGTTCGGAACCTGGCAAGTACCAATATGACTTTTCTAGTCATGACATAATGTACTTTCTAAGTAGGTACCTATATCATAAACACAACTGACTAACGGTGAAAAATAACATCGTGAGGAAACCTAAAAAAGTCAGAAATCGCCAATCCTTGAGCAAACGTGGCGATCAATGCTCATGCCCTCTCTGTATGAGAAGAGGCCTGTGCCCAGCAGTGGGACCGTATATAGGCCGTTGATGAATGCCGGCTAGGTGAGCGGTACTATTTTTTAATCTTTATGTAGAGTAACTCTGTTACGATTCACGGGAAGACGGCCGGCCAGCCTGCGCCCGCTCTACGAACTTCAGCCAAACATAAATACATACAAATTACAAGCTAGTCCCAGCGGCTCCACCCGCACCCTGAGCGAACTACTTCGCGCACCCGGATAAAAACTCCTGTGTCCTTCACCAGATTTCTATCTATCTGCACAGCAAATTTCATAAAAAAAATCCTGAAAGTGTATCAGAGAGAGTGACTTTCGGATTTATACCTATTTAATATTCGTTTGGATTAAGCACTCATAAAATATACTACGTCGTTCACGGGCAATGATAATAAGTGACCATATTAATTTTGGCAACTACATGGTATATTTAAATCGTTTATGTATGCCGAGAACTCCGCCCTACACGGTATCGTGTTACTACACTCACATGGATTAATACCTATTAGACAAACTATTGGTTAACCGCCGACCAATAGAGTAATGATATTTTCACATGAAAACTGCGACCAATCGCACGCGCACAGACTCGGCGCTGACCCGACGGCGGCCTGCAGCCTGGCTCAGAGCGGCTCCAGCCCGCACGGACACGGCAGCACTCGCCCGATATTTTCGCTCGATTGGTCACCGGAGGTACAACTTAACATTACTACAACAATTGAATATATATGTAGCTGTCCCTCAATATATAAATAAATAATAACATAAATATAAACATACGGTTCCATTACACATATAGTCCATTTAAACAAAAGCTCCAACAAAGGTATTCCTCAACATAAAGCACAACGACCAGTACTCAACACCACACGTCAGTCCAAACTTGTAATGTAGTTCAACAAATACATTTCAAATTTCACTTCACTACACAGTTACAGTTACTACAGTACGCGAACGAAACGAGTCAAATATGTTCGGACTCAAACGAACTTTATTGCAGTAGAGCTACCGGCGCGGCGGCGGCGACCGCTCACTTACAAGTGCCGGCCGGCCGCCAGCGCCGACTGCACGCTCGGACGGCCCGAACGCCGACCGCCCTATGACGAGCGCGCGTGCCGCCGCCGCGGGCGACCCGCCCGCGCCGCCTGGGTAGGGATTCACGGATATAAGTAGTCGTCTACACCACTACTACTTTATTCGCAAGTCTGCGGTTGCTACAGCGTTAACACTCGATACCAGCCCACCCTACAATCATGTCGCACGATAGACTACTGCTGATAGCCGCGGCGCTCATAGCGGCGGCCGCGTACGCGCTCGCCAGGCCGCAGGAGTTCGTCCTGTCCGACGTAGCTAACAAGACCATGTGTCCCATCGAGGTGGAGATCAACGACAACCCGGAGCGGATTCCACGCCGCATCAAGTTCCTCAAGTGCGCCGCGCGCCCCAACAAGCTGTGCAGCGAGCACCACATCTCGCACGGCTGCTGCAAGCAGCACCACCACGCCTTCGTGACGGAGTGCGTCGAGATCTACGACTGGGTGCAGGTCACCTTCAAGGGCCCGGACGCGCCGATAACGAAGGTCATCAAGGTGCCGGTGGGCTGCACCTGCCTCATCGAGGAGACCACGGAGGCAGCGGAGGTGCGGTGAGCGCGCCCTGGCCCGCCCGCGCCGCAGCGGGCACCCACAGTTCCTATACATTCCACTCCATTCCAATAAGTTATGTCGTGAGTGTACGTAGCCACTAGCCACGGACCAGATGCTCGCAGTTAATTTATTATTTATTTATGGTTGTGAACCGGCCGGGTGCGTCATAACCGCCACGTACCCGCCGCGTACCCGCCGGGAGCCGTTAGTGTTAAACGATTAGAATTATAGGTACTCTATTTAATGTTGACAAGTCTGTGACTATCCCCTAGTGTTATTTGTTTTTTAATTGTGAAGTGTTACGTGTCATGCGCAGGCGCAGCTATGTAAACTGCTAATTCCGAGCAGGTCTCGGCAAATTGTTAAATAAAAATGTTTTTTTACAAAACTGTGATTTACTTGTGTATACATATTTCCCTGCACCATCAACGATATCTACAGGTGAAAGACACCACACACAAGGTAAAGTCATTAGAAATGCAATTATTATATTCGGTTTTTTGGAAAAATATAATTAAGCCGATCGTTTCATAAAACTGTAACCCAAGTGGAAACACTCAAGAAACACAAGTAGCTAGATAGCACTGTATAAAGTGTAACGGGTCTTCTAAAATCAATTATAACAAAAAAAATACAACCGACTTCCAAAAATACTGAAAAGAGAAAAATAAGTTTTTGTTAAACGCTAGTGGACCAATACATCGCTCTAGAAGTCGGTGTCTCTAAGTTACTGTTGTTAGTATTTTGCCATGCCTTTTCGGTATCTGGATCTAATTACCTTATGTGCATAAATTCGTATTATTACAAACTTTTCGTCCTACTTACAAACCACTTTTAATGTTGTAATAAGCTGAAATTACCAGATCATCTAAGTATAGGCGTATGCCCAGATAAAAATAGACCGTTATTTTTAATAATTACAAAACGGCTAAACCTATATTGATAAAAATAATATGGGACTACCTTTGAAGTATGACTTACCAAACAAAACAAGAATTATTAAAATCGGAATACTCTGTAAAAAGTTATGCGTGGTCATACATAAAAAAAATGTACGGGTCGACTTGTAAACCTCCTCCGTTTTATTTCGTCAGTTAAAAATGGAAATACCAAGTAACTGATTATTATATCGAAATCTATTTTTATTATTTAACTAGCTTCTGCCAGCGACTTCGTCCGCGTGGAATAGTGGTGCTCCGCTCCTATTGGTCTTAGCGTGATGATATATAATAGCCTATAGCCTTCTTCGATAATTGGACTATCTAACACTGAAAGAATTTTTCAAATCGGACCAGCGGTTCCTGAGATTAGCGCGTTTAAACAAAATAACAACATTTCCCTTCACTGCTCTGCTCCTATTTATTTATTTATTTATTTATTTGGGAAACAAACAGATACAATAACAAATACAAATATTTCATATAGATAAAACATTATCCAACAATAGTTTCCTCAGATTAATAAGTACATATTTAAATGTTAACATCAATTAACAATATATACGTTACTAACATAATATAAGTAATTGACCAGTAAATAAATGAACTTAAATTAAATTATGAAATTTTGATGACAAAATATTTCTAACGCTAATTTTAAATTTGGGTAGAGAAAGGTGAAGGATATCTAAATTGTCATTGGACGCAACAGAGATAACATTGTTGTATAATCGACATGTTCTCTTAATGAAGATGTTCTTGCCATAATTGGTTCGTGAGAACGCAATATGGAAGAAGGATCTCTTGCGTGCATTTACTCGTGGACATACAAAGCCTATCTTACTGGTAAGATAGGGAGAGTCCAGTTGACCTCTTATGAGTTTATATAAAAACGCTAGATCACGCTCAGCGCGCCGCTCCTCCAAGGATTGAATATTCGGCCTACTCTTATCGCTCAACTTATATCGCCAGTCAATATGTTTCATAAATTTATTCTGCAACCTCTGAATTTGCTCAATGTATAAGCCATACTGCGGATTCCAAACCACTGAAGCATACTCAAGAATAGACCTTACGAGAGTTTTATATAGTAGCAACAGAGTTGAGTGATGCTTGAAATCTTTACCAACTCTGAGCACAAATCCCAACATACGATATGCTTTATTGGTTATAGTATTAATGTGAGCATCAAAAAGAAGTTTATTGTCGAGTTGGACTCCAAGATCTCGTACCTCAGACACCCTGGAGATTACTTCATTATTCATTTTATAATTATATATTATTGGATTCTTCTTCCTACTAAATGAAATAATATTACATTTTTTTATATTAAGAGATAAATAGTTTCTATTGCAGTAAGCACACAAACTGTTAATATCTTTTTGAAGCTCAATACAATCATCAATTTTAGTAATAATCTTATATACTTTTTTATCATCAGCGTACAGAATGAATTTAGAATTTTTGAACACTTTAAATACATCATTAATATACAAATTAAATAAAAGAGGTCCAAGATGAGAGCCCTGGGGTACTCCAGATGTTACGGGCAAGAACGAAGAACAAAAGCCTTTTACCGTAACAGCCTGACTCCGGTCTCTCAGGTATGATTCAAGCCATCGAAGCAGATCACCGTGTATACCGATACCCTTGAGTTTATTTACTATTGATTGTAGCGTGATGAAAAGTATACTATAACCATCTCAGGAGTATGACAAATAATTGTACCAAGTTTCGTTAAAATCCGTCGAGTAGTTTTTGTCTCTATAGAGTTTATACAGACAGACAGACAGACAGACAGACAGACAGACGGACAGACAGACAGACAGACAAAAATTTTACTAATTGCATTTTTGGCATCAGTATCGATCCCTAATCACCCCCTGATAGTTATTTTGGAAATATATTTCATGTACAGAATTGACCTCTCTACAGATTTATTATAAGTATAGAAGATAGATAATATGAATGGTAATACTGATTCAAGTTGCTTGAGGAAGGAAAATAGGAACTAGTTAGTAGGAAGTTAGGTGAGTTATATAAAACTCTGAGTATCCAAAATGTTGAGTCACTGCAGAATATATAACGAGGGGTGAAAGGTAAAAGGCTTTAAGCGACATTTTATGAACTTTACAGGAGAGCCATTTAAAGATCTGAAATTTCGATAATAATCGTTATAAAAGAACTACTTCTCCTGCTTTAATGAGGATCGGGAATCTTTATTGCAAACAATCCACTGATGTCTTCGTATACTTGTCATTAAAAAAACTGTTTTATAAAAGGCTAGTGGTCCGCCCCGGCTTCGCTCGGGTAGGTAATCTTTGTTTTTTAAATATAGTATATTGGGATCTAATGAAGTTCTTCGGAGATAGCCAATGAAACTTTTCAATTTCTAATAGCAAAGGAACCGCGATTGGCTGTGATTGTTTTCACTATTTTATAACATCACACCTCTAAACTTTAAAGGAGAATAGAAGTATAGAGCCCACCCTTATTAAAGGCGATGAACATTTGTCTGGACATTAGGATATTGTAATTTATCTAAATAACAAACTGAGCCACTAAACAGCGAACTGAAAAACTTTTTTGCAAAAATAGAACTGGTTTGGAAAACAATACAAATTGAAAAATAACTAATACATCGTTCTAGAAGTCGGTGTCTCCAATTAGCTATTTTGTTGTGTATTTTCTTTTTAGATATGGAAATTCATCTCGTGACTCTTGCCGCTATGGGCGGAGCGGGGAAAATTCTATCTAGGGTCGCGGTAGGTCTGCGAACAGCGACGCCAGGCACTGTCCCTGGGGGTGGGCCCCGTCAACTATGCTAACATCTCATTGAGGCACGCGTAGAACTTAAACGCTCCGTCTACACGGGCCTAGTCCTTACTGGACAGCTAGTCACTTAGTTCTAAAAGTCTGCAGGCCCGGGCCTACAGTGGCCTGGAGTCGATTTCTGGCTCGAAATGCTGATGACGTGGCTGGGGCGTGAGGTTTGTTTCTCCCTCACGCATCCCGCTATCTCCGTCTAAAGCATGACTGCTTCGCATAAGGAGGTGACTGCTTCCTATTCCCCCTCGCTTTGGACTATCAACATTTCCTCTCGCTTGATTCGATGCAGGAACCTCCTAAAATATCCGTGTCCGGTGAAAACCTGCATCAGGCCTAGGCATAGGATCTGCGGTAGGTCAAGATGCCGTGGCGCCTCCATAGCCACTCCTCAAATATTTTATTTTCACCTTAAGATGGTCACAAATAGAAGTTACCGCGGGTGTGTGGGTGAAGCCGCCGTTTTTCGCTAGTTAAAATATATTTAAGAGTTTATAGTATTTCTTGATAAATTATATTTATAAGTAGTTATCGGTTTTTGGGATTACCTGTTCATGAGAGGCCTACATACAGTTGAGAGTAAGACAAACAATTCTCACGCAGGTCCATCCGAATACATTCAAATGTATGGCCTTATGATTTGTTTATTAGCAAAGGGAATTCTAGATTCTTAATTTGTGAAGTGTGGAATAGTATGAATTCAAAGAAAAGCGCATTTTTTTGGTTTATAATTATCCCACTGTTATGTATGAAAGTTACTTCTTGAAGGTGAAAGATATTATGTGATATCAACCAAAAAAAAAATGTAAATACCAAGCTAAAACTAAAATATGTGGGATTCGTACTCGATGTATCAGATTTACATGATCATTAATACAGCCCCTCCACTACAGTGCTCGTTGACATTACAGGTAAAATTGACGTTCTAATACAACGTGTTTTCAATTTTAATCACTGCCTATCTTCGTTAGAAACGGGCGTGATGATTTTCATGTCAAAGATTGTAATAATAGCCAAAAAGGCAAAATTATAAAAATCTGATAGGTCATCCCATTACAAACTTATTTCAATTCCTCACTGCTCATTCCCCATAATACTTAGTGTGATGATTTGCGGCCTAAGGCTTGGTCTGATTCATAACAAACATTTTTGGTGAATTTCAAGTAAAACTTTTCAGACGTTTTGGCGTAAAGCTAAAACAGATATTTTTTCTTACAAACTTAAAATCTAAATTTTTCACCATAGGGCTAAAATCTTAAAAAAATGTGAAACACGTGTTTAATTATTTTCATTTTAGAGAATTTCTACAAAATTTGAGTTTAATCGAATCAAAAATAAAACTTACTCCATACAAACTTTCAACCCCATTTTGATAAACTTAGGATTGGAATTTTCAAAAATCCCTTCTTATTACTTGTCTAGGAAATAAAAGGCACCCCCTGTCCAAATTTCTCTAGGTCCAGCCGTTTCGGCTCTGCGTTGATGAGTCAGTCATTCAGTGTATGAGGTTGTCATTTTATATAATAGTATAGATAGATAACGGTCGCTTGAGACAAAATGATCTATATTGTCTCATTTCTTTAGTAAGGAAAAATAATTCACTGCCAACATCAGCAATCAGTTGACGGCAAAATGGTTTAAGGGACTTTTCAGCGCTATTCAGTAAAAATGATTTAAATGACGTAACTCAAACTAACTCAATCAAATAATAGGAAGGGCTATTTTGTTTTAACTACCAATTAGGTTTTGATCACATGCTAGGTGGCTGAGGACACGATTATTATCTATGTCTATCTATCTATCTTCTATACTTATAATAAATCTGTAGAGAGGTCAATTCTGTACATGAAATATATTTCCAAAATAACTATCAGGGGGTGATTAGGGATCGATACTGATGCCAAAAATGCAATCAGTAAATTTTTTGTCTGTCTGTCTGTATAAACTCTATAGAAACAAAAACTACTCGACGGATTGTAACGAAACTTGGTACAATTATTTGTCATACTCCTGAAATGGTTATAGTATACTTTTCATCACGCTACAATCAATAGGAGCAGAGCAGTGAAGGGAAATGTTGTCATTTTGTTTAATCGCGCTAATCTCAGGAACCGCTGGTCCGATTTTAATAATTCTTTCAGTGTTAGATAGTCCATTTATCGAGGAAGGCTATAAGCTATATATCATCACGCTAAGACCAATAGGAGCGGAGCACCACTATTCCACGCGGACGAAGTCGCTGGCAGAGGCTAGTACTAAATAATAATGACTGAATGTGACTGACGGTCAAATGGTTGAAGCAACATTGCATAGTGTTAGAAGAGGAAAGCAAAATGAATGAAGGGACTTTTAATTTTTATAGTTAGCTATATCAAACACTGTTTATCTGTCACTAGCTTCTGCCCACGACTTCGTCCGCGTGGCTTTAGCGTGATGATATATAGCCTATAGCCTACCTCAATAAATGGGCTATCTAACACTGAAATATTTTTTCAAATCGTACCAGTAGTTCCTGAGATTAGCGCGTTCAAACAAACAAACTCTTTAGATATATTATATTAGCATAGATTCAACTGCAATTTTAGGTAGAGAATAACGGCTTACGCTCCGATTCACTGTTAATGAGTACAGCTTTAGTTAAACGCAGAACTAAAAAAAAACATATTTGATGTCCGATCATACATCATGCTTGCATGCATGAATCATGAGTGAAAATTGCATTGTCTTAAGCGCCAAAAAAAATCTCAGAATCATACAAAATCCAGCTCATTAGACGCAGAAAAATCTCTGATTCCAATTATGTATATATGTAAGTCTATATCGCCCAAAATTACCTTTCACCCCTCGATAATATTAAATGTTACATTTTACTTTATAATAAATAAAAAGGGTAATTAAGTATCGTAAAGTAAGTAATTCATTGCTTGAGTTCTTGGATATAGATACTACTAAGGGAGTGTGCTAGTTAACAAGTGTAAAAATGTTTATTTATTTATTTATTATACTATGGAAGACTTAGTCGCAGGCCACGCTAGAGCGACTGCGGTGAGCGGCGGCGACCTGAGGGGGCGGGACGAGTCAAGACGCTGCGTCTTGCCGCTGTAGTGTGCCACGTTGAAGCGGCCGCGTGACGCGTGGTTTTTAACTGAATATTTTGCGCGAGAGACACTTCCAAAGGGGTAAAATGTGTGTCCCCCCCCTGTAACTTCTAAAATAAAAAAAATATAAAAATAAAAAATATATTATATTATTATGATGTACATTTCCATGCAAACTTCCCCGAAAATTGGTTTGAACGAGATCTAGTAAGTAGTTTTTAAGTAATCAGCAACTTTCCTCTACAAACAAACTTAATTATGCGGTCGGTAAAAAACAAGATAATTGCGACTTTATTGCGTCTAATGTTCATTCCAATGGTCGAAACCCTCGGTGCGGAGTCCGACTCGCACTTGGCCGGTTTTTTTTTTACATATTTATTCTTATATTGATCATCCTTACTGCACCAGATTGCTGGCCGAGACATTATTTCACTAATAAACTCCTCCGTATTTATGTTTTGCATCGCGGATAATTCAAAACAATTTAATAAATACGCAGGACGCGCGAACTCGTACTATTCTCTCCGCTGGTCGCGGTCGCCGGACGCGCACGCTAGTCGCGCCAACATGACACCCCCCGTTCAACCCGTATTATTGTTTTTCCCGCTCATCGCAGACGCAAGACGCGTCGCGCCAGCGTGGCCTGCGACTTAGCATATACAAATCGTATTAGTTATCCGAGCACTCCTAAACAAAATAACGAGCAATCATAATCATAGACAACAAATCACTCAACAACGGGACGGGAGTCAGCAGCGTCATTCACAACTTGCAAGTGTTGCAGTAAGTATGCCTGTCATGTCACCTGCTAAATTTTTCGCTCTTTTTTACGGTTCCGTAGTCCGACAAGGAACAACAAAAGACAAGAAAGATCTTTCAAAAATATTATGGGTGTGTGATGAAGACTATTTTTCGGTTAAGCGAGCCATTTGCGAAATATCTAGCTTTTATGTGCAAACTTTTATTCGATACGAGCATCCCCTCCCCCTCTAACTATTGAATGTCTATACCTAGAAATGGGGAAAAAATCACAGACGTAGTACATGTAATGAACTTACAAGGAAAACTATCACGGCTAAGTAGGCTTAATCGGTCACAGAGTTATAGTCGACTAACTGAGACCTACTACGGAACCCTACTGCGCGTGGCCCGACACGCACTTGGCCGGTTTTTATTATTTAATTTTCACTTTTTTGCAGTCGGGATTTTTTAAATATTTTTACTAGTCTGTTATTCTGGCTCAGTGGTCTAAACCAGGGGTCTCCAAACTTTGAAGCATTGGGGGCATATTTTTTTTTTCGGTAGGTATGTTGCAAGGGCCATAACAATTTTGATTTTTTGTTTATTAAAATTGCACTTAAAAGCTAGATAAAGAAGAGATAGAGAAGCTAGAGAATATTTTGAAAGACCTATCTAATGATACCCCACACGTAGGAATACACGAGAAAAAAACATTTCCACTTTACATGTTTGGGAGCTACCCTAAAAAAATACTTTTCATAAATTTATTTTACCACTTTTTCGGCGCGATCAATATACATATCTATACTAAATTTCAGCTCGAACCGAAACCATAAGGGTTCCTTGTCGACTACAGAAGCCTAAATACGCGTAATCGTATCGCAGTATGTCGCCACATGAAAGGAAAATAATGCAAAGAAGATAGCAACTCAAAGAATTGTAAACAATCAAGAATTGGGACATAGGTACCTAAGTAACAAGGTTCGCAAACCTTGAGGAAATTATTGGCAGTTTCGTCGCAATCAACCGCTTCTTCGTTAGGTTCCATTATCTCGTTGTACACAAACAGTCTGGTGAAGCAACCTCTGGAATGATCTACTGATATTTTTTCAATGATTACCCAATTAGAGGCGCGTTGCTAGGCACCCCCAGCTTCCCCGCCGCGCCCGTGTCCGACCAACTCACTCATCGATTTGTTCAACCAGTTTTTCCACTTACCAATACCATTACATTACGGTAAGATTTTTTTTTTTCTTACAAAACTAAGCGACTACACGCTAAGGGCACCCCCTAGTGCGGTACGGGCCTCGGCTTAGGGCGTCGCTAGGGGAGACAGCAAGGGACAAGCTGGATCAGAATATAAATGATTAGTATAATCGGGATTTTTAAAGCTATTAGCTCAGCTCGCGGGCTGGCTCGTCGAGCTAATGTGCAGAATCACATGTAACACGTTGCATTGCACGAGGTTACTGTTACACGCGCCACAAGGTTGCACCATCCGGTTGCTATAATACGGTGAAAGAACTGACTTCATTTTCGTTTAGGTGTTTATAATAAAGTCAAGTCAATAGACAGTAGGTACCTAATTTAAATTATATAAAAAACTAGCCTCTGCCAGCGACTTCGTCCGCGTGGAATAGTGGTGCTCCGCTCCTATTGTTCTTAGCGTAATGATATATAGCCTATAGCCTTCCTCGATAAATGGACTATCTAACACTGAAAGAATTATTTAAATCGGACCAGCGGTTCCTGAGATTAGCGCGTTTAAACAAAATGACAACATTTCCCTTCACTGCTCTGCTCCTATTGATTGTAGCGTGATGAAAAGTATACTATAACCATTTCAGGAGTATGACAAATAATTGTACCAAGTTTCGTTACCATCCGTCGAGTAGTTTTTGTTTCTATAGAGTTTATACAGACAGACAGACAAAAAATTTACTGATTGCATTTTTGGCATCAGTATCGATCCCTAATCACCCCCTGATAGTTATTTTGGAAATATATTTCATGTACAGAATTGACCTCTCTACAGATTTATTATAAGTATAGAATAGATAACTTACTTTTTTTACTGTACAATTTTGCCGCATGGAAAGAAAGAAAATAACATCTAATTATGGACATGAAAGGCCTGACATAGGCAATAGGTATGTCACAAGTACATGTACAACTATGCTGTAACTGAACAGATGTATGCGTTATTATATCCTCGATGATATCCGAATTTAGCTTAATTACGTAAATGGGTTTTTAACGAATATTTTTTAACCTAGCTATTGTTTAAAACGCGATAAAGGAAATACGATAGGCAAATAAATGGTAACCATGGAAGTGGTAACACATTATGAAATTAATGGTGTTTTCCAATGGAAGATAACATCAGTATTTGGAACATGTACAGACCGGTCCCGGATTGCCACTAAGGCTGGCTGCCCCCAGGCCTACAACGACAGGTGCAACAGGCCAGGGCGGGGGGAGTGTTCACAAACTATGCTCTCGAGTCTCTTTTCTGACTTTCTCATGTCCTAATAGATAGGTACCAAAAGCTTATCGTTCTAGTACCTCAATGGAATTTATCGAAATAAAACCTTTTATACAAGATATATATGCAGATATCCATAGAATAATATATTATGTTTGTTACATTTTCACACACGAATGGATTTGGATAAAATTTAGTACCCACATAGTTTGTAACATGGATTAACACATCTTCATTTGAGTGCGCGAGGTAGACCCTTCAGGGTGTGGGTGGAACCGCGGAAAAAAACTAGTTTATAATGTTAGTAGTATTACTAGGACAGTTACATGAAATAAAACAAGTTAAACAAGCGATATTTACACAGCTATTTACATATCGCATATTTTATGTGGAAGAAGGTGTCGCACTACTGAGTTCCGAGAGATTGACGCCGGGGTGCCACAGGGATCTGTTCTCGGCCCCATGCACACGTGGTACACTGCTGAACTATCGCTAACCCCTGGGATAACAACAGCTACCGCAGCAGACACCGCTGTACTAGCAAGTAATAAATATCCAAGGTTGGAAGCAGAGAACTTGCAGACGGAACTTGCTGACTTTGCAGACGGACAGAACGGCCTTAACAAAGTAAGCGAATGGCTCCAAAAATGGAAAAGGCTAGTGCTGCAAAGTCAGTACAGGTGACATTCACGCTTAAAAAAGGAGGCTGGCCACCTGTAAAATTGGACTAATGTACTCTACCCGCAGTGACCATGTAAGATATCTTGGCTTACACATTGATCGTAGACTAACCTGAAGACACCACATCAAATGTAAAAAATAGGAGCTTCAGCTAAAGTACAACAGCTTATACTGGATGCTAGGAAGGAACTCGAGGCTCTCTTTGGACAACTAACTGCTCTGAATACACATAGAGTAATCCTAAAGCCCATTTGGACAAACCCAGTGAATAGGTACATTCATCTTACCTAAGAAGTCGAAGCTAAAGTAATTAGGCGATAATAAAGTTTGTAGGTACCTAAATAACCTAAACCTCTAAACTTAAACTATAGCATTTGTCGTGCTATTTTAGCATTTAATGTAGGCATGTATTTAAGGAAATGGTTAAATTTAAATGAGATTCATAATATACCTAAGTATGCGAGTGTGTGAGTTCGCTTCGCGGTCGCTAGCTGATGTCACAAGCGTATCTGCTCTGGCGACTATATAACTGCGTGCGAACCTCCACTGGGTACAATTTTACGAGTAACCTCAACCTGCGCACACGCTCACCAACAAACTCTTAACATGTCGAGCGCAAAATACATCGTGATAGCAATTGTAACGTTGACGTCGGCCGCGGTGCTGGCCTTACCCACCAGCATGGAGCTCCCGGTAGCGATGAACCAGAACATATGCAAGACAGAGGTGTTCTACAATGAGGACCCCAACAGAATCCCGAAAGTTATCAAGGAGCTCAAGTGTATCAGTAACAGCAGGGAGCTGTACCAGATGTGCTCCAAGAACGGCCGTTCGGTGGCCTGCTGTGGCGGCCTCCAGGTCGTCAGCGGAGCGCAGTACGAGTGCGCGGAGGTGCACGACGCTGTGAGGGTGAGCTACACCAACAAGCAACAATTCACCTACCTCAGAGTGGCCGTCGGCTGCTTGTGCGTCAAGCAGGATTCCAACCAAGCCACTGAGTGACCGCGCGCACACTTCGACACTAGCGAAGTCTACTACTGATGTTCCTTACGTAGCTATAACTTAGTTATTAGCAAAGTAGCATTTAATAATTTATTGTTTGTTGAAATATTTGAGCATAGATGTTCTGTGCAGTGTGTATGTATATTGTAATTTAGTGCGCTAAGTCAGAATCTGTTATTTGTTGTTTGCCTAATATATTGAATAGTCAGTGGCTTCGAGACAGAGGGTTCGATAAATAATTATCGTCGTTTTGTTTGGCTCAGAAGCCTATCGGGCTGAGGTAGTTTGTAAGTTTTATTTTCCAGCTACAATTATAGGATAATAGTTAGATAAACGTACCTCAACCCTCAATGTACAATTTGTTATATAATTTGTAATAAAAAAAAGATTGTATGGAAAGCGTTGTACTTATTTAAAACCAGCTGTCTCCTGCAGTTTCGTCCACATGTTAGAATTATTCTCTATTATTCAGCACTTATGTAATGAGTATAAAAATATATAATAAGTTACCTGAAAAAATTAAAAACGAAACTACTGATATAACATATATAAATAAAATAAAACAAATACTTATAAAAAAAGCCTATTACACAATTGATGAATACATAAATGATAAGCAAATATTAGAGATTAATTTTAATGAATAATATAATAAATAACAAATACACAGAAAAATATGCAATAAAAATAACAATACATAAAATACAATAATACAATTATAAATATATAAATAAATGAATAAATACTATAATAGCAAAAACATTATTTTAAAAATAAACATGTTAAACATATAAATTTCGAAATATATAAATTTAAATTGATATATTATATATAAGTATAACCAAGATTTTATATAAATATTAGATTATAAATTTTAGATATATAATATAGTTCAATGCTTCCTCTCTCCTAAATCTCTAAATTGCTGTGCCCAACAGGGTCTACAATGAACATTACTTTGTTTAAATGTAACACCTAAACCACATTGTAGAATGCAATAAATATTGAGTATTGAGTAAATTCTAACAAATTGGAATTTAATTATAAATGCGTGTACAAAACACCACAAACGAACCATGCACTTTATGTAAACGATGATAAAGCGTAGTTAATTAATGTTTATTTCTTGCATTAAAATTGTGCACGTCACTGTTTTTACGAAATTAGCCCATATTTTGACTTTCATATACATAAGTACTATGTTAGCATAAATAAAATATTGAGATGTCTTAGTCACAACACCAATGTCCTTAAACCGTTCGGATCCAGGGGGGGGGGGACAATAGGGTCAGTCGCTCGCGTTAGCTTCGCTCGCGCTCTAATTATTATATAATTTTATATGTCTAGGATTCCGAGTTCCGAAACAAAAAGGCAAATAGGAATATTACCTTTTTTTTCGGATGGGAAATCATCAAATGACCCCTCCCGCTGTAGGTGGGACGAGTGGTAGTGTCAGACTCTTACTGACTAAAACCCATCCATGTTTCTTCCTCAGCCCTTTGTATTCCGGGGGCGCGGTATCTCTTTCGAACGTCTCGCAGCCCCGGCAAGCTATAGCCCTGGGGTAGGGCCCCGTCATCGATGCTGATAGTTCTTTGAGGCGCGTGGAACACGAACGCGCCGTCGACGCGGGAGGAATATTACCCTTATATATATAGTTTCTTTATTCAAGTATCCAGACTCATTTTTTTTGTTAGTAATACAAACATCTTACCCTATGTTAGTAAAAAACATTCCATGTGAGATGGCACAGCAGCGATTCATGTACACACAGTCCAGCCTGTCTGCGATCATGGCCAGTATACAATTTGAACTAGCCCGCACCCTGCGTACTAAGGATGCCCGCCTTTTGCGCATTGTTGCGAAAAAACAGTCCACTCGTGCCTCCGCGAACATCCCCGACGCACTACAAAACCGGGGTAGACCCAACAGTATTCTGAAGGCGTTATTAAATTGGATACGGAGGGAATTATAAGCTTTTTGAGTACCTATATCTCGACCACAAGCTGCAAGTATAAAATGATGTGCAATATGCTTTGAAAAGAGTTATTTTGACATTTGGTGAGCAATGTGCAAACCTGCGGGCTATCATATTTGCTCTCACCGATAATGCCCTCCGCTCCCTTTCCACGTCTTCATCGTCCTTGAGGTCAGGAGTCAAAATGTGCCCTAGATATTTAAAGCTAAATACCCTTTTTAATGGAAATCCATTGAGCAGAAGAAGTGGCATTGTTTTAGGGCTTTGGCCCCCGGCCTCAAAAACCATGATCTCGCTTTTCTTAACATTGTATATCAGGCCATGACTTTCGGCATACCTTTCACATATGGCGACAAGTTTTCTAAGTCCGCATGGCGACGCACTCAGTAGCGCCATATCGTCTGCGTAACTAATGTTATTTATACAAATACCATCGATATGACAACCTACTCTAGTACCATTAAGCTCGCCTATCAGCTCATTTACATATAGGTTGAAAAGTATAGGAGAAGTCAAGCCACCTTGTCTTACCCCGCATTCCAACCCATACGGATCCGATAAAGCTCCTGCCCATCTAACACTGTTGACCTGGTTTCCATACCAATATTTAAGAATATTGATAATCGCAGTTGGTAACCGGGATTTTTCCATCTTCCTCCACAGGACATCATAGGAAACCAGGTCAAAAGCCCTAGAAAGGTCGAGAAAGCAGCAATATACAGATGTTTTGCGCTTAGCATAGTAGTTGACAGCATGCTTAAGACACAGTATAGCACTCTCCGTTGACAGCCCAGGACGAAAACCGAATTGGTTATCATGGAGTTGAATGCATTCATTCAACTGGGTATTAAGCATGCTGTCCATGACCTTAGAGATAACTGTAGCTAAGGAAATGGGCCTATAGTTGGACTTATCAAATGGTTATAGTTGGACTTATCTTATGGTTTCCCTTTGCATATCTGTGTCTGTCCATCTGTCACAGCTGATTATTTCAAAATTATTAAATAGTTATCAAGTCTTTGATACATGCATTTCTTTCTTCCTCTTTCAAATTGATGAACAAATTGTTTTTTTTTTGTATTTGTCACTTTTCTAGAAGATTAAGCAGGCCCTAACAGGAATCCTGGATCCGTGCCTGTCTCTAGCACCAAGTTGGTATATAGCTCGGACTGCTCCTGTAGACTAACTAAAACATTCGCTTACACTAGTTTACTGCTCGTTTCAGTATTGATTAAAACAGTTGCATCATGAATTTTAGTACCTATTGCTAATAAGAAAACTGTTTAGTCCCTTCTGTGTGGTGAAATTATTGGCAGGCAGAGTGTGGGGCGGCGCTAGCGTGTCGTGCGTAAGCGCAGGCTCCGCCCCGCTCTGCCCCCGCCACCGGTCTCCATGGCCTGCCTTGAAGTTGGCACATTTGTTATTTCAGCTCTTGATAGGCGTAGTAGTCTTTCAAGCTCTTTCTTTAATAATAATTAAAGAATTACATGAAAATATAAAATTCTGTTGATTGTGGTAAAAATATTAGTTAGGTACCCACATTGATTAGATCCTACGTTAGTATAAAATTTCAGGTCAAATGAACATGTACCTACTGTGTGCCAGTAATGATTTCGAATCTTGAGCCACTTGTAGGTTCTTAGGATATTCGCTCATTTGGAGAAAAATCGACGTAAATGCTTCTTCTAAAATGTTACAGAATTTGTCTTGGGGGGTCATCAACAACCAAAATTGTTGGCCAGTTTTGGTATGGTTGTGTTGACCGAAGCTGAAGGTTTCAAGTGAGCTCGATCACTGATCGCTGAGGACGATCTATTACGATTATCAACCTGAATGTGTAATTACATTACATTAATTGTTTATTTATAAGGTTTTCAACTACAAATGTACGATTTTGGGGAGGGGGGGGGTCTATCTTTAGTTGTTCCGGGCGGGAATCGACCCCGCGACACGCAGCGCAGCAGCTAATTGCTCAGCCACTACGTTTAAGGACAGGTTTGTTTGTTACCTTAAGCCTGTAGTAATAGATAGAAAATAAAACTAGTTTTCAGTAGCTGTAACTTTTTATTCAACAAACAACATGAAAGCTTCCAAAACAATCCTATCCCATACTTATTCACGATGGTGATACAAATTGGCCGCTTTGAGCGTAAGTAGCGTTCGTTTACTGAGGTAGCTCACAGTAATAGATGTATAGTTCGACACGGAGCTATACGAATGTGGTGAAAAGTTGAACTAACTTGTATCATCTTGAAATGACAATAGATACTAATTAATGGAAATTTCCATTTTTCAAAGTAAAACATGACAAGATAAAAAAGCAATTTATTTAACTTAAATTATTAAGTCACAATTGGAAACAATCAAATGTGTTATTTAACATTTAACACTCATTTGGTAGGTGGATGGTACATGTTAGGAGATCGCTTGCAAGGTGAGACCCACCAAATTATTAAATAGGCACCGCGACCGATGGATATCTACAACACCAGAGGCATCGCAGATCATCACAGCCCCTTTCCTAACTATTTCGGGGACAAAATCCCGTCTTATCGAATACAACCATAGTTCTAGTTGGGTATGAATTTTCCCTTGGCCGGTACCACCAAAAATGATATTTCAAGATGGTGGCTGGCGTTAATTTAGTAATAGCCATGTCTGCCTATACGTCGAGAACGAACGACACACGTCATAGGATAAAGGCTGATATGTTTTGTGCGGACAGACACCATAGTTATGATGCCTAGTAGCTATAGATCCGGTAGTAACGTGTATAACATAGGGTATTTGAGACCACCATTCACATAGTGTGTTCGATACTATCTTTGTAAGAAGCAAAATGTGCCGATGACGACCGACAATTCTGCCAATTTCAGAAGTGAAATGGAAAAGGAACTAAATATAGTACCTAAGTCTAACACGGAAGAAAGAAAGAAATGACATACTTTTTAAAGGCTGTCAAAACACGATTCTCCCATAGATTAGATTATACACATAGCAATACAAGGCTTTGACGTCAATCGTTTTGTAAATTAATTAATATTTCAAATCAACTTACATATAATTGTACAATTTAAAATAATTCAGGTTTTCCAGGGCTAAAATTAAATGTTTCTATGGAGAAGGTGACATAAGTTATTTCTTTATATCATACCGACACTCATACACAAATCACGTCATTCATTGAAAATTTGTTAGTCTTTATACTATGACGTAAGTCGTGGGATCTCGCTCTATAAGGAAACGGTAACAAGTAGGTACAATATTATGTGGCCAAAAATAAGCACGTCCATGGTTCTCGTTACCGGGCACCCCACTATTAAACCCGGTTAACTTCAATAACGTTTCATTTTAATTCATTTTATACGGTTGTTCTTTTCTCCAATGTTTAGTCGCAATACTGAATCACATTGGTGTCTTCGTAATATTAGCAGAGTGAACGAATGTATTACCTGAAATATAATTAAATCATAAAATTCAAAACTGTATGTGACCACAGTATACAAAAGAAAACAAGTGTAACAAAATGTGTGTAATGTAAGCATGTTAGCACATGCTGTGGCTACGACGCGGCCAGAGCTCAGCGGGGCCGACCGGGACGCGCTGCAAGCACGGCTAAGGAGGCGTTATTAATTACGTGAGACAATATTTGCAATTTTTCGACCCCCAACCACCCCACTCGCCTTAGTGAGATATCGTGAGATTTTGTTCGACCCCTCCCCCACCCCTAATCTCACGTGAGATTTTTCAAAATGCGTATTTGCAATGTAAATTATATTTTTTAATGAACGATGTTCACATCGCAACGTTTATGAAAAAAAACATATTTACTAATATGCAATAACAAAATAATCATAGGTAACGAATATATATTGAATTTTATAGAATATTTGTTCATATTCAATAAATGAATAAACTGTTTCCAAAAAAAATAATTTATTAATAGTTGGTGATTTTTTTAATTAATTAAACCGCAGTGAATATTATTATATATGATTTAGTCATATTTGCGTGGAGAAATATTTTTAGGATTCCGTAGTCGACAAGGAACCGATATAGTTTCGCCATGTCAGTCTATCTGTCTGTGGCATAGTTTATAGGTTTTTGGTACTAAAAAGCTGAAATATAGTATGGTAGACATGTACCTATGTATATTGATCACGCCGACAAACTGGTAAAATAAAATTATGAAAATATTTTTTTAGGGTCGCTCTAAAACACGTAAAGTGAATATATGAATGATTATTTTCTCGCATAACCCTTCGTGTGGGTTATCGTTAGATAGGTCTTTCGAAAATATTACGGATGTGTGAAGACCTTTTTTTGTTTAAGAGAGCCATTTGCGAAATATCTAGCTTTTAAGTGCTAATTTTTGTTCGATACGAGCATCCCCCTCACCTCCAACTTTTGAATGGCTGTCCCTAGAGACGTGGCTCATGTAATGAAAACTGACATCGCTAAGTAGGCTTAACCGGTTACGGAGTTACAGTCGACTATCTAAGACCTACTATGAAACCCAACTGCGCGTGACCCGACACGGTTTGGACGATTTGGCCGGTTTTTACTTAAGATAACCCAGTTTTCTCCATTTTACACTTTTTCTTGCGGAAAAAAAATTACGTGATATTACGTGAGTTTTTGCTTGAATATATCAAAAAAGTTAGCGATCACTTTGAAAAATCTAAATCTTTTTTGTTACGGTAGATTGATTTCTTCTTAAATTTTTTTTTAATTAGAATATAAAACAATAAAACAGTTCAATTGTATATCCATATAAAAAGACTTTGAGTCCTAGCTTACGCTCATTCAGAAATCTGATTTAGTAAATTTTAACGGATTTAAAATACTTTTTCGCGGAGAGTTGTGATTAAAAAAATGACAAGAGGATTATCAGAAGATTTACGAACAAGAACAGTAACTTTGAGGGAAGAAGGATACACCACGAGAGAAATAGCCAGCAGAGTTACTATATCCCAATCCTGTGTCGCAACCACGCCGCAGAAGTACCACGGGTTGGGTAATTTAGCTGACCGACCTCGCAGTGGTTGCCCAAATGTTTTGAATGCTGCCAAAGCTAAAGCGCTATATTAGATTGCTGGCAGCCCGTGACCCAACAATCAACGCTACTAAAATAAAAGCATAAGTTCGGTCCGCCTCTGGGCTCGAAGTTAGCACGCAGGCTATTCGGAATTGCTTGCACCAGGCTGTATTATCAGCACGGGGGTCTTACCGAGCGCCGCTGAATTTCCGGCAACGTCAACGACGAAGATTGCAGTGGGTTAGGCTTCAGCAAAATGCAAAGAACTGCCACTGGAACAGTTTAGCAAGGCGGGTAATCTGTGTTCTTTTGGGGTGGTATTATGATTGGAGCTAGAACGCCTTTGATCCCGTATCGAGTCTTCATGACAGCTGACTTGTATAGAGCAGTAGCTATTGATGGAATTGTCAGACCATTCCGAGTAAACCATGGGCACCAATTTGTACTGGTCGATGATAATGCGCCCGCACATCGAGCTCAACGAATCAATGCTGCTCTCCGAGAATACGACATCACAAGGTTAGACTGGCCTGCCGGCTCGCCTGACTTTAGACCAATAGAGCACGCGTGGGATGCTCTTAAGCGAGCTGTTTGGAACAGTCGGCCACGTCCCCAGACAGTGCCAGAGCTCAAGAAAGCCGCTATTCAAGAATGGGACAGGTTACTCCAAGAAATGCTGGATAACTTGATCCTCAGCATGCCCAGGAGGATCCCCGCATGTGTTGGAGTCAGGGGAGCAGTAATATTATTTTGAATATAAACTTTTATTGATCAATTGTTGTTTAAGTTTGGTTAAACAGTCTTTTTCTTTCTATCAAATTCCTGTTACAATTACATTATGATTTATTACTTAATTTATGTTAATAAAAAATAGTTTTATCCTTTAATTTCAAACAGGGTATTTTTTTTGATGAAAATACACAACATAGACATTTTCTTCATAAAGTTAAATTTATAAAATTATATAGTGCGCACAGTGTAGTGTGCGGTATGTAGTGTGTAGTGTGCGGTATGTAGTGTAGTGTGTAGTGTGCGGTATGTAGTGTAGTGTGCAGTGTGCGGTATGTAGTGTGCAGTGTGCGGTATGTAGTGTAGTGTGCAGTGTGCGGTATGTAGTGTGAAGTGCGCGGTATGTAGTGTGAAGTGTGCGGTATGTAGTGTGCGGTATGTAGTGTAGTGTGCAGTGTGCGGTATGTAGTGTAGTGTGCAGTGTGCGGTATGTAGTGCAGTGTGCAGTGTGCGGTATGTAGTGTGAAGTGCGCGGTATGTAGTGTGAAGTGTGCGGTATGTAGTGTAGTGTGCAGTGTGCGGTATGTAGTGTGTAGTGTGCGGTATGTAGTGTGTAGTGTGCGGTATGTAGTGTAGTGTGCAGTGTGCGGTATGTAGTGTGCAGTGTGCGGTATGTAGTGTAGTGTGCAGTGTGCGGTATGTAGTGTGAAGTGTGCGGTGTGCGGTATGTAGTGTGTAGTGTGCGGTATGTAGTGTAGTGTGCAGTGTGCGGTATGTAGTGTAGTGTGCAGTGTGCGGTATGTAGTGCAGTGTGCAGTGTGCGGTATGTAGTGTGAAGTGCGCGGTATGTAGTGTGAAGTGTGCGGTATGTAGTGTAGTGTGAAGTGTGCGGTATGTAGTAGACATGTGCGCCGATCGGCGTGGCGCACGCCGCCGGTCATTTTGGCCACGCCGACGCCGCCGGGTTTTTCATCGGCGTCATCGGCGTCAAAATTCAAATAGTATTTTAGATTAAACGTGTCAATAATATAATCTACACTAATATTATAAAGAGGAAAACTTTGTTTGTTTGTAATGAATAGGCTCAAAAACTACTGGGCCGATTTTAAAAATTCTTTCACCATTCGAAAGCTACATTATTCACGAGTAACATAGGCTAAATTTTATTTTGGAAAAAATAGGGTTCCGTAAGATATTTGGGTTTTTCGGACACAAGGTGTAAGAAATCTACCAGAAAAGTTACTTTTTTTGCGTACGCTACTAATCTCAGGAACTACTGGTCCGATTTGAAAATTCTTTCAGTGTTAGATAGCCCATTTATTGAAGAAGGCTATAGGCTATATTTCATCACGCTAAAACCAATAGGAGCGGAACACCACTATACCACGCGAACGAAGTCGCGGGCAGAAGCTAGTAAAAAATATAATAACTGCTGCCAGCCTGCCCACACAAAACCTGGACATCGATGTGTCTCCTCCTACAGAGAGGGAGGTAGTGAAGGCTATCCGCAATTTAAAAAATGAGAAAGCCCCGGGATTCGACCTCATCACAGCGGAAATGCTAAAAGCCGACGTACCCACCGCTGCAAACGCGCTGACGCCCCTTTTGTGGAACATCTGGTCAGCCGAAGAGTTACCCGACGACTGGAACAAAGGCCTTCTTATCACCGTCCCCAAGAAGGGAGATCTGAGTGAATGTGGCAATTGGAGAGGTATCACTTTGCTCTCGACTCCTTCCAAGGTGCTCTGCCAGATCATCCTGAACAGGTTGTCGGGGGCCGTCGAACCTCTTCTTCGCAAAGAGCAGGCTGGCTTTGACCATATCAACACATTGCGCATAATCCTCGAACAGGCATCAGAATGGCAGAGGGAAATGTACTTTGACCTTTGTGGACTTCGAAAAAGCCTTCGACACGCTGCGATGGAATTGTATCTGGGACCGGCTTCGTGAAATTGGAGTCCCCGAGAAGATCACGACCATAATTAAGGCCATCAACGGGAAATATTTTTGTAGGGTGACTCACGACGGCCTCGTCTCGGAGGACATACAGGTCCATGCGGGTGTGCGGCAAGGGTGTCTCCTCTCGCCTCTCTTCTTCCTTGTCGTCCTCGATGGCATCATGAATAATACCACCAAACCAGGCGCCGCGGCATAGAGTGGGGGCTGTCCAACGTCTTGGAAGATTTAGATTATGCTGACGACCTATGTCTATTGAGCTACACGCGCGCCGACATGCAAGCCAAATTGGACGACCTACGGCGAGAGGCTATGGAGACGGAACTAAAAATTAACATCCGGAAGACCCAGGAAATGAGATGCGGAGTGTCGTGCTCATTACCGTTGCTTATCGGTACAGAAAGGGTGGAAAGGGTCCACAAATTTACATACCTCGGCAGTGTTGTGTCAGAAACAGGAGGGACCGAAGATGACATCACTTCGAAGATTGCCAAGGGGAGAGCAACCTTTGCACAACTCCGTCCTGTGTAGCAATCGCGAAAACTGACCAGGAGAGTTAAACTCAAGATATTCCGGTCCAACGTCAAAACCGTATTGCTGTTCGGATGTGAGACTTGGAAAGCCACAAAAGACATCTTACGTAAACTCCAGGTCTTCGTCAATCGCTGCCTTCTTCGTATTCTCGGTGTTTACTGGCCCGAAAAAAATCTCCAACATCGAACTGTGGGAACGCTGCGGTGAGACACCGATCGACCAGCAGATCAAGCGTCGCAAGTGGAACTGGATCGGCCACACGATCCGAAGGGACCCCGATCACATACCGAGGCAAGCCCTAGACTGGAATCCCCAAGGAAAGCGGAAACGTGGTCGCCCTAAACAATCCTGACGGCGGACGATCATCGCAGAGGCGGCGACTATAGGTAGGACGTGGAGTGAGATCAAGCGCGAAGCTCAAGACCGGACGCGATGGCGGAGCACTGTGGCCCTCTGCCCCAACTAGGGGACATAGGACTATAAGTCAAGTAAATCATAAGTGAATAAATAAAAAGTTTAATATGGATTGACACGTCTTTTACTTATTTTGACCATCCACGCCGATTACGCCGATGACGCCGCCGCCGCCGACAAATTAGACTCTGGACGCCGCCGCCGGTTAAATGAGCATCGGCGCACATGTCTAGTATGTAGTGTGCGGTATGTAGTGTAGTGTGCAGTGTGCGGTATGTAGTGTGTAGTGTACGGTATGTAGTGTGCAGTGTGCGGTATGTAGCGTGTAGTATGCGGTATGTAGTGTGTAGTGTGCAGTGTGCGGTATGTAGTGTGTAGTGTGCGGTATGTAGTGTGTAGTGTGCGGTATGTAGTGTGTAGTGTGCGGTATGTAGTGTGCAGTGTGCGGTATGTAGTGTGTAGTGTGCAGTGTGCGGTATGTAGTGTGTAGTGTGCAGTGTGCGGTATGTAGTGTGTAGTGTGCAGTGTGCGGTATGTAGTGTGTAGTGTGCGGTGTGCGGTATGTAGTGTGTAGTGTGCGGTATGTAGTGTGCAGTGTGCGGTATGTAGTGTAGTGTGCAGTGTGCGGTATGTAGAGTAGTGTGCAGTGTGCGGTATGTAGTGTAGTGTGTAGTGTGCGGTATGTAGTGTGTAGTGTGCAGTGTGCGGTATGTAGTGTAGTGTGCAGTGTGCGGTATGTAGTGTAGTGTGCAGTGTGCGGTGTGTAGTGTAGTGGGTACTGTGGGTAGTGTGCAGTATGTAGTGCAGTACCTGGCGAGGCGCGGTGCACGAGCGCTCGCACCAGCACGCGACGGCTGCGCGACCTGTGGTGCACGGTATGTAGTGTAGTGTGCAGTGTGCGGTATGTAGTGTAGTGTGCAGTGTGCGGTATGTAGTGTGTAGTGTGCGGTATGTAGTGTGTAGTGTGCGGTATGTAGTGTGCAGTGTGCGGTATGTAGTGTGTAGTGTGCGGTATGTAGTGTGTAGTGTGCGGTATGTAGTGTGCAGTGTGCGGTATGTAGTGTGTAGTGTGCAGTGTGCGGTATGTAGTGTGTAGTGTGCAGTGTGCGGTATGTAGTGTGTAGTGTGCAGTGTGCGGTATGTAGTGTGTAGTGTGCGGTGTGCGGTATGTAGTGTGTAGTGTGCGGTATGTAGTGTGTAGTGTGCAGTGTGCGGTATGTAGTGTAGTGTGCAGTGTGCGGTATGTAGTGTAGTGTGCAGTGTGCGGTATGTAGTGTAGTGTGCAGTGTGCGGTATGTAGTGTAGTGTGTAGTGTGCGGTATGTATTGTGTAGTGTGCAGTGTGCGGTATGTAGTGTAGTGTGCAGTGTGCGGTATGTAGTGTGTAGTGTGCGGTATGTAGTGTGTAGTGTGCGGTATGTAGTGTGCAGTGTGCGGTATGTAGTGTGTAGTGTGCGGTATGTAGTGTGTAGTGTGCGGTATGTAGTGTGCAGTGTGCGGTATGTAGTGTGTAGTGTGCAGTGTGCGGTATGTAGTGTGTAGTGTGTAGTGTGCAGTGTGCGGTATGTAGTGTGTAGTGTGCGGTGTGCGGTATGTAGTGTGTAGTGTGCGGTATGTAGTGTGTAGTGTGCAGTGTGCGGTATGTAGTGTAGTGTGCAGTGTGCGGTATGTAGTGTAGTGTGCAGTGTGCGGTATGTAGTGTAGTGTGCAGTGTGCGGTATGTAGTGTAGTGTGTAGTGTGCGGTATGTATTGTGTAGTGTGCAGTGTGCGGTATGTAGTGTAGTGTGCAGTGTGCGGTATGTAGTGTAGTGTGCAGTGTGCGGTATGTAGTGTAGTGTGCAGTGTGCGGTATGTAGTGTGCGGTATGTAGTGTAGTGGGTAGTGTGCAGTATGTAGTACAGTACCTGGCGAGGCGCGGTGCACGAGCGCTCGCACCAGCACGCGACGGCCGCGCGACCTGTGATGCACGGTATGTAGCGTAGTGTGCAGTGTGCGGTATGTAGTGTGTAGTGTGCGGTATGTAGTGTAGTGTGCAGTGTGCGGTATGTAGTGTGCGGTATGTAGTGTAGTGGGTAGTGTGCAGTATGTAGTGCAGTACCTGGCGAGGCGCGGTGCACGAGCGCTCGCACCAGCACGCGGCGGCTGCGCGACCTGCAGTACACGCGCTACGTTAGACACTACACGCCCACCTACTACACATATACACTGAAAACTTTTATGGCTGAACAGCCGGTTGCATCAAACTTTTTATCATTTATACTTGTACGAAAATCACAAAACATGATATCAGTAATAAAAACACTTAGTATCTTTTATGTTATCAATTCATAGATATAACAATTAAGTAAACATATATCACGTGTACGTATACGTTTATATTATGAATTGTATTGTGCACCTACCAGAGCTATTTCTCCATCACCCAAAGGTAGACTGGTAGAGAACGCCTAAGGCGTTAAGTCCGCCATTGTACATATTTATGTGCAAAAAGTATAATAAATATATAAATAAATATCATAAATATTAAAACGAAAAATATAAAATAATAGCAAAATTATTCAATTTTATCCTCCATTTTGACAGATCTTGAATGACAGTTCTTCCGTTTCACGTATAAGTAACCTGATATTTTTTTGATGCAACCGGCTGTTAATGTGGAGCATGTGAGATGTAATCTAGTTTCAATCATTCAAATTTTAATTAATTTAGTAACAGATCACGCCGGTACCTGGGCGAAGTGTCGGTAGTATCGGTGTGTGCAGACTGTTCCGACTCCGCCGAGCGAACGGAGCGAACGGAGCGAACCGAGCGAGCCGAGCGAGCTGGGCTAACAGTAGGCCGCGACCGCTTCCGTGGCGGCGCGAGCTCGCGGCCCCCTCTGCAAAACCACGCTGCTAGTTACTCCCTCCTGCTGCTAGTGCTGCTGACTACGCTCTTTTCCCTGACGTTTGACTAATATGATGTTTTTCCCTGATAATCCCCGACTTTACCTAACCACCTATTGCTTCTCTGACTCTCCCTGATTTTCTAGATAGTGGGCACCCTGCTCTGAATATTAACTTTCCACGATACCCCGAACTGTTGGTAGTTTGTCTACAAAGGGGGTTGGCAGGCATAAGAGTAGCTGCTTCGTGTGGAGCCACTCGTATTCTGATAGAACTATTGCACGAACTCATCCAGTAATATTTTTTCGATATTGAGTAAACACATTTTCGTAATCAAAATCTGTTCCTGATTCCAAATAATTATGTACAATCGACAATTTTAATCATGACCCAATTTGACGATAAATCGTTCGAAACCGGCAAAATAACAAAGATTTCCATCCTTTTCAGTGCATAAAATATACACTTAGGACGTTTTAAATATTAGGCAAGCTATGTCAATACGGGTTGGAGATCTAGGTATGCAATTTTAACCTTTGTTATCACTAGAATAGATAATATTTTCCATAAAGCATTAATAAAAATATTTTGAATCCAAACTCTTTGGAACAAATATTGTTCTTTTTCAAAACCATGTTCGAACGAATTCTTTCGATTATAAAATGACAGCGTCAAAAAGTCAGTCATAAAAAGTTTTTAAATTTATATCGTGTTTTAGAGGTGAGATATACTAGGTAAAATGCGTACTGAGTCTTAGAAGTACGCGTACGTCTAAATACTTATTCCAAAAACGGTCCACGAGTATTTAGGCGTCTCAAGTTTAATGACGTTTCCTTCAATAACTAGCGAGTCCTCGTAACATTGAGATCAAGTAATGGAGTTTTTTCTGTTTACGGATTATTATCGGCTAGGTAGGTACGTGTAGTAGTTCGTTTTTGTTTTTATTTTAAATTAAATCTTATTGAAAACTTCCCTTCATACTTTACGTTACAGGCTTAGGAGTAGTCCACGAAATAAACAAAAGTCAGTCCTTTATTATATCACAAATTTACACCAAAATTCACTTTTAATCATAAAACATAAGTTTACGTAAATTATGGACACCATTCCTGTGACGTATCATAACGTACTAATTTAAAAAAAACAAATATTGCGAAACAAATGGTTTTGGTCAGTAGTAAGTACTTATAACTAACGAAAACAAATAATAATGCACGCTCCTTGCCAAAGTAAAAGTGATTCTAACTGTATGGTCATGAGGTTTAGAAACGCATAACAAATAAATCGACTCGCAAACATCGCGTACCGACCGAGCCGACGCGATGCCGAACGTCTCCGAGTTCCGACCGAGCTTGTGAGTATGTGAGGCGCCGTACGCCTAAATACTCGAGACGCGTATACGTGGTGAGCACGGAATAAGTCTTTACGCGTCCAGCCAAAAACCTATACCAGTATATACGTCTCACCTCTAGTTACCATGGCAACGTATGTTTACGCGAATGTCGACCTAATTGTATTGGAATATATGTAAGAATATAGCCTTATGGTGGGTCATGATTCAAATTGCTTGACTGTACTTAACTCGAAAAAAAAATCTAGTTTTACGGGCTTTCTTCTTATTACGGCAGGGATGTCTACGTACACGTTCAGTGCTTGAAGTCGAAGCTCTGAAACTGGGGAACTCACCTTAACCCAGCAGGTCTTAAACTGGACTGTTCGCAGATCCACATGGATTATAAATTGGGGCAAATCAAATGACTGGTTATTGTTATACTATGTGGTTCAGCTACAACAGATTGTAATTTGGTTGAATTATATTATTATTATAATAATAAAACATATTAATATATTATAAACATCATTTATTATAAAAATAATACTTAATAACTAACTACATTATAGTACGCGATGATAAAAACTAACATTACATCGCGCGGTCGGCAACAGCCGCGCCCGAGCCGCCCGAGCCGCACGACTGCACGACTGCACTACTGCACTACTGCACTACGCTCCCGGGACACGTGTCCACGTACTCTCGGTTATAAGGCCCAAATTCATAACTACATCATTATCAACATGATCTAATAGGATTTTAATTACATAAAATATTTATAAAAATAAAATACATAATTGAGTTACAAAACTGACTCCAGGTACAAGTAAGAGATAGTGGCAGATATATCCAGCCTTATCTATGCTTATACTAGGAGTGGTTTTATCTCATTTGATATAAGTCAACGGATGTCCGGACGCTTATATTGCTAAGCTTCACTTTTATTCCAACGTAGTATCATAAACGTCTACATTTTTGTAGTTTGACATTTCGAAACGTCAGCTTTTTTACATAATATTTAAATTCTGAGTGGTGTGTCCATATTTTGGTTCGTAAAAGTGAAGCCGTGCGATCACTAATGATAAATACATAGATTTATATAATTATATGGTATAATGTATTCTAGGACATTTCAAATTCAAAACTATGTATTTCCGGGTATCAATTTAATGTGCCAAGCCCTCCTCCAGTTTGATTACCCATTGAATCCACAGAAGTGTCAAAATAAATATATAAGATACAGTTCATGTTCAACATACTAATGATATCACAAAATGAATACGTGCCGGTCCTAAGGCAACCGCATACATACAACTCCGTTCAGTCGAGTGTGTGACTGTCACGATGTCATGACGATCAGACAGTTTATTTAGCCGACGAGGGTGCGCAGACAGTCAACTCATGAATGTCATTTTGTAGACCGCAATTTAATAGCATATTAAATAGAGGTAAATTAAAAGGTACCATCTCGTGCTTTGCTTTACACTAATCATAAATGAAATAGGAAAGAAAACACCGTGTACATCCTACGTTAAGTGCCAGATAACTCATTGGAAACTTTCATACATTACAGTCTAAGCTTAAAGAGTATCCAGACCCAGAAAGTTTTAATGAAATAACTATTTTATCTATTTTACTGATCGAGCGTATGCGCGCTCCAACAAATGACAATACACATTAAGTCGTGGGTCGATAGTTGTTCGACTGACTAATCAATAAGCGACCAATGGGAGTTTTTAATTTTCTTGTCGAACAAGTATCGAGTGACTGCATGCGCACCTACGTACAGTTTCATATAGTTTTGACACTGTTACAATGAAGCAGCTGCTCTCGTACGACTAAGCAGTGTATGTGTGCGGCTCCCCGGGGCGGTGCGGCAGGCTGCAGGCGCAGGCTGGCTCACCCGGGCTGCTCCTGGTCGGACTCTGCGTTTTCTTCGCCTTCCTCCTCGTCGTTTTGACCCCCTGGAATATTTATTTATTTTATTTATTTTATTTATTTTATTTATTTATTTATATTTATTTATACAGCATGGAAATATTCATATTATATAATCAATACAACGTTCAAGGATATTGAAAGTAGTAGGTACCCTATTTTATTGTTGACTAACTATTTTAGCCAAAACTTTTAAAGATCAGATTAAAAAAATATCTAATCCTGCTTCCATTTATATAAACTCCAAATCCTTAGTTTTTTAGGGTTCAAGGGAACATGGGGAAACTATAAGGGTTATAGTTTCCCCATGTTCGTCTGTCCGTCCGCGGCATAGCTCAGAGGTTCTTGGTACTAGGAAGCTGAAGCATAATATAGGTATGCATATTGATCACGCCGATAAAGTGGTAAAATGAAAAAAAAAATTTTTTAGGGTAGCCTCGAACACGTAGTAAGTCAAAAATATTTTTTGAAAAACCTATCTAAGGATACCCTACACGAAGGAATATGCGAAGAAAGAATATCCATCCCCACTTTACGTGTGTCAACTCAAACTCAAAAACGTTTATTGAAATGAGCGTACAGACTGATGAAATGTAAAGGTTACTACGCTAGGCGAGCCGAGCACGAGCGAAGCACGAGCGGAGCCGTTCTTGGCTTCGTCGTTCGCGGCGTCAAGTGTGGACGTACAACGAACCTACAACGATTACTTTCCTCGAACGTAGTTTTCCGCAGTGTGCTCGCGGCACTTGGCGAGTATGGACGAATTTAATAATATAGCAGCAGCCGCTGCTGTTGCAGCGATTATTATAGCATATATACGATATACGTGACCATGCATCAATCTTCTTATTTTTTTATAGTAATCCTCATGTGTTGGGGATTCAATTAATTGCAAGGAAGCATCTTCGGTCCACGTTTCCATGATGCTCGGCTCGAGCGACCGACGTCTGTCACTAAACACGTCCACGAGCGCACTGCGAGCGCGAAGCAAATCCCTTTGTGTTCGCCAAAAAACTGACAACTGGCGGAGCGCAGCACGAACGAAACGCTCGCAGCGAGCTCGCAAGCGAGGCTTGTAAGTCGGTCCACATTAGGCGAATTGTGTTCGGCTCGTGCTCGGCTTGTGCTCGGCTCACCTAGCGTAGACGGACCTTAATATTCTGCCTTTCATTGCATGTTCACTGCAAGCGTGGACGCATAGTGCGCTCAGCGCGATTTACTATCAGTGTCCGTGCCGCCCGGCGCTACGGCAGAGCTAGAGAGTATTTACGGGCGCGGCGCTACGGCAGAGCTAGAGAGTACTCACGGGCGGCGGCGCTACGGCAGAGCTAGAGAGTACTCACGGGCGGCGGCGCTACGGCAGAGCTAGAGAGTACTCACGGGCGCGGCGCGCGTAGTGCTTGCGCGCGGGCGGCGGCGCTACGGCGGCGCTACGGCAGAGCTAGAGAGTACTCACGGGCGCGGCGCGCGTAGTGCTTGCGCGCGGGCGGCGGCGCTACGGCAGAGCTAGAGAGTACTCATGGGCGCGGCGCGCGTAGTGCTTGCGCGCGGGCGGCGGCGCTACGGCAGAGCTAGAGAGTACTCACGGGCGCGGCGCGCGTAGTGCTTGCGCGCGGGCGGCGGCGCTACGGCGGCGCTACGGCAGAGCTAGAGAGTACTCACGGGCGCGGCGCGCGTAGTGCTTGCGCGCGGGCGGCGGCGCTACGGCGGCGCTACGGCAGAGCTAGAGAGTACTCACGGGCGCGGCGCGCGTAGTGCTTGCGCGCGGGCGGCGGCGCTACGGCGGCGCTACGGCAGAGCTAGAGAGTACTCACGGGCGCGGCGCGCGTAGTGCTTGCGCGCGGGCGGCGGCGCTACGGCAGAGCTAGAGAGTACTCACGGGCGCGGCGCGCGTAGTGCTTGCGCGCGGGCGGCGGCGCTACGGCAGAGCTAGAGAGTACTCACGGGCGCGGCGCGCGTAGTGCTTGCGCGCGGGCGGCGGCGCTACGGCGGCGCTACGGCAGAGCTAGAGAGTACTCACGGGCGCGGCGCGTAGTGCTTGCGCGCGGGCGGCGGCGCTACGGCGGCGCTACGGCAGAGCTAGAGAGTACTCACGGGCGCGGCGCGCGTAGTGCTTGCGCGCGGGCGGCGGCGCTACGGCAGAGCTAGAGAGTACTCACGGGCGCGGCGCGCGTAGTGCTTGCGCGCGGGCGGCGGCGCTACGGCGGCGCTACGGCAGAGCTAGAGAGTACTCACGGGCGCGGCGCGCGTAGTGCTTGCGCGCGGGCGGCGGCGCTACGGCAGAGCTAGAGAGTACTCACGGGCGCGGCGCGCGTAGTGCTTGCGCGCGGGCGGCGGCGCTACGGCGGCGCTACGGCAGAGCTAGAGAGTACTCACGGGCGCGGCGCGCGTAGTGCTTGCGCGCGGGCGGCGGCGCTACGGCAGAGCTAGAGAGTACTCACGGGCGCGGCGCGCGTAGTGCTTGCGCGCGGGCGGCGGCGCTACGGCGGCGCTACGGCAGAGCTAGAGAGTACTCACGGGCGCGGCGCGCGTAGTGCTTGCGCGCGGGCGGCGGCGCTACGGCGGCGCTACGGCAGAGCTAGAGAGTACTCACGGGCGCGGCGCGCGTAGTGCTTGCGCGCGGGCGGCGGCGCTACGGCGGCGCTACGGCAGAGCTAGAGAGTACTCACGGGCGCGGCGCGCGTAGTGCTTGCGCGCGGGCGGCGGCGCTACGGCGGCGCTACGGCAGAGCTAGAGAGTACTCACGGGCGCGGCGCGCGTAGTGCTTGCGCGCGGGCGGCGGCGCTACGGCGGCGCTACGGCAGAGCTAGAGAGTACTCACGGGCGCGGCGCGCGTAGTGCTTGCGCGCGGGCGGCGGCGCTACGGCGGCGCTACGGCAGAGCTAGAGAGTACTCACGGGCGCGGCGCGCGTAGTGCTTGCGCGCGGGCGGCGGCGCTACGGCGGCGCTACGGCAGAGCTAGAGAGTACTCACGGGCGCGGCGCGCGTAGTGCTTGCGCGCGGGCGGCGGGCGCTCGTCCGGCGCGTCGGTGAGCAGCGAGCCGCGGTAGGCCAGCAGCGCCGCCCACTCCTCGCCCCACTGCAGCCCGGGCGCCAGCCGCGCCTCGAGCCAGCGCAGCACGCCGCGCTTGTCCTGCCGCAGCAGCTTGCCCGAGAACTCGGCCAGCGCCTCCAGGAAGGGCACGTGCGGCGGCGCCGGGCCCCCGGGGGTCGCCTCCAGCGCCGCGAAGGCGATGCCGGCGCGGTGCAGCGCCGTCAGCGCCTCGCGGTTCTTCACCGCGTCCAGCCCGAACATCACGGAGAACCGCTTCGCCAGCTCCTGTGAGGCACGCTAAGCTACAGCTTGTGACGTATAGAACTGCGAGCTCCCACACCACGACAACGAAACCGAAAAAACTGATTTAAATATCTGTAATACAGTACATTCGAGTGCCCGACCTGACTACTTAAATGTTTAATGTACAAATACAATGAAACATATTATTGTCGGACGCGGAGTCGTGTACCTTGAGCTCGAGCATCTCAGGCATCTGCCGGTGCGGCGTGACGCCGGCGTGCTTCTGCAGCATCTCGGTGTAGAGCGCCTGCATGGCCAGCTCCATGGTGAGCGCGCAGTTGAGCTTGTTGATCTCGCGCGCCTTGCTCAGCGTCGCCTTGATGATGTCGCCGTAGTCGTTGTAGCACTGCGGCAAGCACACTTCCTCTATTACAAACCCGCTTGCACCGACCATGTCTCGTATACCACTGGAACTTTCTGTGAACTCTACGATGCTTTCGATTGAGCTCATCATAACACACTTTTACGATTCCGTTACGGTGACACCATTACGGCGTTAAAGACGAAGCATTTAACTTAATAGACTCACATATGGACATCATAGGTTTCAATACGTACATGTTGATATGGTTAGGAATACTCAGGAAAGTAAGATTAAATGAGGTGTGCCACAAGGCGCAATACTAGGTTCATTTCTATTGTTAAAAAAACCTGAGTTCGGCATTGAAGAAGTATCATGTGGCAGCGAGCGTGTCCGGTGTGGACGGTCGTTACAGCGTTACCTTGATGTAATGCTTGAAGACGTCGGCGGCGCGGCGGATGGGCACGACGTTGTAGACGATGAGCTTGCAGTAGGCGGCCAGGAAGTTGCGGCGCTTGTGCAGCTCCTCGATGCGTCTCTCGTCTTGTCCGTCTGCAACACGCCGCGTGTGAGCCCGGCCCGGCGCTCGCCCGGGAGAGAAGGAGATATCGCGGGGGCTCGACCCAGTGTCAGTCATTAGTCGAATGTCGACTTATATAGTTATCACTGCTAATGATTTTTAACTTAATACCGCGTTGTTCAGTGATTAAAATAACAGTTTTATTGTGAATGTCATGAAAGATTACACTCTTTCAGGAGTAAGTATTAAAATATTATTGTTTTTCTTATTAAATTCATTTTATCATTATATCGCGGTACTATAAACTACGATGACGTTTAAAATCTTTAGTTTAATTAGGAACAAACCATTGCTTACTTAGTATAAATCGATCAATGAATCGGCTGGTCTATTAGCACAATGAATAAGTGCCGATGCCGGCTTTTGTGAAATTGGTACGAATGTTTTTTATGTATGATACAATTAATGATTGTAAAACACAAATTGTAACATTTCGTGATAGCTCGAATTATTTTGTATTTAATCAATAGCTAATGGGAATATAGGTTACTAGGAACTTTAGAAACTGGGCATTAAATAGCTGATAAAACGTATACAAGTGTAGTAAGATCTTATCGTTTTTTTATGAATCGGGTTTCGATACATATTCAACTAGCGGGCATATATCTCCTTCTTTCCATAATCTGAGGTTACAGCGCATAAAAACAAGTAATAAGTAATGCTTTAGTATTTTTTTGACGTGAAATTATGTACGAATACTTTAAATGTCAATGTACACACTAAAACATTACAGCGTTAACCTCAAGTTGACACCACGCAATTTGTCACAAGTTGTTTAACATACAATCTGACAAGTGCCAGTGCAAACGGTGGCACAGCTTGAGGTATCGTGTTCACTATGAACATGCAGGCACTACGCGCTACAAATTATACGAAACAAAATAAGCTCCATTAAATGGTCCAGTCCTCTTCACAATTAGTTGCAAAGTCCCACAGACCGCAGTTTAGTACAAGCTTCATCTTGCCTTGTTAATTCCTGGTATTTATCATGACTTCAGTACTATAAAATTAATAAATTATTATATGGAATGCAAAATAATAATACACTGCACAAAACATGCTCAAACCACAATATACTCGTCAAGTGTGTTAATATACTTATAGCGCAGTTCGACACCGGGAGCGAATACCGGCGTCACTCTACTGAAACACCATTCTGTAATGCAGTGGCGAGTCGGGCGTGCAGGCGACTGCGCGTGCGACTCGGTCGTGCAGGCGACTACGCGTGCGACTCGGGCGTGCAGGCGACTGCGCGTGCGACTCGGGCGTGCAGGCGACTGCGCGTGCGACTCGGTCGTGCAGGCGACTACGCGTGCGACTCGGGCGTGCAGGCGACTGCGCGTGCGACTCGGGCGTGCAGGCGACTGCGCGTGCGACTCGGTCGTGCAGGCGACTACGCGTGCGACTCGGGCGTGCAGGCGACTGCGCGTGCGACTCGGGCGTGCAGGCGACTGCGCGTGCGACTCGGTCGTGCAGGCGACTACGCGTGCGACTCGGGCGTGCAGGCGACTGCGCGTGCGACTCGGGCGTGCAGGCGACTGCGCGTGCGACTCGGTCGTGCGACCGGCCGCTGGGGCTAGGTATTCGCCGTCGGTGTCGGATTGCGTGTAGGAAGCGGGCGTGACAATTTTCCCTTAGTAATGTTAAATGATACACACAAAGAGTACACGAAACGCATACGACGTTCGCGTGTCGCGTCGAGACAAAAATATGCATTATTGTACCGCGGCGGTGACCCCCCGCGGCCCGCGCCATTACTAAGGTAAAATACGCCGTCGGTGTGTCATCTAGTGCGAGCTCGGGGCTTACCGGCGGCGGGGAGCAGCACCGACAGCCCGCGGCAGCGTCACATGCAACACAATACACCACACCGTTATCGCATCGCCCTGTCCCGCCTCACCGTCGCTTCTTACTACCGACTCGTCGACGTTACGTTAATAATGCATATTTTTTCTCTCCTTCACTAACTGTACCGATCACGGTACGGTGCAACTCGGTCACATTCACTATGTACCGTGGTGCACGCAGATCGAACAATCGCGAGCAATACTCATCGCTACATAATCACACCGCAACAATTGTAGTTTTATTTAAATAAAAAAAATCTTACTGTATAACAATATTGAGGTAGCAACGAATAACACTCGTTCTGATAGAGCAAGTACATTTAATCCTGATAGCCGGAAAGTGCACCACACCGCTATTGTACAACTGAATACGCAACCCCAATTTTGAAAACGTGCGCGGGTAGTGCACGCGGCCGCGCCGGCACGCCGCCCCGTCCGGCCGGCGGGACTCACGCACACACTAACTTATAATACGATTGTTCATTGTGATCTTACAATGAGTAACAAACAATATATTTTTAACATAGTTTATCATCACATTATGGTAACCTAGCCGACTGGTGCCGCAAGGTTTAATTGTCGTTCATAGTATAGTCTGTTACAATAGAATTTAATAAAAAGAAGAAAAGTGGGCCTGACACGAATTACTTTGAAAAAATAATTCGTATCGGAAGCCAGTTTTATATGTCGCTTCTTACGTACTATTTATTTAAATTTATGAATTTAATCATATCTTTGGATTCTGTAAATTGTTACTTATGTATTTTAAACATGAATTTTGCTTTGGTATAGTATATTTAGCATTTGAAAACCATTTACATTAACTTTACCATTATATTGGTGCGTTCGTGCTCGGCCCACCAGTCACTAAACTCAACTCAACTAAGGAAGGTAAGGAACTTTTTTCTGATTTAAAATTTATTGAATTCTATTGGAAAAGACTATAATAATAAGAGGATACATCATGTTTCGAGTAGTTTCTCAGTCATACTTTTTGCTTATGACTTTCAGTATACAACATTATACATTATTGATAATGTTTGGTACTAAGTTCCTCCATGCATTCTGGAGTTGATTCGTCATAAGCAGCGCGTCGGTGATGGCACATATAGTCGCGAGTGCCGTACGTCAGCAGCAAACGTAATGACGTCGTACGCAAAGTGTTCTTTCTTGACACAGTTCTATCTTCATCACTATAATTTATATTATTTTTGTACAAACTTTTATGTGTACATGTAAAATTTTAACTGGAATAGTTTAGAGAGTCTAAATATGTAATCGAACGTGACAAAAGACAGGTTTCAATTCGACATACGAGACGCAGCTACGTCGGGACAGTAGACGCGGCCGGGCGGGCTCACCGTAGTCGTGGTGCACGAAGACGAACTCCTGGATGAAGTCGTTGAGCATGTCGCAGAGCTGCGCGTCCGGCTCCAGCACCAGCAGCCGCATGTCGGGCTCGGCCGGGTGGTGCAGGCGCAGCGTGTCGGCGAACAGCAGCAGCAGGTCGCACAGCGACGTGTAGGCCTCCTCCCGCAGCGCCGGCGTGAGGCCGCGCGCCACCACGGCGCGGCAGCAGTCCGCGTACCCGCGCAGCCGCGCCCGCAGCGCCGCCAGCGCGCCGGCCGCGGGCCGCAGCTCGGCCGCGTGCAGCGCCCACAGCAGCGAGTAGAAGCACGCGCGCACCACGTACACCAGCGCCTGCCGCACACGCAGCCGCCCCGACCGGGACGGATCGCTCTTTAAACTTGGACGAGTCGTTTACCTAGTCCTTTTCATTTTTTACAATCTCGACAGTTTACTAGTGTAATAATGACGTAGAACGCGAGCAGTACGCCGTCGACTTAAAACCAAAACAATATATAACAATTTACATTCCTTCTCTAAACCCCTTTCAGAGTGAATCGGCGCACCTTTCCCCGTTTTCGTAATTAATAATCAGTCATCGCTTACACGTACATACGAAATCATACGGCTTATTACGACAGTTCTGCTATGAACCTATGAGGAATTCCGTTCTATATCTCCGAAGTTCATGATCAGATGATAGCATAAATTCTATGGAACCGCTTTGAGATTTATACCCTTCCAACTCCCTTTGAACTCCTTGAACTCCAAATAAAAAATAATTTTACAAATCGATACAAGCGTCTTCGAATAATAGACCAAAAAAAATTATAATAGGATGAAACCCATTGGAAGGGGAGGAAAATATAATAAAAATTAAAGAAAAAATAAATTTCAGGCGATCCGAGGTCAGGAAGTAGAAGGGGTGGGGAGTTAAGGGAAAAAGTTAAATGACAAAGTTGTAGTAAAATTTTCGATTGAAAATTAGAGTACTTTTTCGATATTAAGTCAAAATAAGGTAAAAAAGATATTATTTTAAATCAATTAAATTATAGTGTGTTTGGGACATAAAAAGGTAAGTTTTCACCAAATTTCGTGGAAAAAAAATTGTAAAAGATAAAAATTAAAAATCCAAAAACTTGGTTATTTGAATTTTTCACAAAAAAATTGAGGTTATGTGAAAAAAGTGTTAGTACAAAAATTTTGTAGTTTTTTTTATCATCTACAACTTTGCCATTTAACTTTTTTCCATAGGACTTGTATTTTTGCCGGAAATTGAGATAAACAGTTTCTTTACCCTTACCCCCCTCCCCCTCCCACTTCCCGACCTCAGATTGCCCGTAGTTTTCAAAAACATAATTACTGGATGCTGAATGATTTAGCTATTATTTTTTGTTTTACGGATTACTACGTTTATTCTATTTTTTACCATTTTATATGATTCACGTATACCTTATCAATATTGTTAAAGTATACGAATTCTCCTCGATGTAAAGTGTACAAAAATGATAAAGCATAAATGCGCGTGGAGCAGCGTGCGGCGCGGTACCTGCGGCGGCATCTGCGTCTCGTTGTCCGCGACGCACTTGGGCAGGTCCTCGAACAGCGAGTCCCAGATGTTGGTGTCGTTGAGGTCGTGGCACATGTACATGATGGACACCTTGCGCAGCGAGTTGATCACGTTGAACACCTCGTCCGCGTCCGGCGTCTCGCCCTGCACAGCGCAGTGTTAGTGCGGGCCCGGCCGGGGGGCGGGCGGGCGGGCGGGCGGTACGCACCCCCTCGATGAGGCTGCGGTACTCGTCGATGGCCTCCTTGTACCGGTTGACGCACATGTCGGTGATGGTGGCGCGGGCCACGTTGCAGCGCGAGTACACGCCGCACTGCTCGGCGCACAGGCACTCCAGCGTGCGGCCGCACGTCTCCAGCACCTCGGCCTCCGTCTGCACGCTCACGATGTCGCGCAGCTTGTTCAGCAGCAGCGTGAGGTTCTGCGGGGACAGTAACGTAGTGGAGCGAGACTACCGAACCGTTCGAAGAACGGTACCCTGTTCTCCGCCCCTGTATATTTAGTTATATATACACTGTAAGATCCTAAAAGTGGTGGTCGGATCGACCTGTAATACACGAAAGTCAGCGTAGCCGTATAGTTAGATATACAGGTGCGGAGTATAGAACAGGTGCCTCATATGTGCAAAACCTAGATTCCTTCTAAACATGACCACACGAAACCTTGAATAACTCAAAACACGAATATGAGATTATGAGACTTTCGAAGGAACTAAAGGTTTACAACTTTATAACTTGTATCTATCTTTCAAGTATTTTCTTCTACGTTTTCCTAAGATGACTGGCCTAATAAAGTAGAATGAACATTCTTTACATTTAAATCTAATCCGACGGAGAAAATGTACGCGTATAATAGTCCACCACCCGTGCCAATCCGGGGCGGGTCGCTAGTTTATTATAACTCGAAAACTACAAAAAATGCATACATAGAAAATTTCGTGTGGCAATAAGAGGTATCTAAATAGTGCGGTTTGCAAGACAATATGTACCCCCTCCTGCCGCTGCGTGGTGTAGAGCTCCAGCTCGAAGTACTGCGGGATGGCGGCGAGGTTGGTGAGCTTCTCGGGGTCGGCGCCGAACTTGTCCAGCAGCGCGGGCAGCGTGGCCATGAAGTGCGTCGTCATGCGCGCGCGGTCGTCGCTCACCACCTGCCACAGGCACGCCCACTCTCTACAGTACTTACCTACTTTTTAGGCTCTGTCTGCCTGTCTGCCAATTTGACTGTCACAGCTGATTATTTCAAGTACTACCCTAATGCTATCGACTTGAAATTTAGAGCAGTTGGAAAGAATGATTATCCATAGTATTGCAAAAAATTTAAAAATGATATCGCTTTTATGGGAAAGGAAGGGGAAGTGGAGGTTTAAACCTTAAAAGTGTAGTTATTACGTCATGTGAGTGCTTGCCGGCTCACTGTATTGTATTGTACCTATTTTATATATCACAAACTGTCTGGTGCTTGTGAATCAGAGACGAGCACACCTCACTGCGGGAAGAGTGATCATTTTAGTATCGACCTAGTGTTAGATCTGTAAAAACATGATTTATTGCAGATTAATTTTATGATTTCAACCAAAAAGTAAATCGGCAAGTCCCTGTTCGATAAAGTCGTGTGGTAAATAATGTAATACTATAAAAAAGAACTTACTCCACGATAAGTACGATAACTGCAGAGCTCAAGTTACATTAGTAGACAACGTAGACTACGCATTTTCATGGTTCGTACGTCTTACTGCGTTTATGTCTTTGAACTCTCTGGTGAGACTTTTACACGGACTTTTTTAGGCAGAGACATAGATAATTAATTATCTGTGTTCATTTCAAGTTTTTCGTTCACCAATATTCTGAGCGAAAAGTTTTACTGTCAGTTAGTTTTTTAAAGATGATATTTATGTATTAAAATATAAAGTTTATAAAATTGCTGCGAATGACTTGCCATTCGCAGCAATTTTATGTCACGTGCATGCGGTAGCCGTGAGTGACAAGCGGCTGTACCTTGGCCTGCTCCTTGGACAGCATGTGGTGGTGCTTCCTGCTGGCGCCGCGGCCCACCGGCGGCTCGCCCGTGCTGGCCTGCCGCACGCAGCACACCATCAGCTCGATCAGCGACGACTCCTGCACACACGCACACGTCACACTCGCCCGCTCGCCCACACTCGCCCGCTCGCCCGCGCTCGCACGCCCGCACGCACCTGTCTGTTGTCCAGCGCCTCTTCGTTGGGCCCCGCCTCCTCCAGCAGCAGGTCCGTCATGCACTCCCAGTCCTTCATCATGGGGTTGGACTCGATCAGCGAGTCGACCAGGTACGCGCCGTGCTCGTGTAACTGCAATGTATAATTCAATGACATGCATCAGTCGAATGGTTTCGCGTAGCTGGGGAAGACATCGGTCCCACAGCGGCAGAGCTGCGCGCACCTCGGACTCGATGAAGAACTGCACGAGGTCGCGGATGAGCGGCGTGTTGGGCAGGCGCTGCTTGCCGCGGCGCGAGCGCGCGGGGGCGGGCGCGGGGGCGGGCGCGGGCGCGGGGGCGGGCGCGGCGCCGGGGGCGGGCGCGGGGGCGGGCGCGGGCGGCTCGTCGTTGCGGAACAGGCGCACGTTGAGGAACTCGCCGGCCGCGGCGGCCACGGCGCGCTGCGAGGAGTACACCAGCTCGTACACGTTCTCGCAGTCCTTGTCCGTCAGCACGTCCGGGTGCATGCGGCACCTGCCGGGGCCACATTACATTCTTATATTCCTAAAATGTGTATTCAACAGATCGAATATAACGTAGAATAAATGACTATGTAATAATAAATCCACAGACAAATTTTATTCTACATAACCTTTGCAATTAGATCTGACCTGCTACCACCGTCCTCTCTTTCTATCCCTGCGCACACTTGTGATTATGCAAAAAACAGTTGTGTTTATCCAAAGCTTGAAAGGACTGAAAATATTAAATACCTTGGCATAATCATTGACCAACACATATCCTTCCAACCTCATATACAGGCCCTTGTGTCCAGATTGCGCAAACTTATCTATATATTTAAAACATTAAGACCCTCGGCCGATCGCATCAAGATTATCTACTATACATTATGTCATTCCTTATTAGAGTATTGCATCACTTCATGGGGAGGTGCTGCCAAAATTCTTATGATCGAAGTAGAGAGAGTACAGCGTGCAATACTGAAGGTTGGCGCCAACCTCCCCTTCCAATACCCGACTGTGGATCTCTATAGGGAATGGGACATCCTCACGGTTCGACAGACCTTCATTCCGCGTACTGTAATTAAAAAACATTGCGAACTGCAATTTGACGCTAGTCTGCTGAAACAACGTAGAGCCAAAGTATGTCCCGCCATTTCAGTCAGAACATCCTACTGCCAAAAATATTTCTATTTCCTTGGAAATTATTTATATAATAAATTAAATAAAATCCTGAACATATACCCTAAGCCAAAAGCTAGCTGTATAAGAACATTAAAAATTAATTTAAAAATGCTTAACTACGAAGAAACTGAGAATCTTTTATCAATCCTCACATAAACCTAATCCACACCACACTCTGGTCCAAACTGTCATTGCATCATACTACTCGCATTCATTCATCCATCATTGCACCCATACATTCATATTATCATAACACAATAAACACATTCACAGTTGATTCTGCTTCAAATTTGCATCTCTTACTTACTTTTTCAATAAATGTATTCTCTTCTGCTTTCATAGTCTGGTAAAATTAAAAATGTACTACATAATTCTAACTGAAGGTGGGGCACTGGGGACCTGTAACACAGGTTTTATATTTTTTTAAACCTACATCAGGCACCAGTCTCTCACATAGGTGAAAGTTAAGATAAGGCAAAGGCTATTTAATTATAAGACCTATACCTATTGCGAAGAGAGAAAAAAATACAAGACGATTGAAATCAAAGCTCATAAATTAGAATTTGTTGCGAGACTAGACTAGAAACGTCATCGCATCTCGCCCTACATCTCATACAGCCTACAGTAATATGCACTAACTTCAATATGGCGATGACGAGCTTGACGGCGTGGACGGCGACCTCGGTCTCCTTGTCGAGCGTCATGGAGACGATGCGGTCCTTGAACTTGGACGTGAAGAGCTCCAGCTTGCCCTTCAGCTCCTCGCACTCGTACAGCGGCTGCAGCGCCTGCAGGCAGCGCAGCCGGACCTCTCCCACCTGCCGAACATATTTTCTCATTTAAGAACTTCATCAACAAATCTAGCTATTTGCCGTTGACTCACCCGCATCCCAACTAACCATTTTCCCGCGCAAAAATAAAAACTATGCGTCTGTGACTTAATCTCTATTTCATGTAAATCGGTTTAGCCATTTTACTGTAAGTGTGACGGACAGAGTTACTTTTTGAACTGGTGTTTGCCACTTCGCAAAGATTCAACAATTAGTTATTTTTTTGCAATACCTTCATGTCATACCTTGTCATGCAATGTCCAGCCAATGTATTTAAGGTAGAGGTCGTCCAAGAAATGTGCTGGGAACTTTTCCATCCAGATACCTATCTCAGCCATCGTGATCGCTCTAATATCAGGCAGTGTGTCCCTGCAAACAACAATGTGAGAGTTCTGGTTCACAAGTTTAATCATGGATCTTGCTAATGCTGCATATTGAAGTATGTGTGCAAAAATAAGTGTCAAATACAAAATTTTGCACTTATTTTTACTCCCCGCTATAATATATATTTTTACTAGCACTACTAGTAAACTTTGGCGTTTTTATGAAAACGACGACATCTACCGGGCCCAGTTGTTTCTTCAATCTGTCCAGGGACTGACTCAAATATACACAGGAACTTCATTCAAATCAGTCAAGCTGTTTAGGAGGAGTTAGGTGACAAACACACATACAGAAGAATTATATACATAATAGCTTTCCGCCCGCGGCTTCGCCCGCGTGGACTTTTTTTACAGTTTGGGTTACATTATTCAAGTTTTAATAGGGATCCCTAATTATTTCTGGAAATAAATAAAGCCTATGACACTTCGTTAAGATGTAGCTAAAGTAAAACCGCAAAGTAATGACCCAAACTGTAACGTTTACTTGGATCTGATGGCTTATCACGGTCTCTTACCCGCTCACGTTATTCCAACTCGCAACGCAAGCTGCTTAGATCATGTGATGTTAAGATCCAGTAGATGCGCAGCGACTTTTATACTTGATTTTCTTATTACTGATCACGCACCTCTTGTTTTTTGGTTGGATTGCAAAACGAAAAGGCACACTCCAAAGAATACTTTATTAAAGATTTTGTATCCCGCTCTGGTGCTCAAAATATCCCATACAAATTTTATCTCGGTTTATAATACTTCTGACGCTAACGAATCAGCTTCTAACTTAATTAATATAATTTCCGACGTCATCAGTATGCACTCTAAACAAATAAATATTCCCCACCGTAAACGAACAATCAAACCGTGGATGACTCCGGGTTTGATCCGATGTGTGAGGCATAGGGACAAATTACACAAACAAACAAAATCCGATCCAAACAATGCAATATTGCTGGTCACATACACTAGGTTCCGCAATTTTTGCAATAATCTCTTAAAAAAACTCAAAATTAGCTTTGAAAAATCTGAATTTCATAAAAATATAAACAATACGATAGGTATGTGGAACACTATAAATAAAATTGTCAATCTTAAACAATCCTCACCTCCTCCTAGTGAACTACTTAATTTAGTTCCGGATCCTTGTGAATCACTTAACTTGGTAAATCGTTTTTTTGCTGAAATAGGCTCAACTTATGCAAATGCAATATTAAATAACCACGCTCCTAACCCACCAAATATCTCAACCAGATCTACTCACCCTTCAGTACCGAGACTCTATGGCGTTGTCGGACACTGATTGGCAAGAGGTTGATAATATTATCATCAACTTGAAAAGTGACTCTGCAGCTGGTATTGACAACATACCGACACTCGTAATTAAAAGTGCTAAGAGTAGTCTTATTCCTCCTCTCACATATATGTATAACCTATGTTTATCGAATTCTCTTAACAGATTTTGAATTCTTCATTAATAGAACCATGTATTAGATTAAGAGAAAAATTGTAAAATTAAGTGATAAAAAATAAACTATTCTATTCTATTCTAGCTTTCTAACGGTGAAAGATTTTTTTTAAATCGGTCCAGTAGTTTTTGAGTTAAAACCCTACAAACAAACAAATCTTTTCTCTTTATAATATTAGTATAGATATAGTATAGTATATAGTATAGAAGACATATAATAAATATATATTTATAAAGTATAATATTTACCAGTATTCATTTTATAATACATGGTAATGTAATAACATGATGATTTATAAACATATACATAGGCCAGTGGTCAGGGCTCACCTGTATCTGTGCACAAACACAGACTTGAACATGTAGGACAGCATGTTCTTAATCTCCTCCATGTTCTCCTCGAGCTCCTGCCGCTTGGCCACCAGCACCTCGAGGCGCTCGTTGGCCCGCTTGTCCCGCGCCTTCAGCCGCTCCGCCTCGTACTGGCGCAGGCAGTTGTCGCAGTTCACGCTCGTCAGCAGAGCCACGTCCACCAGCGCCGTCATCAGCTTCATCACTGGGGGACAATGTCAACTTACAGCAATGCGACCTGCTTGTTACTAACAGATTATTATATTTATACACTTACTAGCTGTTTCCCGCGGTTTCACCCGCATCCCGAGGGAACTACTTAGCGCACCCGGGTAAAAAGTAGCCTATGTTGTTCCTCAGGGTCTATTCTATCTCTGTACCAAATTTCATTTATATCGGTCCAGTAGTTTTGGCGTGAAAGCGTAACAAACAGACAGACAGACAGACAGAGTTACTTTCGCATTTATAATATTAGTAAGGAAGTAAGGATTATTAGAATGTTGATTGCATTTATATTCGACACAAAAAATATAAATTGTAAATGTGATGTAGCTGCCGAATAGAGTTCCTACCTTACTTATATTGAAAAAATATTCAATTTTAAACATTCATGATCTCTGCATGTTATTATTTTATGTACATACATGAAAATTGTTAAAACTTATTTAAAAAGAGTAACCATGCATGCCCATTCTTCTCCTTGAGAAACTACTTTTTGGAATGGGCAAATAAATTTATTTTTAGGGTTCCGTAGTCCGACAAGGAACCCTTATAGTTTCGCCATAAAGATAAAGAAATATTTATTGCATAACTGTGTACATAAAGGTCTTATTATGAAAAAATCACATGTTTCTTAGGATCAAACAGTCTATCCATGTCGGATATGCAATATAGTATAGTTCAGTACCAATAACAGAATATAAACACAAATATTACAAAACAAAAAAATATCATTGTTACATAACTTTTTACCAAAATATTCATTTAGATTATAGAAAACATTCTCAATTAATAATTTCTTTAATTTTCTTTTAAACATTTTTCCATTTAATTGTTTGATAGCTGGTGGCAACGGGTTGTAGACTCTAATGGCAGTAATATAAGTACTTTTATAATAAATAATACTTTTAATATAAATAATACTTTTAATATAAGGTAAATTAATATCATATTTGTATTGTGTACGAACATTTCGTTTTGAATCTGATTTAAAGTTGAAGTATTGCATATTACTTTTAACAAATAAACATAATTCCAGTTACTGTAAGAAAACCCTCCGTTCTGAAAACATCTCGTAATGATTCTGTACTGTGCATATTATATATATTGTTCTTATACATTTTTTCTGAAGAATGAAAGTTGATTGCACATTCGTCGGGTTGCCCCAGTATATAATGCCATAACATAAAATTGGATAAACATTTCCATAATAGGCATTTTTTTGAAACACTAACGTTAGTAGTCTCAGAGAGGATAGATAGTGCGTAACAAGCACTGGATATTTTTTTATTTACTTTTCCAATATGAGATTTCCAGTTTAAATGCTTATCTATTGTAACTCCTAGAAAATTTGTATCTAATACCTCTTCAATTTTTGTATCAGCCACGGTTATATTTATTTTAGTGGGTTTACTTTTGTAATTTTGAAATTGAATTAATTTGGTATTTGAAAGATTAACTTTTAAATTTAGCGACTGCAACCAATCGGTAACTAATTTTAATGTTTTGTTAATTTCTGCTTCATAATTAATATATATATCCATATCCGTCTGTCTGTCTGTCCGCGGCATAGCTCCGAGGTTCTTGTTACTAGGAAACTGAAATTTGGTATGGATATGTATATTGATCACGCCGAGAAAGTGGTAAAATAAAATTTTGAAAAAAAAATTTTTTAGGGTAGCTCCCAAACACGTAAAGTGGGGATGAATATTTTTTTTCTCGCGTACCCCTTCATGTGGGGTATGGTTAGATAGGTCTTTTAAAAATATTATGGGTGTGTCGAGACCATTTTTCGGTTAAGCGAGCTATTTGCGAAATATCTAGATTTTAAGTGAAAAAATTTGTTCGATACGAGCATCCCCCCCTCTAACTTTTGAATGGCTGTACCTAGAAATGTGAAAAAATTCACAGACGTAGCACATGTAATGAACTTACAAGGAAAACTATCACGGCTAAGTAGGTTTAACCGGTTAGAGTTATAGTCGACTAACTAAGACTTACTACGGAACCCTACTGTGCGTGGCCTGACACGCACTTGGCCGGTTTTTTTTACTTTAAAAAGTGCTTGTTATTAAGCCTAATTGAAAAAAATATATTAAAGGAGCTCGTAGCTAAGTCAGAAGCCAGAAAGTCTGACAACCAGTCTTACCAAGGGGTACCGTGTTACCGAGGTCAGATAGGCAGTCGCTCCATGTAAAACACTGGTACTCAGCTGCAACCAGTTTAGACCCCAACATAGTCGGGAAAAAGCTAGGCAGATGATGATGATTAAATAAATTATTTGAATTAAATTGAAAAAATATTATGTTTAACATTTTCCTTAACAGAAAAAATGACAGAAAACTGATGTTCACAATAACATAGACAGAAGTTAAATTGTTCAAGTTCAGATTAATCCTTACTAATACACTCGAGAGCAATGAATCCGGGTCACTTAAAGAATGTTAAAAATCTCGGAAACTAAAAATGATAGGTTAATGCAATAAATTGTATTTAATAGACAATGTAATACTCCTTAAATGAAAGTAAAAAAAATATGAGTCACCATACATTTTATTAACACAAAATTACATAAAGAAAAAAACTGCTGATCTCTCCTTAAAACAAAAATAGGAAACATGAAATTTTTGAACTTTATTACGATTTTCTTGAATTTTAATACTTCGTATTGCCTCCTCGTGCTTCCATTACTGCGTTTACGCGGTTTGGCATGCTGTACACCAAGTTCCTTATACGATTTTGGGGAATATTCTCCCATTCCTCTGTGAGAGCAATTTTGAGCTCACGAAGCGTGATTGGGGGAGGGTTTCGTTGTTTTACGCATCTGCCTAGCTCGTCCCAAGCATGCTCGATCGGGTTGATATCCGGGCTGCGCGCTGGCCACTCCATACGAGTAATGTTCATCTCTTGAAGGTAGTCATTCACAATCCTACCTGTATGAGGTCGGGCATTGTCATGCATAAATATAGCATCCTCACCTAAATTGACCATAAATGGACCAACGTGATCATTGAGGATTTCTTCCACATATCTTTCGCTAGTTAAAGAGCCGTTTTCTATGATCACCAGCTCTGTGCGACTTTCAGAAGAAATTCCGGCCCACACAAGTACAGACCCACCACCGTAGGCTACTTTTTCTTCGATGCATGCTTGCTTGAATCTTTCCCCTGGTCTTCGATACACTCTGTGTCTTCCATCGTGCTTGTAGAGCATAAATTTTGATTCGTCGGAGAACATAACTTTTGACCAATCTTCAATACTGCAATTTACGTGGCTCTGGGCATATCTTAGTCTTGAAATACGATGCCCACGCTCCAGTTTAGGGCCGTTTGCAGGTCTAAGGGGTTTTAAGTTAGATTCAGCAAGCCGACGTCTTACTGTCCATGCACTTGGGTTACTTCCTCCGAGGCGTCAAAACTGATTTGTGAGTTCAGTTCCTGTGAGAAAGCGATTTCGAAGCATGGTGCTCACCAAGTATCGGTCTTCTCGTGCTGTGGTACACCTGGTTCTGCCCGTTCCTGGTCTGCGTAGGTTAGAACCAGTTTCTTCGTAACGTCGGAGAACTCTTTGTACTGTTGACAGCGACACACCGACAGTCCTGGCTGTATCGCGCTGACTCCGGCCGGTTTCCAGCATTGTAAGTATTCTGGTGCATTCTTCAGGCGTAAGCGACATAATTTCAGCTTGAATAATGAATATAGAGCACTATCAACATGGTTTATGTACCCACATAAATGACAGATTACAAACAAAAGCAAAACCAAATGCTGTAATTTCGTAGTTCCATCTTCGAAAGTGGCCCTTTTTCAAATTTGATTTTTTTATGATATAACTTTACAATAACTAAGAAGTTTTAATACCTTCATTTAAGGAGTATTACATTGTCTATTAAATACAATTTATTGCATTAACCTAGCATTTTTAGTTTCCGAGATTTTTAGGATTCTTTAAGTGACCTGGATTCATTGCTCTCGAGTGTATTATAAATGCGAAAGTAACTGTCTGTCTGTCTGTCTGTCTGTCTGTTACGCTTTCACGCCAAAACTACTGGACCGATATAAATGAAATTTGGTACAGAGATAGAATAGACCCTGAGGAACAACATAGGCTACTTTTTACCCGGGTGCGCTAAGTAGTTCCCTCGGGATGCGGGTGAAACCGCGGGAAACAGCTAGTATTATATATAGCTGTTGCCCGCGGTTTCACCGGCATTCCGAGAGCACTACAACCCACCCGGATAAAAAGTATCCTAGAACCAAGAATCCAGGGGGGATGTGGTTCTAGGATACTCTATCTCTGTACCAGATTTCATCCAAATCCTTTTACTGTGAAAGTGTAACAACTTAGACTACTTTTTATCGGGATGTGTTGTAAGAAGCTCTTTAGGCACGCAGGTGAAACTGCAACAGCAGCGACATAATATTATAAACTATAATAGCCGGTTACATCAAAAAAATATCAAGTTATTTATATGTGAAACGGAGGAACTGTCATTCAAGTTCTGTCAAATGGCGGATAAAATTAAGTATTGTTGCAATAATTTTATGTTTTTCGTCTTAATATTTATGATACATGTTTACTTTATTATTATATCTATGTATTGATAACATAAATCATATTAAAAGTGTTCTTATTACTGATATCATGTTATGTGATTTTCGTAAATGTATAATGTATAAATGATAAAATTATATTAATTATATTATAAAGTATCAGTATGCAGTCAGAGGCGGCGTAAGGCGTGGGCGGTGTGGGCCCACGCCACGGCCTCGCGGTGCAAGGGGCCTCGCGCTTCGCAGCCGAAAACTTGATGTATTGATCCACTAGCGTTTAAATAAAACTTATTTTTCTCTTTTCAGGGTCGGTGGGTCATCTTAGGGGCGGAGTATTTTTGGAAGTCGGTTACTTCCTTTAGACGCTAGTGGATCAATACATCAAGTATTTATTTTGTAAAAAAATATATTTTATATTCCCTTCTTCTTGCACCATCACAGGGCCTCGCAAAATGTACCTTGCCCACATTAAGTTTAGGTCTTGCGCCGCCCCTGTATGCAGTCATACAGTGACATAAATTCTGGTGATGTTTATAACCCTAGTCACTTTCAACTAATATTATGTAACTATGTGATGGTGAAGGTGATTTATAATTTTCTCAAGCATCATTCTGCTTCTGAATTAAATGTCCAAGTGGATAGGATTACAGCAGAATTGCTTAAAGCCAAAAGAATATTGATCTTCTTTTTGTACACAGGTAAAGCACATAATAACCACCATAATATAAATGGCTGATTAGAGTTACTAAAAGATTGCTTAGTTACCGGCCAGCGTAGCAGTGTGTCTGAAGGCTCTGACTTGTGAGTCAGACAGCCCGGTGAGCAGGGAGATGATGTTGTCCATGAGGTACTGGTCGTAGATGATGGAGTACTGGCACATCTTCACTAGTGTCTGAATAAACTCACAGAAGTTGGAGCGGAACTTCTTCCAAGTCTGCCCAGTCATTATGAGTGGATATTCTCCACTTTCCTGTTAAGAATATACATACATTTTGATGAGTTTATCAATTAATTGCACTAGTACAGCTTAGTATTTTATCAACAGCATCTTAATATCATGCATTAAAAATACACCCCTTTTAACAATGCTTCATCTGTTGTTCACCTTAGATAGTGAATTGATTCACAGAACAGTTAGTAAGTGAACCACTTAGATTATATACATGTCTAGATGGAGCGTCGCCCTACAATCATAACAAAGAAAACGAGGCAACGATTTCAAGAACGTGTGCGTGCAGGCGTCGTTTTACACTGTGCGTACATACGTCTCTGTGTGCGTATAATGATACCAGTTACCAGGTATTCTCCCATAAATCACATAAAAATAATAGACTTATTAAATACGAGAAGGTTTAGGTGTACTATTGTGTGTACCAGTGGCGTGCAGTTCATATAGGCAAAAAGACACTGCCTACCCTACATAACTCAGAAAATATTTACTATCTTTATTTTATTTTAATAAGTATCTAATATTTTATCTCAGAGTAATTACTATCAATAAAAAATCTTGAAACTTAAATCAGCTCCACCTGTCGAATATTGGTGGTATTACGAAGAATACTCGCGATACATTTCAACAACACAAAAAAGTTTGCGCGGTACTAGGGCGCCCCTAGCGAATCTAGGCAGAAAACGTGAATGCCTCATTTCGTACAATAGTATTTGTAAGAAGACTCGTAGACATGCGAATACAATGCAGTGTGCGTTCGTATAAATATTTTGCACACATTGATACAAATTACGCACACAAATAACAAAAAAGGCAATGTCTTAATTCGATTTATACGACGGAAACATCGGTTCGGAAACCTTCGGCTATCGACAAGGCCACAAGAGACGGTGGCCGATGTTTTCCGAACCGATCTACATTATGATGTAATGTAACTATTTTAAAAAGTAGCATGTTTTGACTTTCTTATCTCTAAGTAAACAACATTTCTTTTAGTCGTATTTTTTTTTTCTGTGACGTGAGTTTCGCGCGCGTCGCCATTGTTATTGTTTATCTGACTTGTTCTGTGCTAGCGAATATTTCTTAATATTTTAATAATAGTGAGTTTTAAGCGTTGATAATAGTGTGAAATGGAATATATTCACTGTGAAAGTGGTGTGTGTGTACAGAAAATTAAAAATTATGAGTTTTTAACACTATCTTTCGGAGAAAAAAAACAAGTGATCGCGAAAGGCCGTTGTACACCAGATTTACAATTAATACAAACTAAAGGTAAAGTCAATCGTAAATTCAATACAAAACAATTCGATTCATATTATTAGCTCTCGGATTGCATACACGCTATTTCCCTTGCCTACTATTTTACACACACAATAAATTAATAAAACCGTCTGAAACGACGCAGGTTTCAACTATTCATATTTATCTCCTACGGTAGCCAAAACAGTCCTGGATTTGTCAATAGGCCGTATAGGCCGCGGCCTAGGGGCGGCAGCGTCCTAGGGGGGCGGCAGATTTCAGAGGATACTCACTTGATTTCAGAGGGTAAAGTCAAACAAGTTCACTGGTTTTCTCATGGTTTTTTATACTAATACGTTAAATCCCTCAGAAACTCATTCCTATCGAAAATTATCAATCCTAGGTACCTACTGTTATGTTATTGTGCCTATTTTATCTATATTAGGTACTGCGTGAGTGTTGGATGAGAGCGGGGGGCGGGTGGCAGCGGCATTTTTCATTGTTTTCGCGGAAAAGCAACATTTTTAAATTTGTTACAGTTATCACTTACATAAAAGCGTAAAGCGTGAGCAGAGGCTTAGCTACCCAGGGGCTAGGCAGGGCAGTGCCCCGGGGCCCCCAAAACCTGATTAGCCAACCTTATTGAATTAGCAAAAAATTCCCCATCTTTGGAAACTAAATAAAAATAGGTCGCAACATCAACAATCATGGCAACCCATTAAAAAAATATTATTCCCCATAATTATCTTGCTAAAAAGGAAATTCGCGCTCGCTTCGCTCGCGTTTTCAATGACATATTCTTATTTCTTTTCAGATTCTGTTTTCGTTAAAATTTATTGAAAAGTATAATTATCATGTGAAAAAAAAGTTAGCGCTCGCGCTTCTGAGTACGTAGGTATATTATTTATTTTCAGATTCTATTTTTGATACAATTTATTGAAAAATTTTATTCCCTAAAAAAATTCGCGCTCGCTTCGCTCGCGCTATCGTAATACGTGAGTATTTGTATTTTTTACAAGCACTGTTTTTAATACCATTTATTTTAAAATATTATTCCCTATAATTAACATGCTAAAAAAATTTTCGCTCGCTTCGCTCACGCTGTCGATTGCGTGTCAATTGGTTTTTAACCTCTGTTTTTGTTACAATTATTTTAAAAATATTAATCCTAATAATATTATACTGTTAAACAAGTAAAACATAGTGTTTATTAAAATGCGAAAGGTTTTGTTTCTTTTGTGAAAAGTCTACCTTCCATTTGGACTGCGCCCCAGTCTGATACAAGGGCCCCGATCAAAAGTTGATATGGGACCCCTAAAAGGCTACGCCATTGGTCGCCACCCCCGCTACCCGCCCGCACTCACCGAGCAGCCTGCCCCGCTGCCTGCACCCGCTTCCTGCGCCTGCCGCCCGCGCCGGCAAACCCTTATGGGCTTTAGGGTCAATTTATACTAGCGCAGAGTCGAAGCGCATCGAAGCGTCTATCCAAACCTGAACATAACAAATTCAACCTTAACTCCACAGCGTAACGCACACATTACTTCTGAGATTTTAAAAACCCACGCGAATTCGCGCGTCTGCGCGTGAACAACGCTGACTGGTGCGCGCGCATTCGCGCATCCATGCGCCAACTAGCGAACCTACGCGTCATCAGTCGGAAATTGGCCTGCGTCGATGTTGATCACGACGCATATTCTGACGAATACGCACGCATTCGTGCGGCTTCGCTTTAGTTGTAAAGAATTTGACGCTTCGATGCGCTTCGACTCTGCGCTAGTATAAATTGACTCTTATGGTTTCATTTCGTCTGTCTGTCTATCTGTCACAGCTGATTATTTCAGAAACTACTCATGCTTGCAACAGTTATGAAGAACGATAATACATGCGTATAAAAACATCTTTTATAGAAAAAGTGGGTAGAAGTGGGGGGTTAAAATTTATTTAGGCATCATAATGAAAGGTCTAAATAATTTACACATTCGAATATAGTTTTAAGTTTTCTGGTATGTCTTTTAATTTTGGAGTTATAATAGATTCCGCAAAAAAAATAATCGTTCTTATCCCCGTATGTCCGAAGACATACGGGAGGAGGAGACATATTGAGAACAGAAAAATCTGAAATAAATTAGGGCTGATAGACATTAGCCTAAATATTACAGGAAAAATAAAACGGTATCGTATGTATCGTATTGCAGTTTTTAAGTAATCAGCAATTTTCCTCAACAAACATTATGCGGTCGAAAAAAAAAACAAGATCCCGACTCGCACTTGGCCGGTTTATATTATTTAACTTTAGTGTTTTCTTTACTACAAATGTAAAATTATTATTTTAGGAAAGTACATGGGCGGCGGAAATAAAGTGGCCTATACTCATAAAAAATATAAATCCGGCACTGAGCCAAAACCATGAGCAATCTGACTTAGAAGCTTCCGTACACTTGGAAAAAATCGTATTGAAACACGATGAAAGTCGATCGAAACCGAAATATTATTCAATCACTTTTGATATTGTTTGTTTTTGGAGTAAACATGAGCTCACTTTGCGTGAAAGAATTTGTTCCTGAATGTGAATATGGGAAGTTATTAGGAGAGGTCAACTTTCATGCGAAATACGACGGAGTTATGGACAACTATTTATGAAATTCGTTCTTAGGTCGGTACTCATGTTCGAGATTTTTAAATCAAATCTGAATCTATGATTATTTGAGGTGGCAAATTACATGCATCATTATTTGATCGACAAGACGACGAACCAAAACGGGAAAGGTATTTTTGAAAAGTGGGTACCAAAGCCAGGCGGGTGTCACCCGGCGCGGCGGCGCATTTCACGGGCAGGCGTACCTATCGTAGTATCGAAGGTCGCGCGCCGCTCGTCCGCACGCTTTGGCTTTTCTGCCTACCCTGCCTAAAATCTCTGTGCACGCCACTGGTGTGTACTATTAATCAGTGTCAGTTATTTATAATTACTAAAATGTGAACATAAAGTCGGTACCAGGTATATTATTTACCTAACTAATAAAACAATACACAACAATATTTACTTAGCATCGACTTCAAAATCATGTAAAGGAAGACTGAATAAATTAATGTTAGTAAATTTACTCTAGGCACTTTGGAAATTTTAATAAGATTTAATAGTCCCAAAGCAAATATAATCATTAAAATGGACTCTTAAACAAAAAGTTATACGCGAGCATTATGTTATTATAAAAACAAATCATTTAAAAAATAAATACCCGACAACGTTAAAACTAACTTTAAATAAAAATTAAATATACTTAATCAAAGATATACAAAAAAAAAAGTCTTGACCTATAGATTCCCGGAAAAGCTATTATCTACGATTTTTTTCCTTTGCACGCGAGTACGATTCGCACTTGGCCAGTTTTTTTAAATATACACGAACGAAATTGTATAAACGTAACCATAAGCCAACTACAATGTTATTACAAATACCGTCATTTTATCGCTGTTATTTGATTTTTACTTAGCACGCGTAATACGTAGTGACAGTAAAGCGGCACGATCTGTACTGATCGGCGGGTAAGCCGGTAAGCACTTGTCAGCTAATAGTTAGCTGACACTGATTGACACGTTTGCGCGCACTTGACGCTACATCTAGACATGTATCTCACGCAAAATACGCGCTTTGTCGTGGAGTTGCGGAAAACAGCCCGCCTAAACCTATCTAGCTATCTCATGTCTAGATAGGTTTTTTAAAACTTATCTAAACCTATCTAGACATGTATATATACATGTCTAGATAGGTTTAGATAAGTTTTGGTTCACCTTAGATTATATATAATCTAAGGTGAACCAAAACTTTTCAATGAGTACCATGAACCATGTTACCTCATCAAATTCCTGAGTCATTTTCTTGATGATGAGTGTGTGGTCCATCTGCGCCATGTCGGGTGTGACCTTCCCTCGGCAGCCAGACGCATTGATGAAAAACTGCATCAGTTGTACCAACGCAGCTTCTCTGTTAGTCTTGTACTCCTCGATCCACATGTCCACAACTTGCTGTGAAGCAATACAAATGCTAGTACATAGCAGTAGATATCTCTTTCAAAAAGAATTTCAGAAACTATTTAATTGAAAAATCTTCTATTATTAATCAATAAAAAAGAAAATACTTTATTGGCACAAAACAATAAATGAATAAATAACAAAGAAAACCAAGTAAAACAAGATAAAAGATATAATTTTCTCTCATGGTAGCCTGAAATGCCTCAGCTCAGCATGTCTAATGGAGTTAGTCCCAGATCGTCATGGTTCCATTTCGTCATCAATAAAAAACGTGTCCCATTTTGTCACTGCTAAAAATATTTTTATTAGCATAGTCCCACTTCCTCATTATTACTTTATTTAGATTAAAGTACCGTCAGAAAGAAAAGCTTTAGGCTTATTCTAATTCAAAATATATAATTAAAATATAAGAGTTTCGTAAACCACCTTAAGGTTTTAAATATGTGAATATAATGATAAACCCACGTCATGGAACTATAATAAAAACTATATTGATTTTGTTCTGGACGAATGGAGCAATAGAAAGTAGGCAACAAATAATCCTATTTTATGTGGTTTTTTTTCATTAAAAAGGTTCTGTGATTGCATAATTTGCATATACTGACTCCCCATTTGCCAAATCTGATTCAATCTGATCAATGCTATTTCATGCCTTCTGTGTACGAGAAGAGACCTTTGATGTAAACGATGATTAATTTTTTATAAAATGTATTCGTAAACCACCTAATTACTAGTTAAAGTACTAGGAGAACAGAATTCTATAGGGGACATAGGTATATAATAAGAAAACTCCATATTTAAGTTTGCATACGAAACATTACAACTTTTAGATTGGGATGGGCTAAAAATATATTGGGAAGTAATTCCTAACCATAGGTCTAATAAATTAATACTACATCTATGTTCCCAACTGATGCAATGCGACAAGTAGCTAAATAATATAAGAACATTTTTTTCACAGTTTTAATTCTATTATTAACAGGCTCTGTTTGTTCTATAGTGTTGGAAGAGTGAGATCTTCTGGCACAGGTATCTAATTACTTAAAAGAAGATCTCTAAAATGTTTTTGTTTAAACCTGTTGATGAAGAAATAAACTTTATTATTATTATTATACCGTTTATTTATCTTCACACATATTATCTACATTTTTAAATATTTTTACAAAATATACAAAAAAACATTTAAAAATATAAAAAACAGGGATCCACCGATATCGGGAACAGGGTCCAAGCTACCGGTGGTTAGGGCCCCAAAGACAGGAACCTCCTCACAATACGTGCAGTATCCAGGAGCACTGCCTTCTGAATCAGGCCCTTGACCCAGCCGCCTAACGAGAGCCTCCTGAGATGTTGGTCGAGGCTCTTGGCCATCAGGCCATTGGCCGTCACGACTATCGGCACAATGACTGCCGAGTCCACATTCCACATGTCGACAACCTCGTGCGCCAAGTCGAGATACTTTATTTGTTTTTCTTTCTCGGCTTTCACGAGATTCTCGTCATGGGGAATGGTGACATCGATGATCATTGTGCGGCGCGCTAATCGGTCTATCACCACTATGTCAGGTTTATTGGCTACAATAGTCCTGTCAGTGATGATAGACCGATCCCAGTTATTATTATTATTATTAACATATTTAAAGCACTTAATGTCGTGTGTACATAATACTCTAGCTATGGCCCTACAATATACGCACTTCCTCAAACATCTTCTTCATGATCTGTTCCCCTAGTACTTAAACTAATTGGATGGGATACATGTTTTTTTTTTCAAAAATTGATTTGATTTTTGTAATTTTTATCTTATTTGCGTTTTTCATAACTTATAGATGGAGCGACTTCATACTGGTTAAACAGATGTGTAAGTGGTTCTGTTTCAAAGCTTTCTTATTTTAGTTCATCTAATAATTTACCCAGTACCTGAATCACTAATATCTGGAATAAGTTTTAGAACTTTCCAAAATTACTTTTTACTATTTTTATTAAAATACTTATGAATCTTTTCCTTGCTAACTGTAACCTGCAAAAAGCAATTTTATGCCAGTGACGAAATGGGACACAAATTTTAAATAGTAAATAATATATTTTTTGATAGTGACGATCTGGGATTTGATGTATAGACAATTTTTTTAGTGACGAAATGGACTAACTCGTGTAATGACTAGTAATGCTGGCCACCTGACATTGGTTTTCAGCTACAGCCCACAACTGGCATACACTCAAAACTAATATTATCGTGCACCTATCCAGTTAATTTAAATGTGATATAAGATAGGTACTTATTATAAGAGAATACATAATGTACTTACGTTTATTGCAGTCTTATTGAATCTTAGAATATTGTAGAGACTGTTCTCATCATCTCCAGGAAGTAAGACTGGCGGCGGTGAGTACGCGGGCGGCGGGGCAGTGCCGCGGCCACGGCCCCGGCCGCGCCCGCCGCGTCCTCGACGCCGCAGCGGCGGCGGCGGAGGAGATTCCGCCAGGCGCCCCACGAAGCCACCATCGCCTCTCCGGCCGCGGCTGCGGGTCACCCTCTTTGTGGGCGTAGGAGATGGAGACCTAGGCTCCTCTTCTTCGTGATGGGATTCCTCAGCCTCTTCTCGTGGTGGTTCAGCCACAGTGGAATTAGCTACTGCGCCAACGTTAAAACCTGAATAGTTTACGTTGGGAGTCTCAGGTTCGTGGACTGACTGTCCACCGTAATCAGTCATGGGCGTCGCTGGAGTCATGGGATTCACGTACTCTGGAGGAGGATCGTCCATCCGGATACGTTTCCCGCCACGGCGATGCATATTGTTGATAAATAGCTACGTTTTTGTCACGAATTTCTCACAGTTTAGATTACGTTACATCTTTAACTTTAATAGCATCACATAGCATGGAAGCGCTATTGATTTTACTAAGTCTGCTTGCTCAGCTTGCTGGGAATGGATTTAATGGATTATGTATGAATGAAAGGAAAGTAGTAAATTTTATAGAACGAAACGGAACGACCGACGCGCGCCGAACCGACTGATCATAGACAAATATCACAGACTAATAGTAGGTCAAAGATATAGAATTAAACATAGATGGATAGTAAAAAGTTGAACAACGAAGTGATACACCTTTCCTTTCCTCCTATATGACAGTTCAGCTTGTATTGAAAAGAGATAGCAATATAGGCAACGCCAAAGATATAGAATTAAACATAGATGGATAGTAAAAATGATGAACAACGAAGTGATACACCTTTCCTTTCCTCCTATATGACAGTTCAGCGTGTATCAAAATTCAAAAGTCATTTATTCAAATTAGGCTGAAAATCAGCACTTTTTGAACATCAAATTTACAAAAGACAGCCCCCAAAACGCCCGCCCTTCACCACTTCCTATGTGTTTTTGCTGGGAAGAAGAAGTGGCGCAACAAACTCCCCAGCAACACATATCTGTCTGTAAGGTTTGAAGAACCTTCGTTTATACAATATTAATAAAAAAGAATTGTTACAATATTGGCAAAAAAGTAAAATTATATAATTAATATATTATTTCGTTACCTGTTGGCTAGCACACACCTTTATACCTATAATAACTTTTTTCTATCCATCTATGTTTAATTCCAAAGATATAGAATTAAACATAGATGGATAATAAAAAGTGAAATCTTTAATGCAGGTTGCATCTCTTTTCAATTCATTACGGAATGCATTTGAAAAAAAGAGACAAACATAGTAGCTTTGTTACTACTAAATATCGCAGTGTCGCCGTTTTGTCTATATATACTCTTTTATTATGGTATAGTGCTATAGTGATGCACCATTCGTGAGGATAAAGTATCGATAACTTAATTTTAACAAAAAACAACATGAAAGTAGAAAAGATATAGCTAGCAATTAGTCCATACAAATTTTATAAATGCTAAAGTAACTATGTCTGTCTATAATGCTTTCACGCCTAATTCGCTGAACCGATTGTGATGTTTGGTAGAGGTAGATTAGAGTTTGGGGAAGAACGTATATACCTTTTATCCCAGACTTTTGAAGCGTTCCCTAAGGATCGCAACATAACCAAATTTCAAGCTAGTAACATATACAAGGTGAACATATATAGAGAAAGTTTACGTGAGTAAGCTATTTGTTTCCATAATATAAATACTATACTGTTATAAATCATATAAATGTAAAGGTTGACCAAAATAGTAGTTTATAAAAGAATTTTCGTGAAATATTTTCCATTCTATACGCAAGTATAACATCATTTTTAGGCCTGTATCCAGCAGTCTAGCACCCTGCAGCCGGGGCGTAAAAATAAGTGAGAAATAAAGGGAGTCATAATAATAGAAAGATAATAAAACAAACATTAGTTTATTTTTAGTTTGAGGAGCTCGTGGTTAAGTAACAGCCGCATGGGTCGACCGATCATAGGTTAAGCTGCGCTTGGCGCGGTCGGTCTGTGGATGGGTGACCATCTGTCATACCGAGACTTCTCCGTGCCTCGGAAAGCACGATGGTCCCAGTTGTCATTTGTACATCTTTGACAGTCGTTACGGGTAATCAGAAGCCAGAAAGTCTGGCAACCAGTCTTACCAAGGGGTATCGTGGTACTCAGTAACTGGGTTGTAGAGGTCAGATAAGCAGTCGCTCCATGAAAAACACTGGTACCCAGCTGCATCCGGTTTAGAAAGGAAGCAGACTCCAACACAGTTGGGAAAATTCTAGGCAGATAATCAATTTATTTTTACATTTATGATCAAAATAAAATTACATATTCTGAATCTAACTTAATTCTTCATTCATTTATTTAGCATAATATTTACATTTTTAAATATTAATTATATATATAAAAAAACATTTAAAAATAGTACTCCATCGGCAACGGGAATATGGTCCAAGCTACCGGCGGTCAGGACGCCAGAGAAAGAAACCTCCTAACAATGCGTGCCGTATCCAGTAATACTGCTTTCTGTATCAAGCGCTTGATCCAACCATCCAATGAGAGCCTCTTTAGATGTTGGCCGAGGCTCTTGGCTAAAATGACTATCGGCACAATGATTGCAGAGTCCACATGCCACATGTCGACGGCATAAATCTGTAGACTTTTTTTAATAATCCATCTTTGTAGCACGCGTTTACGAAATGCAAACTGCATGCTCTTGCATTTTTTGGGAAAATCCAGTCTGCTCTTGTTATGTTGTTTAACTACCTTAATTTTAAAACGAGGTCGGACGGAAAGCTGTAAATAAAAATATTGTTATTAAATTAAATTTACCACGTACCTACCGAAACGAACGAGAAAGTACTCACTTACATAAAATATAAGTACTATTATTGAATACTTATAAAACGAAAAAATATTAATTCGATTATCGATAACTGATATCTGCACAGTACAACACTATAAGACCAATGGCGATTACATGAAATGTCAAACACATATCGATCAATATTTATCAAACGTTTTTCATTTGTTTGTACTGTCATCCGGTAAAGTTATTGTATGAAAACAAAAGATAAGTGTTTTCTACAGTATTTTTGCAAAGGAAGGCTTACCAAATGCCCTAGTTTTTTGATTAATCGGAAAAAATGGATGCTCACTCACCGATGCAAGGATTATTATTCCGGGTTTGTCCTTTAAATTTCTGTAACAACTTTTGCAGCTCCTTACAGCACAAGCCATGGTGTTTTGGCAATACCCACAGTTAGATTTTTTTCACAAAACTTGCGTATATTAACCACAATTAACTAAAAATCACGAACACTGATGTAGGCTTGTGTAGGCCACTCTGGCCTACAGTGCGTCGGCCGGTGGCGCGCTGGGTTTCAATACGAAGCGGTGCCTATAACCCTATCTCTTTCCAATACACGCTGAACTGTCATATAGGAGGAAAGGAAAGGTGTATCACTTCGTTGTTCAACTTTTTACTATCCATCTATGTTTAATTCTATATCCTTGTTTAATTCTATATCTTTGTTGCTAGCTATGAAAACGTTAAATGACATCATCTATTATTTACAAGGCAATTCTTAACAACTAGTGTCACGTCTTTAGGTCGGGTTGGATGATTTTAGATTATTTTATAGTTTTTGCGTTTCGTGTACCTACTGTAAAATATCCCACAATGGCTAAGAAAACTTACGACTTGTTGTTCAAACTACTCCTTATTGGTGACTCCGGCGTAGGAAAGACGTGTATATTGTTTAGGTTTTCAGACAACCACTTCACGACGACGTTTATATCTACAATCGGTATGAGCCACCTTTGTATTTTTGTATCACAGCAGCAATGCCTCGCCTCGAAAAAAGTTATGACTATTTAAATACTTATGATTACACAACTTTGTACCTCAAGTAGAGTAATTCTTTTATATATAAATATATATCTATATATTAATTTCCAATCTTCAACTTCAAAGTGCTCTTTTCTTAATTGTAGGAATCGACTTCAAAATAAAGACGGTGGAGCTTCGCGGCAAGAAGATAAAGCTTCAGATATGGGATACGGCGGGACAGGAGAGATTCCACACCATCACCACGTCGTACTACCGCGGCGCGATGGGCATCATGCTCGTGTACGACATTACCAACGAGAAAACATTTGACGACATCGTGAAGTGGTTGCGGAATATAGACGAGGTAAGCAGTCTGACCTTGCTGCTACACATTGTGCATTGTGCCTAAATCTGGATGTAGGAGAAATTCTGATTTCCTTTGGGATCTTACAAAATGACAAACTACTACATTCGTATTGGATTGAATAGAGATTGATAATTTTGATAACTACAAAAATTCAGTTTTCATTGTGATTTGAGTCTCAAACTCATTTGAATGTATAAGCTTATTTGGCAACAATGAGTTTGTAGCACTAATGATATAATTAGTCCCTGATAATCGACAGAAAATAAGATTTATTTGTCCACCCTACATTGCAAATTGTCTTTGAGAGCTGTAAATAATAATTATAAAAATGTTTTGAAAACAGACACATGCTGAGATAAAAATGTTTATTTAACATATTAGATTCATCTATGCTGTTTTCATTGTTGCTATCATCACCTTTAATAATTATGATATGTTTATTATTCAAAACTTCATGATCTCCCACGTCAGTTTCTTAAATTCCCTTTTAAATCCTGTAAATTCAATATTTAAAATAAAATACAGCAATTATGATTTCAATAGTTGCCAATTTGTATAACACTTGATGATTGAATAAATACAATAAATTTCCTACATTGTGCATTTTGGTACATGTATCCACAATCTTACAGAATATACATGAAATTGTATTAAAATGCTATGTGCACTATTGTATTAATAACAGTTATTTTTATTATTTATTAAATTAAATAATCACCTCAGCAGAAAAGCATAATGTAAACAGAGTTCTACCATATTGCATAGTTTGTTGAGTGTAGCAGACAGTGGCAGTGACACAATGTGCATATTGTGTTGCAGCATGCTAATGAAGACGTAGAGAAGATGATCCTAGGCAACAAGTGCGACATGGAGGAGAAGCGTGTCGTGAGCAAGGAGCGAGGGGAAGCGGTGAGTCTGCTATCTAACAACTTAGAAAACATCTTGATAATTTCATCAAGTAGCTCTTACGCTCTACTGCACTGTGCACACAAATAAGGAAATAACACAGTTTCTATAAATTGCAAGAAATTATGGATTGTTTAATTCCCATAGGCTATTATTAGACGAATATCCTCATATTGCATCATTGAACTTCCTGGCTCATACACATTAACATAATAACAACTGTATATTACATTTAACACAAAACATTACTTACATGAAAAGTGATGTCACTGTGTTGTTGTACATTGCTACAATGACAATGTCACTTCAGCATGTTGTAGCCAAAGATATTACATAATAATATATAGTTTGACATGGCTATTTATGAATGTGGCTGAAAAGTGAACTATTGCTAGCCACCATCTTGAAATGTTATTTTGGTGATACCGGCCAAGGGAAAATTCTTACCCAACTATTAGTAAAAATATAGCGCTATTCAATAAGACTAGATTTTGTCCTTGAAATAGTTAAGAAAGCGCAATGATGATCTGCGATGCCTCTGGTGTTGTAGATATCCATTGATTGCAGTGACTACTTAATTATCAGGAATGTTTCGGCTTCTGAGCCACCTACTAACATCCAAATGTGTGTTAAATGTTTAAATATTGCATTTTATGCATTTTATTTTATTTTATATTTTTCCAATTTAAGATTATTATTAAAACGTAAATGATGAATTAACAAATTGCTATTTATCATGTCATGATTTACTTAAAAAAATGGATTTTCCATTAATTGGTATCATTATCACTGATAATGACATTTCAAGATGGTGGCTAGCGTTAGTTCACCTACCAGCCACGTTCATAAATAGCCATGTCGGTCTATATGCATAGTTATTGCTTCTACAGTGTCAACCATAGTGATCTTACCATAATCAGCTTGTTTTTTATCTCATTATTATTGTTTAGCTGGCGGAATATATCGCCTACTTGTTAGCACTCGGTGAAAATTAAAATCGGCACCAATTAGATTACCGACGCTACACTACACTGCCTGTGTTCCAAATTTTTATGGTTTCCTCCTCCTCGAGTCGTTTATCTTCAATGCTGAAGGTTGAGGTCTCTTTGGAGTATCTTGTCTTAGATTATTTTACGCCAACTCACTCTACCCTCGGCAGCGTGGATGGCATCACAGACTGAGGTGTTTAGTGCCGAGCGGATTTGATCCGTTGGTATAATGGAAGGTTACTCCACGAGGGTAACTTTGTGTCATATATATCAATCTGTGTCCAATGATTTAACACTACACCCATAAAATAAGCAGATTAATATTAGTATTTAATGACTTCTCATTAACTGTGGCAGAACTTTACTATACCATACGCACATACTCCATAAATGTAGTCATCATTTATGTTATAGAATATAATAAATTACATTATTCGTCATTAATGTGGTACCTACGCATGGCTGTGCAGATAGCGCGCGAGCACGGCATTCGCTTCATGGAGACGTCGGCGAAGGCCAACATCAACATCGACCGCGCCTTCTCCGAGCTGGCCGAGGCCATCCTGGACAAGACGTCGGGCCGCGAGGCGGACGCCGACCACGCGCGCATCGCCGTGGAGCGCCGGCCCTCGCGCGCCCCCCCCACCCGCGCCTGCTGCACCTAGGCAGCCCGCCCGGCACCGCCCGCCCGGCTGTAGTTACGACGCTAGAGTTTTCTATAATAACTTAAGTAGAACCACGTTATGAAGACTACAGAGTGTATCGGGTACAGGGGTGCTCGAGCTGTGTCGACGGGAGCCGGTCCCCGTGCCGACGGCGGACTCGGCCGCAGTACCGACGAGCGGATGTGACGGGACATCATGTCGCTTCGGCATATTGTAGTTTCTGCTAACATTGTGACTTATCATTTGCGGGAAAAGCCCTGGGGAGTACCGGAGCGCGATACCTCCCGCCGGCCGCGCTGGCGGCTGGGCGCCGAAGTCTGCTCCACTCCACACTCAAGAGCTTTTCCTACAAAATGAACGCACTTACTGTACATAGCACCTATTCATCATTTTAGCTTTTCAAATTCTTCTTCATTATAACCATAGCTCCCGTCGTTTCTATTTTTCTACTAGATGTACGTTAGTTTCAAATTCTATAGTCACCCGTGAAATGTCTAGTCGCATAACAAATTGGGTGCAATTAAAAAAACTGATCCTAAAAAACCTCGTAAGAAATCTTAAAGTATCTGGTCTGAAACAGTGTCACATGATTAATTTAATTATTCCTCGCTTAGGAGTGTCTTTTTATACTTAAATGTTTAGAGGGTAAATAGTGTTAGTTAATAAAGTTAAACCTCAATCATTCAGCCGCATCTCATATCGTAAATGGTTGGATGATTGGGGACTTGGATATTTCTCGAGAACTGCAACGCACACGAACGTGAACCTGATTGCTTTAGTATATAAATGGATTATTATTGTATCGGTTGTCGAGCGAGGCACTCGGCGAACGCGCGATACACCAATATTTGTGCAATACATATTCTCGCGACAGACTGGGAGTATCGATAACGTATGTACATTATATAGAATGACTTGGTCACGTTAGTCAGTGTGTCGGGAGCTTCTGCTGACGCCTGCGAATGACATCGTTGCGGATGCGTATTCAGTCAGTTGGAACTACATGTATTGTAATGTTTATGTTAGACACCAACATTACAATGTTTAATTATGTTTTCGGGATAGGCACGCCGACTGCTTATTTACTTAACTTATACGTAGAGGTTCCGCTTAATGTTACGTAGCGACATTAAGCGGAACTGAGTAGCGTCGTGTAGCAGCCGAGCGGCGCAGCTCACTCGGGACACTAGGAGCCGGGGCTGCGTCAGACAACTTTGCTAAAATATTACCATTGTAGCAGAATTGTACTACGATTATAGTTAATTAAGTAATTATACTCTATGGTTATGTACGTTGATGAAATAAATAAAATACTATTTTATCGTACGGTGTATGTGTCTCGTCGGTTTTTACCTGCTTTTATAAATAAACATCAGCATTGTATATTATGTTTATATTAAATTACTTATCGTAATTTGTAATCTTTTATTTTCACCCGACTCTAGAAAAGGGAAATGTATGAAAGCCGCATGTGCGTGCTAGCACTTACGACTTCGTCCGATAGAACAAAATATCTTTACGGCGCCAAACAGGGCTCATAAGTAAATGATTGGACGTTCTAACACGCCAACTGAGACTTTGAGAACGGTAGTGATACATCTATGGACTATACTTTCGAATTACGAACAACCAGATTACCAGATTTCACAAGAAATCAAGTCCTCTGTTTATCCCCTCCCCTTTAAAAGTCCCAAGTCGGTCGTCTGTTTGGTTCCAATTCTCAAATGAGGCTCGCCGGCTCTAGTCATAAAAAGAGATTGACGAAAGCACCAAAAATGTCTCCGTTTTGAAGTAATCAACAATTTTCCTTTATAAAACTAGGCTCCGGAACTATTGAACAGACTTTCTTTTTTAGAAAGCTAAATTATCAGGAAGTAACAGGCTTAAGACACATAAAAAAAAACCGGCCAAGTGCGTGTCGGGCCACGCGCAGTAGGGTTCCGTAGTAGATCTCAGTTAGTCGACTATAACTCTGTAACTGGTTAAGCCTACTTAGCCGTGATAGTTTTCCTTGTAAGTTCATTACATGAGCTACGTCTTAGATTTTTTTCACATTTCTAGGTACAGCCATTCAAAAGTTAGAGGGGGGGGTAACTCGTATCGAACAAAAAATTTCACTTAAAATCTAGATATTTCGCAAATGGCTCGCTTAACCGAAAAATGGTCTTCACACACCCATAATATTTTTGAAAGACCTATCTAACGATACCCCACACGAAGGGGTACGCGAGAAAAAAAATATTCATCCCTACTTTACATGTTTGGAAGCTACCCTAAAAAAAAATATTTGTCAAAAATTTTATTTTACCACTTTCTCGGCGTGATCAATATACATATTCATACCAAATTTCAGCTTTCTAATAACAAAAACCACGGAGCTATGCCGCGGACAGACAGACAGACAGACGGACAGAGCGAAACTATAAGGGTTCCTTGTCGGACTACGGAACCCTAAAAATGTAGGTACAGCTTGGCAAAAAAGAGTAGAAATTAATAGGGGCGCCACTTTACCGTTCGTATGGCAACCCGCTGCGACCGTATAGCGTACCATCCTATCGTCTTGATACTAAGGTGTATTTTTATAAGTAATTAAAATCAGTAAGAATCATAAAATGTAATAACAATGTATTCACGTCATGTAACTGAATACAAATTACTTACAAGCACTAATAATGCAGCAAAGCACTCCTGTGTTTTCAATTTTTTTTGGGGTAAAAAAAAGGCGTATGAATATAGCATTATTATAATTGATTTCAATAAATCTTCCTCTAAATGTTCCACGCCCGCCACATCCATGTCTTGGCTAGAGCTAGCCATAAACTCATCTGAGTCACACTCAGATTCAAAGGCACTGCGCTATCATGTTGGAGATTGATTCCTAAACGTTTTATGTCAAAGTACGAGCCCTCTCATAAATTCATAATACTCCTTTTCTATTTTGTTAACATGCTAGCATGAATTCTTTGAACTCCTACTCGGCTATAGATTGAAATGCACGTTCGGTGCATATGTTATAAAGATAAAAAAAATGATTAAACCTCTATCAATATTAAACGTAAAAAGTTTACGGTACCTATCTATTTTATTTTTTTTATTTTTAAATGCTAGTTATAACAAGTATTATAATTATCTTGTGATCACACTCATACATAAAGTTATGTAGAAATCGAATTTACATATTGCAGAGTATCAAGGCTCAAGCCACTCAAGTATCAATAATAATCTAGTCGCGCTATACCAAAGTGTCAAAGACAAAACGTAAACATAACCTATATGCTCGATGTTTATTGTTCAAAATTTCACTTATTTCGTATTCAAGCAATTCAAAACAAAATAGAGATCATAAATTAACACTTGATACAACTAAATACAACAAAACAAACTCTTACATACCTGTAATTATGGCGGTACTTTGGTAAATATCGTCGAGATCGGAAAGAAGAGTTTCAGCCTCATGTTCGACCAGATATCGCCTATAAACATTATAAATTGTTTCCTTGCTAGTACTCCGAATGGTTTTATTTATTATAACGTGGTTTTATTAACGTTTTGATGGTCGAAATAAAAAAATAAGTAACTCGCGAACTTTGTTTACATCGAACGACACAGAACCACAGAGTATATAAACAGAACGACATTAATTGCCAGTGGCTGCCAGCAATAAAAAAAATTAGTTCTGTTTCTAGACTTTTTTGCCAAGCTGTACCTACTACATATTTTTATAGTACGCATCATTGCCCACAAAAAAGATTTCATAGACAGATGGCGCTGTATGTGCTGTGTGTGTGGGTCAGTTTGATATAGGTACACGCGAACGTAGTCGCGGACAAAGTGCTAGTTTATTATAAATATACTAACACGGTTCCTAATTATATCAAAAACTCAATTTTTATTTTTGTGTTTTTAATACTGGATTGTTAGGTATGTTTGTTCAGAATTATATTTGAAACGGCTGGATCAATTTTGATGGGACTTTCACTGACAGAAAGCTGATGCTACTTTTATCTTATTAAAAACAAACCTAGAAATTGTAATAAGCAATGCCGCGGGAGCAGCTAGTTTTAGATTTATATATTTGAAAATAAGAACACGACACGACGACGCAGCCGAGGCGTCGTCGGCGCCGCGGTTATCTGGGGTCGCGCGATAGCCCCGCCGCACACCGCACACGCCGAGATGGGGCCGCTGCAGCTTCTCTTGTTATTTGTCTTTTGTTTCAAACTTGCTCAACTCACTGATCGTAAGTATTCAATTGTAAACCAATTTGCTCAGGACTTTATATGTGTTTTAAGACAGTCTGGTGATTGTTATTTATCGTAAGACTATTCTTCTAAATTTGATGGATGATCTCCTAAACTTCATTGATAAGCTTGAGGCACATATGTGCCTAATTATTGTTTATTATGACGCCATAGTGTTCTGTTCATATCCCCAGTGAACAGTGTCTATTTAATGATACCACTTCTAGTAAGAGTTGTAAGCAAGTATGATTGGGGTGTGCAGCGCCATGCGTGATCGAGCTGGAGTGCGCGGAGTGCGTGCCGGAGCACATGCCGCTGGTGACGTCACACCGCGCGGCCAACGGCTCGCTGCGGCTGGCGGCGGGCGAGGAGCTGGCGCTGGCGTGCGCGGGCGGCAGGTTCCTGGCCTACCCGCTGCGGGCCGGCCTGGCCGCGCGCTGCCAGGCCGGCCGCTACCGCGTGGCGCACGACTCCGCGCTGCGGCACCTGCTCGAGCTCGGCTGCCAGGAGAGCATCTTCGAGGACGTGCTGCACCAGGTGCGCCCGCCTGCGGGGTCTCGTCCATCGCGACACATCTCGGACATAGGACGAACGAACCACAAACCTTATGCCAAAACAGTCATCTCGTAGCGGTACCCCACCATGTTTCCAGGTCGACAACTGCGGTAGTTTCCAAGGGCGAGCGTACCTCATGCGCCAGCCGGGCCCGGCGCCGGCGCGGCACCTGGCCGAGGTGTGCTTCGACGCGGACCGTGGCGTAGCGGCGCGCCTGCACATGCCAGCCCGGCCGGACGGCACGCCGCACAGCGACCGCGCGGCGCCGCTGAGCCTGCTCGGCAACTTCAACCACATGTTCGACGCCAGCACGCGGCACGCCGCCGAGCGCCTGTACTCCGACGACGGGCGCATGACCAGGCGCCTGCACGAGCTGCTCAAGCACGACCGCTACTCCTTCGCCGAGCAGCGCCTGACCTCGGCCGCGCTGCTCGCCAGCCGCTACTTCGAGGACCAGGAGTCGCGCGTGGCCGGCGCGGCGTCCAACAGGGTGGCCGTGTGGGGCAGCGTGGCCGCGGGCAACCTGCGCCACCTGCAGCGCGACGTGGCGGCGCTGCTGCGGCGGCGGCGGCTGCGCGTGCTGGCCGGCACGCACGCCGTGCTGGCGCTGCGCACGGGCCGGGCTCGCACGCCGCTGCTGCTGGCCGGGGGCAGGTTCCCGGTGCCCCAGTACATCTGGACGGTGGTGCACGACGAGCGAGCCAGCAAGGCGGTGGCCTTGGTGCTGCTCAACGACCCGTTCGTCGCCGTCAGCGAGATCAAGGAGGCCGTGTTCTGCGAGAGCGCGTGCGGCAGGCTGCCGTGGCTGCACGAGCTGCACAGGAACCGCAACTACGAGAGCCCCGTGTACGGGCTCGTGTTCTGTTGCAGCCTGCACGACTTCACCAGGGTGGTCACGGAACTACCCGCAGATTTAATTAACGTGCCGGCAGGGAATGACGGCTTGCTCACCGAGGTGCTTGTTTAGCAAATAACTCTTTTATTATTTAAGACACTACTTCAACCAATTACTTAGGTAATAAGAAAACAGAATAGCATCATTTATTAAATACTTTATTTAAAAAATAATGTAGAGATTTTTAATGCTAAGTCTTTAATCCTTCTCAGCAATTGCGGTCAGATGTCTGTCGATCTCATTTTCAGCCAACACCCTGAAAACATGAACATTCAATGACTTAATTTTTCTGATGATACTTTTCCATATCTGAGGCTGCGACAATTTCAATAACGACTGGTTTCATCAGGTATGTCGTCTTACCTAGTTAATTATGAGAATCATACGGTTTAAGCTACAATTTTACCTAAATTGTGGATCATCCTTAGTGACCAGGCCGACTTCAATCTCCGAGGACTTGAAGTCGACGGAGAGCACCTGCGATAGGCAGGAGATGGCGAGCTGCACCACGTCATCGGCGCTCAGGTCGGAGCGCTTCTTCAGCTTCTTCTCCAGGTAGGCGTTGGCGTCGGTGGCCTTCGCGCCAGCCGCCACGGCCTTGTACGAGCAGTAGTAGCCGGACGGGTCCGTCTTGTACACGCACGGGCCGCTCTCCTCGTCGTATGCCACCAGCATCATGCCTGGAATACAAAGTTTTACCTACATTCCAGTCGGCAAAAGAATATGTCCAGTCATACCCGGACACTGTCGAGAGTTTTTCGCACCATATTAAACCTCAAAGCGACATAGAAATAATAAGTTACCAAAGTATAATCAGAGAAATATAGATATATCACAAAGAATGGATGATCTTTTTCAATGATGACTAAAAAAGAATATGAATGACTGACTGCAGCCGAGCGGGCGCATCTCTGCGTTCTGCGTGTACACTTGCGAGATGTCGGCGATGCGGCGGCACAGGATGTGCACGGGGATGTCGCTGCCGTACTTGTACTGCCAGTTCGCCGCTTCGTACCGCGCACGCTGCACCTGTGACCGGCTGTCCGCTGCAAGTGCAAACAAAACAATACTAACTCAACACATGCGCTGGTTATAGGCTTTATTTAATTAAATATGGCAAAAGTTAGAACCCTAAATAAACCAAAAATAAAACGGGTATCAAAAAATGTTCAATGCTTTTAATTACCAGATTACAAAATCTTTTTTTTTAAATAAAAGAAAAACTCGACATGCAAATCAAACTGAAAAGTCAAAGTCAAAGGGTTTTTATTTTATGTAGACCAATTACAGGTTCTTATAAAATGTCAAAACTAAAAACTAGGTGCACGGTTCCAAAAAGTGGGTCCTATGGAGAAGAACCGGCAAGAAACTCCATGGATACTCTTTTAAAATTAATTGTTCTTGTTACAAGTAGTCGTTTAACGTGAGGATCATGTAGATCAATGTATTGCAGAGAAAAGAAAAAAATCTGAAAAGCAAAGTAGGAGAAGCCTAAATTGATTGCCATAGCAGCTAGAAGCTGACCAGTCCCGATTGACGGCACCCGTTCACGAGTATGACGAGCGCATCAGCCTCACTTAGCTCAACCATATTGAAGGGAACATAATGACCCGATACACATCGCCACCATCAGTAGGACACTTGAGTGAGCATGACAGACAGATTGATAATAGGAAATATATAAGTTCTGCTACTACAACAGAAATGCATAACATCCTGCTACGCAAGAAATACTGTTGTTGAGTAAAAAGTTGTTAATCTATCTATCTATATTATATAAAACAAGAAACTAATTGGCTGACTGACTGAACGATCTCACCGATTGAATCAATGTACTGCTTAAACTGCTGGATCTACAAGTATGAAATGTTGCACAAATTCATCCCCTAAAGGGGTGAAAGCTAATGTATATATAAATGAAACATTTGAGTATGTTTGTTGCACAAATTAACCTAGACATGAAAACTTTCCTGCAAATAAGTGAGAAGTTGTATATGTTGTAGATTCTAGGTGATTTTTAGTATCAGGGCAAGGTCATGGTTATGTTAGTCATATTAGAACTTACCGATCATGCCTGTCATCACGGCTCCGATGCGTTTGGTGAGTGGGAACAGATGTGTCACTGACGCGGGGTCTAGGAGGCGGTCAGGGACCTTGCGCTGGGCAGCCACCACCGCCGCGTCCGTGCCACGCAGTGCCACCGACGTCAAGCCACCTTGGTTGATAGCCTTTAATGCATACTCTGGAAAACACTTAAGTATTCAATTTGTTTGTTTGTTTGTTTCATATGTTCGCAAACTTGAACAAATTGTGGACCAACAATAATTACAAAACCTCGTCTCTCGGCTGTCATTAAGAACAAAATAATTACGACTTCAGGTGAGAATATGAAGTAAATGAGTTGAGACTTTACAGATCAAAATTATGTATCAGGCAAGAAGCCTGCGTGACTGTTAAGGTAATGGATAAATGAACATTATTTTAATAGGTCTACGGGCATAAGTTTTTATGTGAACGATAATCCCAGAGCGCTATCTAAAAGCCAATTAAATACAGGTAAATAATAGTCAAGCAGTGATGATGCAGCATAAACAATGTACTTCAATGTAGTTAACGTTTTTGGTTACCGCTCTGTGCAAGTCATTCCGGTAAAAAAATATAACTTACCGACTTGGTAAAGTCTTCCTTCAGGAGAAAAGATAGTAATGTGTCTGTCAAATCCTGCGCTACTTTCCCGTGCCATTATTTATGAATAATATTGTAATAGATCGTATAAACCCACAAAATTAACTTTCTTTGACCAGCACTGTGATGACAGCCGCTCCGAAAACCATAAACAACAGAAACTTCAAATTTTAATTCTCATCCTAAGAAGAATTTTGTTATCGATGGATACGTAAAGCGACAAGTACAGCTTGGCAAAAAAGTCTAGAAACGGAACTATTTTTTTTATTGCTGGCAACATCTCAAAATAATGTCGTTTGATGTAAACAAAGTTCGCGAGTTACTTATTTTTTTATTTCGACCATCAAACCGGCAATAAAACTACGTTATAATAAATAAAACCATTCGAAGTACTAGCAAGGAAACAATTTATAAGGTTTATAGGCGATATCTGGTCGAACATGAAGCTAAAACTCTTTTTTCCAATCCCGACTATATTTACCAAAGTTCTGCCATTATGACAGGTATGTAAGAGTTTGTTTTGTTGTATTTAGTTGTATCAAATGTTAATTTATGAACTCTATTTTGTTTTGAATTGCTTAAATACGAAATAAGTGAAATTTTGATCAATAAACATCGAGCATATAGGTTATGTTTACGTTTTGTCTTTGACACTTTGGTATAGCGCGACTAGATTAATTGATACTTGAGTGGCTTGAGCCTTGATACTATGCAATATGTAAATTCGATTTCTACATAACTTTGTCTATGAGTGTGATCACAAGATAATATTATTGTAGCTAGCATTAGAATATTACAAAAAATAGATACCGTAGACTTTACGCTTAATATTCATAGAGGTTTGATCAAATTTTTAATCTTTAGAGGAAGCTCCGAACGTGCATTTCAATCTATAATCGAGTAGGATCAGAAGAATTCATGCCAGCACCGGGCTTGTGGGCCATCTACTAACATCCAATTTAGTGTTAAATGTTTAAATAGCACATTTTATCGTTGCCAATTATAAATTATTAACGTGTCGTAGATGTTGAATTAATAAATTGTTATTTATCATGTTATATTTTACTTAATATTGCCATTTATAAATTGCCATTAATTGGTATCATAAACATTGACAATCCAAGATGACAATGTTAATTTCAGTTTTCACCACATTCATATATAGATCCATGTCGGACTATAGCGGCGAATTCAATTCAAACGCGTAAAACAAATAAAAAGGCGTAGACAGAGTCTCTGTCTACGTAAAAAGGAGTAGTTCCACTTTTAGGCAGTGTTTATATACTCTGTGTTTTCGGCACGCCTTGTCGCCTTCTTGCTTCTCGATTCTTTTCTTATAGATTGTCTATGATTAGTTGTTGTCAGTGGGGCGACCGAAGAGGTTGTGTGATTTTGAATTTGATTTCAATTTATTTTATCAATCCCATTTGTTTCCCGTTTTTATATTTGAAATCATCCGAACAGACTTAAGTTGCAAAGTTAAAATAAATAAGTATCTCTTTCGTTGTCATTTAATAATCGCTGCTTTTTACCGTCACTATGCAAGAAACCGTTACAAACACAAACGAACGAAAATCCTTGTTTTCGTCGTTTTTGGAAGTGCTGGAGGCTCGTGAGAAACAGGCCCAGGCGGACAGGCAGCTTCAGGAGGAAAAATATTTAAGAAGGACCCAGAGGATCTATGATTTTCATGGTAAATAAATTGCGCCAATTAATATTTATTTTGGTAAATTGAACAGTTTGTTTTGAATGAAAATTATTATACTAACGCTTAATTTAACTGGAAATCAATTATAATTTTTGAAAATTACCTAAATAGGATGAATTTTGCAACATACCGTCCGCAACAGATATATGTGCCGATAACAATTTTTATTCTATGTACAAGTAACTCAACATTGAATATCATAATGATCTGTTGTCTCAGTAACTAACTAATAACTAGTTTGTCAATAGATTTTCACATTATTAGCCAGTGTATAAACAGGAGCATATACTGCTACCTATCCCAGCTATATTTATTTCTGCAGCGAAATAAGGAGATGTTGCTGCACCGCTGGCAATATATACCCTGGCTAGGCTCAGTGGCTAATATCAGGGGCAACAAGTTGCCCTCAATTCCATTGCTAAACAGTTTACTATGAAATTTTGTAAACAAGCTGTTCCTGCAGTTTCACAAGAGCCCTTAGGGAGAAACCAAAAAAAATAGTCATGTGTGTGTCAAAGGCACAATTTCAAATTGGCTTGTATTTTACTTATCATATATTTTTGACTGTTGTTAAATACAGTAACCCAATTAAACCTACCTTTCTGGTACTGTACCACTAACATGGCTCACCAATTTGTATGAAATTTGGTGCAGCGTTAGAGGGAACCCTGTGGACTGACTGGGGACTGTTATAGGCTATGGCTGTATTTAATTTTGTTTTGTAGGAAATTAGCCTGGCACACTGTGGGCTTAGATACTGACAGTGACGTGACTTGATGGGGTGCTTAGTGATACTTACTGGACTGCTTTCTATCACAAAGTTATATTATGCCATTCTAATAAAACATAAGATCTACCATGTGACCCAATTATGTTGTCAAAAAGGCGGAAAGATCTCATAGCACAGGTTCTACAAACTAAAACAAAATTTGCTTCCATTCAGTACAATTAACTATCATGTCAAGGTCACAATAAACAATAACACAAGTGAAAAAAAAAATAAACAAATTGGATAATAACACTAAATTTTACAGATACTGGGGCACTATTGCAACTCACAAAATGATACACACATGCACATGCAGACATACAGATGGTTGCACCAAACTTTTTATCATTTATACTTTTACGAGTATCATAAAACACTATATCAATAATTAGCATACTTTTAATATTATTTGTGATATGAATACATAGATATAATAATTGAGTAAAAATTAATCATAAATATTTTGACGAAAAACATGAAATACATACTATCAAAAATATTCAATTTCATCCTCCATTTTGACAGATCTTGAATGACAGTTCTTCCGTTTCACATATAAGTAACCACATATTTTTTTGGTGCAACTGGCTAATACTGTTTATTTCTGAGATACTGAATAAATTAGTAGAAACGGAGGAGGAACGGAGTCTTCCAACATGGGCATTACTTGTTTAATAGGAGGCTGCAATCACCAGTTAATAACCTGATTAACATTATGAGGATTTATATCTCTGTACTTAACTCAAAGTCCACGCGGACGAAGTCGCGGGTAGAAGCTAGTTAGGATATATGCAAAAGTGACGCGCTCTGTACCTGTAGTGACCTGGTACTTACAGTTGGTGGTAAATACAGTTCTAGAGTACAGACATTAACACAATACAATACACATATGTAGATTCCACTCTGGTGCAAGCTTTACTCGAATGGTTGATCTCATTTTCGTTGTTGTCTGGATGTTGGTATCCACCAGAATGAGATGATACATATTGCTTTTCCATGGTGGAGTACGGAGTAGTAGCGGAGGCTCCAGAGTGATACCATTGCAGAGCGGCAGCGGCGCGAGGCGGCGGAGCTGCGGCGCTGCCTGGACTACGTGTCGCAGCACGCGCACGTGCTGGAGAGCGTGCTGCGCGGCGCGGGCGCGGCGGGCGGCGACGCGCCGCTCAGCGCCGCGCTGGTGCGCCAGGCCGCCGCGCTGCAGCGCTGCATGGCGCAGTGCGTCGCCAACGCCAGCCGCATCCGCCAGCTGCTCACCGCCACGCACCAGCCGCAGATGGACACCATGCTCGCTAAAATGGTAAGTAGCTTCACACTCGCTCTACATCAGTTTCTAATAGGTAGTAGAGTACGAAGTATCTACTAGGCTACTACTAGTAAGTAGTAGGCTTACCTAACTACTCCATTTAAAATAACATTAGAAATTTACAGTTTATTCAAAAGATTTTGACAAAAAACGGACGCAAAACATATTTGGTCTTTGTAAACAATATTTTGTTCACAATCCTTATCTGTACAGTGTACTGAATAGAACTCAAAATTGATTGAATAAGCTTCAAAAGGAGTTTGTAAAATTTTCCTATGTTATTTTAAAGGATATAAATATATATGTATACTAATATTTAAGTTCCAGAATCAATGTAATCTATCTACGAAGTATTGGCCGAATTCTATTTGTGTTTCAAACTATCATGACAATGTGGCACAGCCAGTCCTACTAACATTTACCTTTTTAATCGAATTTATAAAAACCGGCAAGTGCGTGTCGGGCCACGCGCAGTAGGGTTCCGTAGTAGGAGTTAGTTAGTCGACTATAACTCTGTAACCGGTTAAGCCTACTTAGCCGTGATAGTTTTCCTTATAAGTTCATTACATGTGCTACGTCTGTGAATTTTTTTCACATTTCTAGGTACAGCCATTCAGGAGTTAGATCCCCCAGCGGGGAGAATATAGTATTATTATATACACAAAACAAATGAGCTGAAAATAAAAAAAGAGTTTGTATGTACCAATCAGGTTTATTGGTATAAAAATACATATTAACTATATGTATTCTCCCCGCTTTTAACACTACCGGGATGTATGCTACTCAATCTGTGCTATTCGTCCCGTTAGAAAAACACACCGGGGTAGATGATACTTCATCTGTGCCATCCACCCCGTTAAACGACGGGGTCTCGGCACTACCGGGGTCGATGCAACAAATTTTCCCAACCGTCCCGTTACCGGGCCGGGACCACCGGGGCGGATGGGACCTACCCGAAATAATACAGAACTAAGGCCCAAGTTCACCGACAAGATAGCGGTCCGATTAACATAAAACAGCTGTTTACCATAAATTCAAACTTCCAACTTTCGGTGGGTACTGTATTATTTGAGACTAGCTTCTGCCAGCGACTTCGTCCGCGTGGAATAGTGGTGCTCCGCTCCTATTGGTCTTAGCGTGATGATATATAGCCTTCCTCGATAAATGGACTATCTAACACTGAAAGAATTATTTAAATCGGACCAGCGGTTCCTGAGATTAGCGCGTTTAAACAAAATGACAACATTTCCCTTCACTGCTCTGCTCCTATTGATTGTAGCGTGATGAAAAGTATACTATAACCATCTCAGGAGTATGACAAATAATTGTACCAAGTTTCGTTAAAATCCGTCGAGTAGTTTTTGTTTCTATAGAGTTTATACAGACAGACAGACAGACAGACAGACAGACAGACAGACAAAAATTTTACTGATTGCATTTTTGGCATCAGTATCGATCCCTAATCACCCCCTGATAGTTATTTTGGAAATATATTTCATGTACAGATTTGACCTCTCTACAGATTTATTATAAGTATAGATTTCTATTCCTGAAACGGTCGATTACCAAACCAGGGTTGAACAAGAAGTGGGTAATACGAAATTTCCTAAGGCCCTAAGTCTTCATGTAGCTCTAAAAACTGAATAGACAAGGCAACATCCAATTTCACTATGACCATTCAATCAGCCTGTTGGAAATGTAACGTAAACAAATTTCCAACTCACCGTGGTTAGCAAAGATCTCGGAATTACATGATTACCTCAACATCAGGACTATCAAAGATGAGATAAAATCATCCTGCTCCAAATACAAAGCACGACTTGCGAAACACCCGAACCAGCTAGCAGTGCAATTGACCATTCTGGAAGCTATACGAAGACTGAAAAGGCATCACATTTTGGAATTGGACTGCATGTAGTGAACTGTAATGATTTTGCTAGAAAGGATTTTACTCTGAAAACCAATTGAATTTTACCTCATCTGCTCATAGTCTGAATGCAAGATATCACCAAAAATACAAAAATAATCATGCAGTCGGTACACGCGGCCCAAACATGTAAAGTAAATATTTACTTATAGTACCTTTCACAATTCCATTCGCGGTTACCACACTGCACGCAGTGAAGTCTCGTGCACTGTGTATACAACTGGTGGTTCCTCTCTCTTGAGTGGTATGTGGAACTCATCAATTGTGCCACCGCCCTCACTCCCTATCTTTATCATTCGTTCCACAACAGTTTGCACAGAGTTATTTTTGATCTATTTTATAAACTATCTGCTTCGGCAATGGTGAGATGCTACCATGTGCATCCGTACGGTATTGTGTAGTCGTTAGCTGTGCTCGCTTAGTAACGTGGACTGATAGCGTTATTACGGGCTTGTGTTATCGGCGTCAGGTTGTATGGAGCCGTGCAGTTGCATCGTGGCAGTGTGAACAATGTTGCCTGCTGGGGCGCGGACCGTATGCCGCGCATTACAGTTTGCACAAGATGCAGTTTCTTTTTTTTTTCTACATGACCCCTTGCAGGGTGCTTCTAACAGCATTCGACCTGCTTAACCGGACAATGTGGCGAGGTCCTAATTTAATTAATTAAATTAAGGCCTCCAGCCAAGGATTAAAACTAAATTTAAAACTAAGTGACAGCGCGCTAAGGGCTCTCCCTAGTGGGGAACGAACCTCGGCTTAGGGCGTCACTGGGGAGGACAACTAGGAACTAGCTGGATCATAACAATATTATTATTAGGGGACTTTTAATGCTACTGGCTCAGCGCGCGGGCTGGCTCATCGAGCAAGGGTCGGGGAGAGCATGGACGGGGACGTCGCGACGGGCCTCGGCGGCGAGGACGGTATGACGGCGGTCTGTATTTATATATTGTACTGGTGTCCCTATTACTCTCTTGGAGGAGGGTGATATCGTCGTCGAGGAACGTGAGAGCATGCCGCGGATGGCGAATCGAGCTAATCTGGGAGGGAGTGTAATGGGAAGCTGATACGATCAGGGGGTTGGTGTGCTTTTCGGCAGAGTCGAAATGGCGCTTTGAAGCGCGGTACATAAACTGCTTTATGGTAGGCAGTTTGAGGTCAAGGTTTTCGTTTCTAAGATACCACGGGGCTCCTGTGGCCCTACGCATGAAACGATTCTGAAGGGTACAAGATGCAGCCCACTCCAGACATCTTTCTAGGTTCACTGTGTTTACTAGCATCCTAATTCTAACTAATATTTAAAACCGGCAAAGTGCAAGTGGGACTCGCGCACCTCGTGGGAAGAAATATTATACGCAATAAAAACGCAATTAACTTGTTTTATTACTACCACATAGTTAAGTTTCTAGAGGAAAATTGCTGATTACTTCGAAACTGTGATACTTAGAATCATAGTTTTATTTTTTGTGTAATAGGTTAACGATTATCAACCCTAATTATTTCTTACAAGGAACAGTTTTTATTCCAGTGCGTGAAGACTCTCGGAGCGAATGAAAACTGAAACCGCAATTAGTTCCCTACTTGACGTAATCGCAGACTGTATCCAGGGTACCATCTATCTCGCGAGACGACTCCCGGCCACCGTAGGCGCGGGGCTGCGGACGGTGAGCTATGGGTGGTTCGCCGTGGTCGCAGACCCGCGTCCCGTCGACGCGTTCGTGTTCCACGCGTGCCTTAAAGAGCTGTCAGCAATAGTGATGGGGCCCTCCCACTGGGCCATAGCCTGCCGGGGCTGCGGGACGTTCGAAAGAGATACCGCGCCTCCGGAATACAAAGGGCTGAGGAAGGAACATGGATGGGTTTTAGTCAGTAAGAGTCTGACACTCCCTTTCGCCCCACCCACGGCGGGAGGGGTCATTTGATGATTTCCCATCCGAAAAAAAACCGGCCAAGTGCGTGTCGGGCCACGCGCAGTAGGGTTCCGTAGTAGGTCTCAGTTAGTCGACTATAACTCTGTAACCGGTTAAGCCTACTTAGCCGTGATTTTCCTTGTAAGTTCATTACATGTGCTACGTCTGCGAATTTTTTCACATTTCTAGGTACAGCCATTCAAAAGTTAGAGGGGGGGGGGGGTAACTCGTATCGATCAAAAATTTTCACTTAAAAGCTAGATATTTCGCAAATAGCTCGCTTAACCGAAAAATGGTCTTCACACACCCATAATATTTTTGAAAGACCTATCTAACGATACCCCACACGAAGGAGTACGCGAGAAAAAAAATATTTATCCCTACTTTACATGTTTGGGAGCTACCCTAAAAAAAAATATTTTTCAAAATTTTATTATACCACTTTTTCGGCGTGATCAATATACATATTCATACCAAATTTCAGCTTTCTAATAACAAGAACCACGGAGCTATGCCGCGGACAGACAGACAGACAGACAGACGGACAGAGCGAAACTATAAGGGTTCCTTGTCGGACTACGGAACCCTAAAAAGGGTACCATCCATCTCAATACCGCATATCATCCAAATCGATTCAGCCGTTCTATCATAGATTACCTAATAGTAGTTATTACTGCGAAAGCGTAACGAACGAACAAATAAACAAACTCACTTTCGCATTATAATAATAATATGTATTAAAGTTAGTATGTCTTACCTAGTAGGATAAGTCAAGCCTTCATGACGCTTTTAAGTCATAATGCTGCGATAATCGGCAGCTAGTGGGTCAATTGAGATTACTTCAGAGATAAAATATGTGTATCTCTCAACGATATCTACGTTCTGTTTTGTTTTCTATATGTTTTACAGTTTGTACGATAAGATATCTAGACTCTATGTAGGTCATGTGTGATACTCGTATCCACATAGCTAACCAGTGTGCCAGTAAAAATATAATTAAGTGTCGTGTCGTACGTTATGCATTGTGTGGAGTTGGAGCATTCGAGGTTAATCTAAGCCCTGGTTCCCATGTCATGTCCTATTGTTAGAGCGGTATCCTCGCGGTGTTTCGACACTAGTGTGTGCTCGCTGTCGGTGAAGCAATCTGTGAAGGCCTAACTTCGAACACTGCGCTAACGGCTAAACAATAAAATTAAAAAAATATTTACATAGTAACATTCTTAAGGACGTGTCAGACTCGTGCAAACGCAGAGTGTCTAGAATAGAAATCGGCTGGGCTGACTGCTTATTCAAATCATTTTAGGGCTTTAGTCGACAAGGAACCCGTATAGTTTCGCCATGTCCGTTTCCGTCTGTCTGTCCATCCGCGGTATAGCTTTGGTTGTGTTTGTACTAGAGAGCTGAAATTTATTGCGGCTGAAATTTTATTTTACCGACAAAGTGGTAAAAATAAAATTTTGAAAAATATTATTTTTAGTGCACCTTCCTCACACGTGAAGTGGGGATGTTTCTTTTTCTTGTGTATCCGTTGTGTGGGATATCGCTAGATACATCTTTCAAAATGAAAGTAGGTGTGTGAAGATAATTTTCCGATTAACCGTCCCGTTTGTGAAATATCAAGCAATTTCTAGTTAAATTCGAGCTTCCGCCAACTTCTAACTTCTGTATGGCTGTCCCTAGAAATGTGAAAAAATTACAGACGTAATACATACATATATAATGAACTTCAAAGGAAAACTATCACGGCTAAATAGGCTTTACCAGTTACAGAGTTATAGTCTACCAACTAAAACCTATTACGGAACCCAATTGCGCGTGACCCGACACGCACTTGGCCAGTTTTTATGAACATTCATAAGATAATTGAACCCACGGCATGGTATTCAGCAAGTAGTAGTAATAGTAGAAACCAAATTGCCAATCAATGCATCAGTTTACCAGAATAGTTGTGATGAGTAGAGCGAGCCGGGACGGCGTTACGGGGCCACAGGAGTCCACGCCGTACTCTGGGGCCGTACCACCACGCGTTTTTGCTATCACTATTCAGGTGTGAGAGAGAGACGCAGCTATTAACGTTGTATAGCACCGTCTCTTTTTCACAACGAAACTATTCTTGCTTTCGCACGTCACGGTAAATCCTCTGCTGGCGACGCCACAAGTCTGCAGATACTGCTGGTGCAGGTAACCTCAGGAGGTATCATATAAGCGTCGACGGCGGTTCGTGTTCCACGCGCGCCTCAAAGAGCTGTCAGCACAAGTGACCGGGCGCTCCCCCAGGGCCAAAGCCTGCCGGGGCTGCGGGATGATCGAAAGAGTTACCGCGCCCCCGGAATACGAAGGGCTGAGGAAGGAACATGGATGGGTTTTAGTCAGTAAGAGTCTGACACTCTCACCCGCCCCACCCACGGCGGGACGGGTTTGTTGATTTCCAATCCGAAAAAAAGGAAGTATCGTGCGTGCTGCAATATCACTAATTACTGTTATTTAAATGTCTGTTTTTTGTTTATCGTATTCACCTTGCAAATTGGGCAGGTATTCACCAGTTTCCGCGTCTACCAAGGGCAAGATTTAATTCACACAAAATGCTTAATAGTGTGAACGCACACACAGTTGTTTGCTCTGTGGGTGCAAACGGTAGAAACTCCAGTTGCACGGAGCGACCAATGTGCCGACGCATTATAATTTCACACTATGCTTCAATCCAACTTGCGTTATTTCATAATATTTTAATGATACACTTCCCGGGTGTCGCAAAAGCTACACAGGAAGTCACAACGTCATTTAATTAAATTGATTTCGGCTTCAATAAAATTACATTTAATAAGAACTTGCCTACATTAAAAAGTTTAAATGAAATATAATTTATGTTTAAATCATTTTTATGTGTGGCAACAGCATCCGTTTCCTCCTCACTATAGAGTTTCTAGGAACCCCTAAATGTTGTGAAATTATGAAGGCCTGGCTTCCTGCCGCTTCATTACCCGACTGCCGAAGGAGGGCAATGTTTTTGAAAAATCTATGTACCTTCCTCAGTCCTTTGTTTTTCCTCAGTCCTTGGGGCGCGGTAACTCTTTCGAAAATCCTCCAGCCGCGGCAGGCGACAGGCTATGAAGGGCCGCGTCACTGTTGCTGACAACTCTTTGAGGCGCGCGTGGAACACAAACGCGCTGTCGACACGGACCTGGTCTTTTCCGGGCGGCGAGCCACCCATAGCTCACCGTCCGCACGCCCGCGCCTATGGTGGCCGGGAGTCGTCTCGCGGCTCCCGACGCCCGCGCCGTCTCCCGCGGCGGGTGGGACCTGTCGCTCCCTCTAGAGACGGCTATAGGCTATATCCATTATATAGGTACCTTTTATCCAGGTGCATGCAGTAGTTCTCTCGGGATGCAGGTGAATCAGCTAGGTTTTTGAACTTATAGAATTAATAGTAAAATTAGATAGCGGCAGGAACGATATCTCCCTAGAGCTCTTCGAGTTTAGTATTGTTTATTGAAACGGAAATAACCACTTCTCACGCAGACTGCATAGCCTAGCAAAGAGGTAGGTACCTAAAGACTGCGTGAGAATTGGTTGTTTTCGTAATTGCTTCAAGTGCAAAGAACAAGGTGTTGCGTGCACAGAGGAACGAACAGCAAGCTAACTACATAATAACCTTATCGTGATATGTTTCAAGTTTGCCTCCATAGCAAAGCTTCAAAATTGTAAGTATTTTACGTAAATTTAAATAAAATACACCTATCAATATTATAGGTTGTAGGTATCATGTGTTTTAAAAATGCAAAAACAAATGCTCCTTTTGGGACATTCGGTTAAAACCATCATGTGATCATGTCGCTGGGCTGGATATATAGGTAAAACGCGATCGTGTAGGAGACCTGATCACAATTAAAACCGTCTGTATCAGAATTATATATTATGTTATTTATATATAAAAAATGCAGCTGCTGATCCTGGATAGCTTTAAAGCCCCATCGTCCGGGCTCGTAGCACCGTACCGCCGCTGAGGGGCTTCAGTGCCCCCTGGGAACTTTAATACATATGTTGATGTTGGGGTCGCATGACGTCACTAACCGCTAATGAGCTCAACTGCTTGCCCTGAATCCAGCGCGGTTTACCGCTCCATACGCATAAACAAGTAGTACTCGGCACGCGAGAGCTAGGCTCGGAGTGAGGGCTTGGCTGTACTAAAGCACCGCAAGTGTGTGGCGGCTGTCTGAGACAGTACTAACCATGACCAATCTAATAGGGAAAGCCTAGAAAGAGAAAGACTGACCTCAACTGAGACTGAGTGAGACAAAGGTCGGTATCAGTTAGGAATGGTAGGTGATCACTCCACTTTCACTCTTACTACATGGTACCTACTAACCCGCACTGAATCAACGCATACCAGAAAAACTGAATATTTTTAAACTATTTTGACAGTTTGGTTTGCACAGTTTCGACTTATTTTAGTTAAAATTATCAATTTTTAGGGTCTCGTAGTCGACAAGGAACCCTTATAGTTTCGCCATGTCCGCGGCATAGCTAGAGGTGCGGCATAGCGGAGGCTAGAGGTAGAGGTTCTTAGTACAAAAAATCTGAAATTTAGTATATATATGTATATTGATTACGCCGACAAAGTGGTAAAATATTTTGGGTGTGTGAAGACTATTCTTCTGTTCAGTGAGCCATTTGCGAAAAATCAAGCAAATTTTTGTTCAATACGAGCGTGTCCCCCCACCTCTAACTGTTGAATGGCTGTCCCTAGAAATGTGCAAAAAATCACAGACGTAGCACACAAGTAATGAACTTACAAGGAAAGCTATCACGGCTAAGGGTGGATTCGACCAAACCCGAATTTATACAAGAGTAGCTATACGGAAAATAATTTAAACCAGATTTTATTCTCGAATAAAATCGTCAACAGTAGTTTTTAACCGCCTTCTAAAAAAGAAGGAGGTTATCAATTCGGATGTTTGTATTTTTTTTATGTTTGTTCGCGCAAACCTCTGTCGCTTGCCAACCGATTTGAAAAATTATTTTTTTGTTGGAAAGGGTATACTTCCCAAATGGTCCCATGATAAGGAAACCAAAATCTGATGATGGCATCCCAAAGAAGTCCAGTTCAATTTTCGAAAAACCTAGGGGCAACTAGTGCGTTTGTTAATTTTTTCATTAAGTATTTTAAAGCACTACAATTTTATGAAAGTCTGGAGTCAATCTGATGATGGAGCCAAAATACAGCCGAGGGAACTCCTCAACGATTAACAGCAGTTACCTTGTGTTTAGGCTTAATTAATTTGTTTTGATGAGAACTTTACACCTAGATGGGTTGTGACTGTCATAAGGGGTCTGATGATGAAGACGAAGGACAGTTAAGAGAACTCCTCAACGATTTACAGCAGTTAACTTGTGTTTGGACTTAATTTATAGTGATGAGAACTTAGCATCCATATGGGTTACAAGTGCCATTCCAGGTCTGGTGATGGAGACCATAGACATTCGATTTCGTTTCAGTTTCAGTTCAACGCCGTCTTCTCATACGAGAAGCATCTTTACCTGGCCTACCCATATGTTATATAAGATTAAAAATATGTCTAAAAACTTACAAATATTTTTATTTTGGAAAAAAAAACCGACTTCAAAAAACCCGAAAAGCACTAAAAACTTAAAAATAATACTGAAACCTACCTATATTAATAAACCTAACCTAATCTACGATTAGGATACGATACGATTACAATTTTTTGGAGTCGGTGCCAAGCTAAGTAATGAAACGACTGGTAATTCCAGAGTATTTTGCCGTTCCGGCACCGACTCCAAAAAATTGATAAATTTTATTATAGTTTAATCGTAGATTAGGTTAGGTTTATTAATATAGATAGGTTTCAGTATTATTTTTAGTTTTTAGTGCTTTTTAGGTGACCCGATCGTTTGCATTTTATGCTGAAAGTAAGCATAAGACCGTCAGTAGTAGTGCGAACTGCGAACCGTCATTGTTGAAACCGCTTTGACGGGCACCTGGACATTTCTAAATAAAATAATTAAAAAAAGTAATGAAGTATGTCTGCTTGTCAGTAATTAAATTTGTGCCAGTGTCGGGTGCCATATAATAAGGTCGTACAGTTTGTCGACCTGGTTGCGGCGGCCCGCGGCCGACGACCCTCATTACGCTATACGGCTATTACCTTTGTTCCAGAGCGTCCACGATCAGGGTCAATTCACAATACTCTCCGCTACGTTGACTCAGCTCCCGCACATTATGCTCTAACACTTGATTAACTAACCGGAATAAATTATACCCCGGAATTGTTTCAAGTGCGTCTCAATTTTTATATCACTGGAGGTGCGTAATGTTTTTTTGCGTCCTGTGGACTATAATGAACTGAACCCAGAGAAGATAATGATATGGGACCTTTAAATAAAGATAATTTTCGTAAGCCCCCGGACATAGAATAACATTATTGTAACCGATTAACGCGTACTTCCTTCATGATGAACCTTTCGCCAGTGAAGCACAACGCGCAGGTGTTGCCCTGGCCCGCCTGGCGCGGCCGGCGAGCGCGCGGCTCATCGGTCTCGGGTGCTCGTTTGTTTTCAATATTAAATTCAGAGAAATAAAACACCCGAAACATTATATCTGCACTATAAAACAGTTATGCGGTGGTAAATGATTCATCAGTAGCTTCGTTTCTTAGTATTTCACAAAGCAAGCGCGGAGATAATCTGTATTGGTATCGGGTACAGGCGGTTTGACATTCTATGACTCGGATCGTTCCTCCAAGTGTTGTTTTTTTACTAGTTGCGTACGTGACAGGATTGCACAAAATATTTAATTATTTTTCAAACCAACGGTAGGAAGGTACCATCTTAAAATAATTCATTGCAACGACAATAGCTACGGCAACACTTTGCAGAACGATCATCGGCGGAAGATGAGGGGCTACCGCGTGAACATCGACGAGCGGCGACGCGGCATCGGTGACCCGCGATGAAATCACACGGCCTGCCAATTACCGCGCGTTATCCAATTGAGCGCGCGCTTCACAATTATGACCTTAATGCGCTAGCGAGTGCCACCGGTGACCGGCGGCCGCGAGTCTCCTGCACACCTCTGACCCCCGGAGCTGTGCTGGCAACGGACTCGCTGTGTTATAATGATTATTCTACCTCTTAGAGAAAATCTTCCCAATCTCGTTGGTGAATACAAACAACCATACGTACTTAGGTTCCTATATATTATTGATATTTTATTTGACTACTCTACGCAATTTTTAACAGACTTCAAAAAGTCTTCCATCGTCTCAATTCATCAGATCTTTTTTTTGATCAGTCACATTATTTATTCCAAAATAGCTGCCATATTTATGATCATTTCAGAGCGGGCAGCCCCCGGTGAATTTTCTTTGGTGACTTTCCTCCTATTAATCCGGGGATTTCAAAACTTTAATTATTCCTTTTTATTATTACAGCATTTACATCAGGATGTTGGTTTTGTCGGAATAATATGCGTGTGATTGTATTAAAGACCATTTTTTTATCATGCCTACGCAATATTTTTTACGAAAATTTCTACGAAAATTATTACTAAAAAGTGCATAAAATTACCGCGAAATTCAAAGAAGATGAATCGCAGCTAGGGTTCATGATTTCTCAAGCTTTTCAATTTCTCGGGTCTCCAGAATTCTTGTGGCTTCTCGGGCTGTCGAGAAATTTACATTTACGTACGTTTTCTCATATTATTTAGTTCCAATGACGTCAACATATTCTGTGGTTTTCCTCTCAAATAAAAGTATCAAATTAATTATAAAACTTTTAGTGATTTTACTCAAAAACATTAATCTTATGATAAGCTAATTAACTTTAAAAAAACAATACAGAAATAATATTATTCGGACTCATAATTATAATGACAGCACCATTTTTGGCTGGTTATTTAGAACTTATAAACAAAAGTAGCTTCTATTAAACTAAGCAAAAAATCAACATGAAAGAAAACGTTAATATCTTAAATTCAGGTAGAAAATAAATGTAAATTATAATTAAATTACAATCATAGCACCATTTATGGCATTTTAATTAGAATAAAAACAAATGAAAACGTTTTGTGAATGTTTGATTTCAATTTATCACGTAATCTGAAACACTCACTACGTAACCTATACTTGGCTAGAGTCGAAACACAACTTGCAGCGAAATAAGGGTGCCGCTACGCTTTGGCTCGCGCCGCCACGCAACAAAACAAACGGCGATTTATTTTCTATAATAGGTACATGATTTCTCGATTTTTCTCGAGCTTGATTTCCCGGGAACAAAGCCCAACGAATACCCGGGAATTCTCGGCTCGAAAATTTCCGGGAATGAACCCTAATCGCAACGCTATCAATTCGATAGGAAGTGACGAAAAGGTTCACGAAATTAAAATCAAAAAATTGTTTGACGTCACTGTGACGGCACATCAAGTGCCCCAAAATGTCGGCCGTGTCGACTTCTAGAGCAATGTTTTGGTACACAAGCGTTTTAATAAAAAAAAATCAATTTTCAGTGTTTTTGGAAGTCGTTTTTTTTTTGTAAAAACTTTTTTTTACATTTTATTTCTCACAAAGTTTTAGTTATTTGGCGCTGGGTATTTTTACAGGCCTATAATAATATAAAGTATATAATATATATTATAAAAAAATACACGCTTATTCCCTATTAAGAGCGCGTGTATATTAAACTTGCGTAAGATACCTTGCAGTAGTCCGTCCGTCACGGTCCGGCGCGGGCTCCGCTCTTGTAACGTTAGGTACATTTTCCGCACGGACGCAGCTCGCTTACCGGTAATCTTATACACGTACACAACACACTAATCACGACTTATATCTGATGGAACGGTGAAAGTTGACAAAAAATGTCCTCACTTGTAGACATCTGATATCTGATGTGTAGGTCTAATATACGTTTCGTAGGTAAAACTTTTTGTGTAACTGCACTCATGTTGGTGGTGTGTTGGCCTGGTTAAATCAAAGATTAAATATTTTAATACTTTATTTTATACTAGCTGTTTCCCGCGGTTTCACCCGCATCCCGAGGGAACTACTTAGCGCACCCGGGTAAAAAGTAGCCTATGTTGTTCCTCAGGGTCTATTCTATCTCTGAACCAAATTTCATTTATATCGGTCCAGTAGTTTTGGCGTGAAAGCGTAACAGACAGACAGACAGACAGAGTTACTTTCGCATTTATAATATTAGTAAGGATAAGCCTGTAACCGCGTGAGGATGAATAAAGGAAAGAATAATTCTTATTACGGTGCTTAAAGAAGTTCTCGAAGAATGCATGTGGAACCATGGCCGAAATATCAAAGTAATAAATAACGATTCAAGCTAATACTTGGATTAGATTTCTTATAAGTTCTGGAAGAAAATGGTTATAGAACAGCATAGTAAAGAAAACTCTTGTTTCATAAAATAACTACCTCAGGCGTATAGTATCATTGCACGCATGAATCACATTCAAAAAAGTATTCGTCATCATCATCATCATCCGCCTAGCTTTTACTCAACTACGTTGCAGTCTGCTTCCAGTCTAAACCGGATGCAGCTAAGTGCCAGTGTTTTACATGTGACTACCTATCTGACCTCCGCAACCCAGTTAACGGGTAACACGATACCCATTGGTAAGACTGCTTGTCAGACTTTCTGGCTGCTGACTATCCGTAACGAATGTCAAAGATCTACAAAGACAGCCGGGACTAATAGCTTAACGTGCTTTCCGAGGCACGGAGGAGGCTCGCTATGACATAGATGATACCATGGATACCCATCCATGGACCTACCGCGCCAAGCGAAAAAGTATTCGTAAAAAGTAATTAACACGCTTTTATTAGCTCGGGTTGTATGTATGTAACGGAATCTTTGAACCTAATTTTCACTGGTTTCTAGACGTCTGATCAACTTGGAACTTTGCACACGTGTTAAGGGCCGATGACAATGCAATAATCCGATAAAAAAAAAACTAAAAAAACACGCTTTTATTGCTGACCGAACTAAAAAATGGAAAATAAATAATAGTTTAAAAAAACTAAAAAAACACGCTTTTATTGCTGACTAACTAAAAAGTAGAAAATAATTTTTAATAACAGAATAATTCAATTCAGAGTAAAAAGCGTGGGGTGCATTTTCCTATATTATCATGACTCTCCTCTCATAAATGGTTGCCAATAGAATAGGTGTAATAATTAAAATATCAAGCACCCCACGCTTTTTCCTCTGAATTGAATTATTCTGTTATTAAAAATTATTTTCTACTTTTTAGTTCGGTCAGCAATAAAAGCGTGTTTTTTTAGTTTTTTTAAACTATTATTTATTTTTTGAATATACTCGCTTCGTACGTACTATTTATCTAATTACTTTAATTATGTTTTTGGATGCTGCAAATCGTTATTTAACTAATTTTAAAGATATTTTTTACTCTGGTTTGGTTGTATTTATGTTTCGAAAATTGCTTTCGATACGAATACTTTTTCGAAAGTGATTCGTGCTAGGCCCACAGACCACAGATGTAGTATAATGTCAGTCGTATATAGTTTTCGTCTCCGTGGCCCGTAGCCTGTACCTACGTGAAAGTTATTTACAGGTAATGATGGCAAGCGGCTATTAGGTCAACATTTTCCTAATGGCATCAGTAGCTTTAAACGTGAAGGTGATTTTAATAAGTAGAAAGGATGATGATTTTTTATGTAAACATTATTAACAGACATTGATGCAACATAATATCTCGTCATCATCCTTGAATGAGGGCTACCGCACTCGAATTCGCCGCTAGAGGCGCTAGTGTGGAATAAGGTCTCAAAAAATTACAAATTTACAGCTTGGCAAAAAGAGTTTGACGTGGTGACAGATGGAACTAAATATTTTATTTAATGGCAACACCACGTTGGCTACATACATACGACGACTACATGTGTTTGATCCTTTTAAGTTTTTAGTCGATAGGCCGGCACCAACGTGAAATGTTAGATATTATATACCCAGGAGCAATCCCCTAACGCGACACTGACCGTGAATTTGTCAACCGACTTCAAAAAAGAAGGAGGTTTTCAGTAAGAATGCGATATCTCCGCCAATCGTAAACCATTTTTTTATTTCTTTGATGTAGGTTTTATCTTTTTCAAATATTGTAATTATTCTTGGGTAACATGAGCACTCAAGTTAAAATATAAATTGCTTTATTTCAGGTGTTAGCATCAATACAGTAAGAAATATTGCTAGCTAGCCTTACAATTGATACAGAAGCATGTTTATGATAAAGCAGTATTTTCTCAATAATGTCAATCTCAATCATATTTTCTACAGGGCCTGACGATGCACTTATGAACGTGACCGTGCCTACAACCATCATACCATGTAGTGTACCATCATTATTCATGTAACAAAAATTCATTAAAAATCAAGTATCAAAATCGTTTTAGTCGTAGTATATGGGGTGGCCACAGGAATGAAAGAAGCGCCCTCATTTTTTCCATACTCTTTTTTGCCAAGCTGTAAGAAATCATTCATCGCGAGCACTTTTTTCGCAAATTATTATAAATTATTGAAGTTTATTACAAATATTGTGCCATTCCTGATGAATTTAGGCAGATATACTTTATAGCTCAATCAATTTTATTGTTTTGTAAGAAAAGCTAAGGATAGGTGCCAAATAAGTGGGTCTTACATGGGTCAGCTAATTCAAAGTTAGTTATAGTTGTTACTATCTGCATGTGCCAAAGAATTTACTACAGTGTATCTCTCTATTAAAAGTATGTATTGCAGAGTTTTGAGTTGCTTTTCTGTTGACTCACAGGACCTTACTCAACAGTGACGCCAACTGGTGACCGCAAAAACGATAGCTGCCATTATCTCAAACTATTTAGGGGTCGGCGCAAAATCTTTTTTATCCATACATTTGTTTTCATCATTCACCCCCTTTCTAGCCATGTTGTCTTTAATCAACCTATCCGTGTTTTTTGGCTTTCCTCTAGTCCTAAAACCGTCCACATTCTTCTTAGAACCTTTCTTGTTTTATTATGTTCTTCACTTCTTCACGTGGTATCTCCATACCATGACAAACGTATTTCCCACATAACTTCTTTATCATTATCGCCACTCTCAGACTTTCTCTTACATAATCATTTCTAATCTTATCCATTCGCGTAACCGCACATCCCTCCTAACATTGTCATCTCAGATACATGTTACCTTTCATTATTGCCATTTGTCGCCCGACGTGCTGATGTAAAACAGCAGATTACACCATTTATAACACATGGTTCGGTCGCACATGGTCTCCGAGAGCTACCGCCATTCCATCCACCCTGTGTCAATTCTATACTTCACGGTCCGGTCTATTTCGCCATCACTTTGCACAAGTGAACCGAACACAGAAAGTCGGAGCAGCCTAGCAGAAGCGCACTATCTAGCGCTATCCAAATCAGAGATATCACCGAAATCGATTACGTATATTCTGCTAGTTTAGGTTCTGCTGATTTTCCAGCCAGCATTTGTTTAGCTTTTATTGGGACTATAACTATTCCGCGCACCCGGATAAAAAGTATCCTATGATGTTAGTTTAGGTTATATAATTATGTGCATGTGTACATTTATCCAAATCCATTCAGTAGTAACAAGAAGTTTATTCCAGGAATAATAAAATGACATCCAATTGTTTTATGCTGTAATTTTAACTCAACACAAGGTAATATTACAGTAACTGACATTGACAGCTACTTTTCCACGCTATAATACGACAAATTAGAGTTGACATGAGTTATGCTTCTGCACCCTCCCGTTTGTAGAGCAACTTTTTTCTGCCGGGTATTACATTCGTTCACATTCACTTCGCTATTCGTGAGTAGCTTATCCAAGTATAGCTATACTCTAGATTGCATGGAAAAACGACTGTTGATTTATTCGAGAATAAAATCTGGAATAAGTTATTTACTCTTGTATAAATTCGGGATTGGTCGAATCCACCCTTAGAAGTTTATTAAAAAGTTATAGACAGATACGTCACACAATGTTTGATTCATAGAAGTCTAGATTGAAAAATAGTGAAAATAAATGTTTATCTTTAATTTTAATATGTTTTTTTCTAATTTCTTCAAATATTGTGATTATTTACAAAAAAATACACAAAACTGCCAATCTCGCGAGATCTCGAAATTGGCGAGATCTCGCAGTATTGTTATTCATAAAGTCGCGGAATCTCGCTTTAGCCCCAATCTCGCGAGATTTGCATTCCCTAAGGATGGATGGCCGTTTCGCGACCACACACTCATTATCAAAGTTATAATGTAGTCCGCTCTCACTAACTTATACACATGTGGTGTAAATTGCAGTGAGCGTCACGTACGACGTCAACGGCGCGAGATCACAATAGCCACAAAAATAACGGGAAAAAGTGAAACAATAAAACAATCGCTCGCAGTCGATCGACACAATGATAATTATCTAGTACTTATATAGGGATTTGCGTTCAAATGTAAATTCGCTTTCTAATGACTGCGGTGGCATTGTGCGCGGATTACCGTAATGATAGAGAAAGTGCTCGCGCGCAGGACGCGGCGCGCGCGTTCTCGCGCGCCCTTTTTTCTTTAGGGGCTATTGTAAAAACTAGAGGTGAAATGAGAACTGCCACCACCACATATAGATACATGGGTTTATTATGAGCCGAATAATCTAGAGTTTTCTATTTGGACATAGATCAACTTGAAAGTTATTTTATATGATGACTTCAGACAAACATTTTCACATTCGATGTGACAAACAGAGCGTACGTGGTCGCGCCTACGTTTACGATATTTATGATTTTGTTTACATTACTTGTTGTCTATCGTTCGTTCGTATCGAAAAAAAATGCATTTTAAAGCTTTTCACGCACCTATATTATTTTTAAAATACCTATCTAACGATATACGAAGGGATGAAAAAAATATTCATTCACACTTGACGTGTATGGGACTTCTCTTAAATTAAAATATATTTCAAAATTTTATTTTACCACTTTGTGCACCAACATGCATATCCAATCCATACAAAATTTCAGCTTTCTAGTACTACTAAAGTCCAATGAGTCAATTTGAGTTGGAGGGTTACTCAGTATTCCAAAGACCCTTCGGACCGGACATTTTTCACTAAATAAAATAATTTCACACAATTACTTATACTTAGCAATTGTTTAGAAGTAACCCCTATTTAAATGTGGATAGTTTTCGAGAAAAAATACTCAAAGATCGCTGTTCCGGAGAGACCGAAAAATTAAAAATATTACGAGGCATGCCTTTAAGTTCTGTCTTTTATGTATTCACCGCCAATTTTAAATATAGAACTAAGAAGCTCAAAATAATTGAAAGATTTAAGATCAGTATAGTGGTTTAGTCCTAGCGTCATTTTAAAGTTGCCAAGTCGGTAAGCAAGTACTCTTCCCAATTTTCAGCAACTTTGGAAGAGTACTAACACGACTTCAATGTGTCAAGTAGCTGACATCTGTGTTCAGTGATGAAACCTCATGTCTTAAAACTGTTGGACGCTTATATTTAGAATCCTACATGGACATGCCAGCCTTGGTGACAAATCTCCCAAAGGCCGACTGAAAACCACTTTTCCTGAAGATAACATCGTTGCTGTGAAAAAACTAATTGTCAAAAACCGTCATGTAATATATCGTGAAATTTATGTATCATTAGGCATTTCAGGGATAACAAAAAAGAAGATCCTGCATGAAGCTTTTGGTGAGAGAAAATTTCCCGTTGGAATCCACATTTGCTTTCTGACGACCACAAGACTGCTCGTGTCAGATGATGTAGGAAAACTCTGCAAAGATTTAATCGAGGAGACTCAAATCACGTCTTCTATATCATCAGTATTGATGAATCTTGGTTCAATGCTCATTATCCTGATTCTAGACAGCAATCGACTGGAGTGGATCTTTCAAGATGAGCCAAACCCGACGAAAGTGTTTCGTTCCCAAAGTAGTTTAAAGAATATGATGGCCAAGTTCGTAGCTTAAACAGGCCACGTTGCGACGATTTAACTATAGGATAGTAGGACAAGTAATGCAGAGTGGTGTACCACAGATTTTTTACCGCAGGTTATCACTGAGCTTCGGAAAACCAACCCAAAGCGATGCATAGTCCTCCTCCATGACAACTCAAGCTCGCACCCCGATTTCCAAACAATTGAGCATTTGAAGCAGCCAAACGTTGAAATTCTTAACCATCTTTCGAATAGTCCTAACGACCTAACCTAAGCCCTTATTATGATTTTACATGCAATTCCAAAAAATCTGAAAAAGAATCTCGAAAATGGTTTCATTCCAGTAAAAAAAGCAGTCGAAGTCTACAATTTGGCAAATTTGCTACCCCTGTTTGGGAGTGGAATAAATATTTAAAAACTGGTTCGATAAGTTTCTATTTATCTAAACGACAAAACATAAAAGGTATGCCTTGTATATGTATACTTTGTTATTGTTTTTTTACAACCATGTAATTATTTCTAGTATGATGTGCCATTTCATTGTGATAATATTTTTCACAATATAAGAGGTAGCAAATGTGAAATTATTGATCTTGGCATGTCAGACCACACTGCGCAATTAATTGCTTAAATGTCCGGTAAAAAAAACATGCACACTTAAATATTGGTACACGAAAAGAAGAGATTTTAACAAATGAATAATTGATACCTATTGTAATGTATTCCTCAACCCTATTTTATAAGTTTTGTTTCTATTTTTTCACTTTTTTTAGTTAAGTAAAGTTTATTGTGAAGTTTATACAATTCTGTCCCTTATTATTCATTAATATTTTATTGTATGCCTTACAGGCAGGACATAATGGAATCGATCTATATATTTTTTTTAAACATCTGTTTGTATAACCTATGCCCACAATAAAAACGATTTGATTTAATTATGAGCTCTCAAGGCTGTTTATAAAATAAAAATTGGTAACAGTTTAGAAGATATTAAAAAAAAACTATTTTGGATGTAGATTTTTTCCCCCGAATAGTATGCAGTTTCCTCACGAACTATTGGTGCTGATAATACTTCAGCTTTATAACTACCTAAAAAAGAAACGGCTCAGGATCTTGCGTCTAACTTGAGATATTCGCGAATTTAATTTTGTGTAAAAGTGCCTGCAATATTGGTCACAGCAAAGATGCATTGAAAATTCTGCTTTAGAGTTTCAGTAAGTAAGACTCCTCAGTGCGTCATTAAGCTGGTCCCAGTTGTCATTTGGTACTTCCTTGACAGTTTATTCCGGGTCAGCCAGTCAGAAGCCGGAAAGTTCGAAAACCAGTCTTACGCGGTTGTGTGTTACCCGGTTACTGGATTTTGGAGGTCAGAATAATAGGCAGTCGCTCCATGTAAAATACGACCCTAACATAGTTTTCAAAGGCCATCACTCGCTCGTATCCTTCAACTTCATGATGAGCGACCCACATGCGAGCACGACCAGCACGACCGCGTACAGATCTCACCAACTTATTGACTATGATAAACATAGCAGCCGGCGCCCGCCGTCGCTGTTAACGGTACCATTTCATTTATTGATCGGCCTCTTTTGAAGCTTACAAGTTTTACTTCATAATGTACGTATCCACTCAGCCTACACGACTAGAAAACATGGCACAACAACAACGGGGCTCCATGCAATAATGAACCTCGGTTAATTGCTCGTTACTTACTACGACTGTACAAATTCACTCGGCACACACCTAATTAAATCACCACAGGGTTGACCTCTGTATAAACGAAGGATAATTAGTAATTAGAATTTATTTGATTCAGTTTGTAAGCTATTACAACTACAACTGAGGTCGGGTCGGGTCAAGGCCCTCTGAAGCCCCCAGTCAGCATGTGGTCACCACTATATTTGTCCTAAACCGGCTGTCTCCCGCGCTGGACCGGGACCGGACACAAGGCTCCGGTCGAAAACCCAATAGAGATACATAAAAATACCAGTCAGTATGGCGCGTTCGCATTTCACGGCTGCAGGGTGCCCCCTAGAGCCGCGTGCCACGCCTGAGCGAGCGCTCCGGAGTGGAGCTTCTGCGGCGAACGCGCGTGGTGTCGGTGCAGCGACCGGCCGCGGCCGACCCTGACCGTCACGTCAGCTCTATTTATACTCGGTGCACATCGGTCGCTAGGCGCCCCACTTACGTCACTCCATCGCCACATATAGCGTACTAGGAAGTTACACCGCGCGCACGCGCCTCAGGGTTCCGCACATGTCGGCACAAAGCAATGTTTGCTGTTTATGTTTACACTGTACAAAAACTTAAACGAGTAAAATAAATATAGTTTCTGCTGGAACATCGTTCTAGGTCGAAGTGTAACACTAAATTAATATTGTATGTATTTTTGAAACCGACTTCTAGAACGAGGATTCAGTAGAAACTAAATTATTTTTTCTCTTTTAAGTCTTTGTATCTTGCCCTTTGTATCTAGATCAATCCTTATCTTGAAAACCGCAGATGTGATTTTTATGAAACTTGCACTATTCCTTCAGTTGACGAAATGGTCACGATCAGAATTATTATCATCATCATACACTTGTAAAAGAATCATGGGCAAAATGGGTGTAGATCCAACAGAATTGAAACCTATTTTATTTAATAGGCATTAATAACTGCATCATTTTTTGTATGGGACTAAACTACCAAAGTCGCCGGAGAACGAAGATATAGGCATAAGAAATCAAAAGGTTCTACCACTCACAATAAATCAACTATTGTGATTAAAGCTACCAATACATGATCTAAGAATTTCTTTTGGCTAGGCGAATTAGATTTGCAACTGTCTTCTCTTTTCATCCGGCTACACTACAGCATTGACAACTGATATTTTAGTACTAAAAAATCATTTTGATGTGGCTGTACTTTTAATTACACTATTGCATTAGAAACTATTTTATTATGCAACCACACTTTGTTTTTCCGTTTGTAAGTGCGCTAATAATTGCTAGACTTTTTTTCTTCGTACTTTCTTTTCTTCGTACTTTTATAGATTAGGAACAATTTCGTATATAGAAGTTCAGTTAATCAAAGACAGGGTTACAGGTAGTTATCAATTAAACGATAATATTTTAAAATATTACTCTTATTTCATAAATATCAGCAGTTTATTAGCAATCTTCGCTTGACTCTAGCGGCCAAACCCGGGTGATACAACCAGGGTTGGGCAGTATTTAAATTAGTTGTAATTAAAATACGTAATTGAAATACAAATACGTATTTAGTATTTTTATTGAAATACAAATACGTATTTAGTATTTGTATTTCAATTACTTCCTTAAAATGTAACACATTTTTAAATGTAAACATTTGTTTAGCAATAGTTGACCAACATTGTTGATGAGATGTTGTCGCTCCTCGGGCGAGAACTTGTCAACTGCCATTATCAACGCTGCAACACGCAGCAACACGTTGCCAGCAACTCAGCAACGTGTTGATGCAACTTTGTTTATAAACAAAAGTTTACCATGAATACGGGGCTTAACGTATACGAATATATAATACTAGCTGTTTCCCGCGGTTTCACCCGCATCCCGAGGGAACTACTTAGCGCACCCGGGTAAAAAGTAGCCTATGTTGTTCCTCAGGGTCTATTCTATCTCTGTACCAAATTTCATTTATATCGGTCCAGTAGTTTCGGCGTGAAAGCGTAACAGACAGACAGAGTTACTTTCGCATTTATAATATTAGTAAGAATTTCTGTGAAGGCTCTGTGTGTTACTATGTATAATATGTATGTATTTAAAAAGTATATAAGTAGTATATCCGTTAAGCTAGCACCCATAACACAAGCATATTAGTTGTTTACTTTGGGGCTAGATGGGGCTGTGTGAACTTGTCCAAAGATATTTATTTATTTAATATAATGGAAATCCAACAATAATATAAACTGACGGACACCTTTTTTATGAAGATGGTTAAAACAGGCCAATGCATTCCTTGCAACCGGTTTTATAATATCAATACATAGATATAACAGAGTGGCTGTTTAGAGGGACATGGCTTGCATAGTTTTTAATTTTTTTACAACTGGGAAAATCTAAAAAAGTTTCCACGGGACGAAAAGTACTACTTCCGTCCCTCTCCCGATCAGGTAACTTCAAGCGTTCTTTCCGTGTATGAGAAATGAAAAGGGCAGGTGCTATTACGTCATTAATATCTGTCATGCCGCGGGACACCCGCTACCATACAGGAGAACCGACGACGACGTCGGACGATCGTGTCGTAGTATTGAACCGCTTGTGTTGTCGCCAGGAGGCGGAGCTGAGCTCGTGGACGGCGTTCCTGCAGCGCGCCGTTGACGCGACCTACAACACGGAGGTCGTCATCGACAACCTGCACAACATCATCGGTGAGCCACAGCACACACACTCCTGCCGAGCTTCGCGAACTGGGACGGTTACAGCCATTGTGGCCGTCCTGTAGCTTACTGTTCTTCTTCAGTATACCACTATGTACCTGCAACATATAGTTTTTCTAAAGCCCATCGAACCGTAACGACTCGCACTAAGTTTGAACGTAGGTCGCGCGTACAAACATGTAACATGCGTGTCGCGGGTCCTTTGTTCGAATCACAAGATGACGCGCGACATCGTCGACAAGACAACAGACACCAGCCATAAAACATTTATGTGGCAGATAAACACGTCGGCTCGCCTGCCGCCCGAGGTGTCGCCATGCCCGCGCGTGGCTGTTTATTGCCCGGCTGAGGTCTGCGTTTCCCGTGACATAAGCTCGAGTTTTTATCTGCTATACGGGTTTCATTTATAGATGATTTAATGTCCATTACATCGCATCATGTACATATTTTTAGCTTCTCGTCTTGTGTAGTGTAGTGGTGTACGTAGTGGAAATGTATCTGCTGCTTTGCCAAATAGGCCATAAAAACAAGGACATAGGAAAAATTGTAGATGCTCTTTTCCAACTGCGAACGACGGAAACCGATACCTTTCATCCTCTTAACATAAATTATCTTAATTAGACTGTATAGGTTTACCTACCTACTCATTTAGTATTCTGACTCTAAATGTGTAAAAACTGTCCTGCAGCAGAGCAGCGGCGCTGCGTGCGCGAGGTGTCGTCGAGCAGCGTGTTCACGTCGCTGGCGGGCGCAGGGGGCGCGGGGGGCGCGGAGGTGGCCGGCGAGAGCGCGGGCGGGGAGGGCGCGGGGGAGGGCTCGCCGCTGGACCGGCGCGCGCCCTCGCTGGCGTGCAGCACGCCCATCGCGCGCGACTAGCGCCCGCAGCCCCGCGGCTCCTAGCACGCCTGCTCCTGGCCGACTTCTGTCGCCCGCGACGAATAACGAAATTATGTACAAGCGAAACTTTTTGGTGAACGTGTTCCGCACAGTGCTATAGACTTTCTGAAAGTGTCTGTAAAGCGCGTTATATGAGAACGGGCCAGGGTGGAAGCGTCCCCTGACGTTACACCTGCCACGATCCGCTATTGATGTTAATGTCTATGAAGAATGATGTCATTTTATGTTGAACAGCCCACGGAAAACATACGTTATTGAAATGGCAATCCAGACATTCCATGTCAGTTAGGCAGTAGCGGCAGGCGCGGCAGGGTAATACACAGCTCGCCGCCCCACTTGCTGCGTCATTCGGTGCAGACTACAGTTGCGGCTAGGAAAGCTAGATTACTTTGTGCTATGTTGTGAGCTCGAAGTTAAACGATAAACTTGGTGCATTTTGTGAATACTCGAGTTGTCTCAATTCGCTAATTATGAGGTCACAGTGACTAGGTCGCCGGTGGCAGGCAGCTCTGCTGCAGCGTGCTGTTGCTACCAGTCGATATAAATAGCGATCGCTCAGCCGATTATCGATGTGACGCCGATGCCGACCTTGCCGTATTTTAAATGATATTTTATGATTTGTAATAAATATCTGCTGTAATATTTACAACAAGTGTGGATCAGGTCGCGCGTGGCGTGAAGCTCCGCCGGCCCACGAGAGCATGTCTGGATACTTGAAGCTCGAAATAAACTATTTAGTGAGGTAACAGAGCGATACAGCTGTGAGCTGAGTTGTTGTGTAATGTAACGTATGAGTACAAATACCGCCATGTGTGTTGCCAGCAGCACTGCCTTATCGTGTGTTCAATTCGCGTCACTGCCCAATCTTAGATTATTACCTACGTTCATGTTTGTTAAGGTGTTTGTTTATAACATCATTCGATTTTAAATCTTTTGATGCTCCGTGAAGTCTTCAAGTCGATAGATAATATTAGTACAGCGTCACAGCGTCGTTGTCAAACCAAAGCCCGCGAGGTGTTTTTCCCTGAGATTTCAACATTATGAATATTACGGCTAGCTACGAAGCAAACTCTCGTTTAAAAGAACTGCTATACGCTGCTTTTGCGCGTCGTACAGAGCTTTGACAAGGACGTGACACAAGTTCGCCGGACGAGCTGCCGGCTGCTCGCCCGAGCCCGGCCGGCTGCTCGCCCGAGCCCGGCCGGCTGCTCGCCCGAGCCCGGCCGGCTGCTCGCCCGCCGTGTGTGCGGCTGTGCTGTACTGCTAGCTGTAGGGTTTTGGATGTGTTTACACAAGTCCTAGTTGATACACACAGAGCCGCGCTCTGCCGGCGCCTGTGCACGACACTCGTAATGTTGTTTGTTACTATAGATCTGATGGTACATATTGCGACGCTAGTCTGACGAACAGATTCTGTGCTTCTAAATTAATATTTTTTCTAGGTAGTTACTACATATTTCACAGTATTATTATATGATATAATCAATGATGTACATTACGTTACGATGTAAAGTTGTATTCATTATGTGGGTATATAAATATCTACGAATAACAAAAATGTGGCCAAATTTTCCTTAGTGTGTAGGTGCGAGGCAGCGCCGGCGCGCCGCCGGGCCGAGCGGCCCGCTCTCGGTACGTGTCCTTGTGCTTTGTCAAGCTTTACTAACTAGGTACTTTATAGATGTAATCATTTGGCAAGACCGCTGAAGAATATGTATTTTTATATAAGAATGTTAAGCACTATAAAAATAATATAGTTCAAGATTAGTTTGAAACAGATTATTGTAAATATATACATTATGATTTGTGCTAAGGCCTATGGCCGGCTTGTGATATCACAACGAAGCATATAATGTTAACATTTGTAAGATTATTGAAGGGACCTTAACGTACTTGTTGTCTTATAAAATTGCTGTCATTGTTTATACATGTTTATTCATTTATTGTGATTGTATCGCGTCGCGACTTTGTATTATTGAATATTTCTCGTTAATAAAATTGTTATTAATGTAAAGAGAGAATTAGAGTTCGTGTTGAAGCCTAGTTGTAACAGTGACCGTAGCCAGTGTACGTGTGTACGCGCTGTATACAAACATTATGAACCCAGACATGAATCTAAATAGGCGACACGAGTAGGTATATGTATTTCGCGTGTGACAGATGAGTGCAGCACCTCAGTCGACATCGTCTGAATAAGTCGAGATGTCAACCAGTAGCTAGAGAAATGTATAATTGTGCCGTATTGAGTTACAAAAAATACTCAAAATATTAGTTAGTTTATAGAAAATCACTGAAACGCTTTTATGAAGTCACAGAAAGTACTCAAAATGACGCTGGGTTTTTATACAAATGATGGAACATGCACTGTCTATTTAGATACATATCTGTGATTATCGTATTTTTGTCCTTAGTTATGTAATTTTGGAACTTGTTGATAAAGTTCGAGACGAGATGAAATGTAGCAAAGGATCTTCATTGCATAGTGTCTGTCTGACTGTCCACACCGCCGCGTCCCTGCAGTGTGTGGGCCGCGTATCCGTCACGTGCATCCCTCTCCCTCCCTCCCCTACATTCCAGTTCACTTAATATTTTGTGTAAAATGTTATTGTAAAAAAAATAAAGTGATTATTTGTAAATATAATTTTATTTGTACCTTTTCTCGACATTATACATTGATTAAAACATTCACAATAATTAATACATTAGAATAAGTAAGTACATATTAAGTATATTTATTAATCAGACTCTGGTTGGCAAGCTTGCGTGGGTCGCTCTTGCATCCGTTCGGCTCTGTGCGTGTGTGTGTGTGTGTATGCGCACGTGTGTATGTGTGTGTGTGCGTATTGCAGCTTTACTTGCGCATGCCTTACACCATCTCCTGGGGCCTTACCATGACGTGCCAAAACAAGATTATTTTCGTTATGAAAAAGAGGCGGAGCTATACGACGTTAGTAGCTGTGTCACGCTCTTAAATTTGAATAGTGATTGCAAAAACACGTGGTGGTTCAGCCCCTGGTACCCGGACTCTGTCGGCTTTTGTTAGGCCGCGGATAATCTGAATGTAGAAAATCATGACGGTTTGTGTAGTTAGTAGGTAGTTAGAGCGACTAAATTGTTGACAACAATATGAAAACTTTGTTTGTACCGATATTATTGACTTTTTGATTGCGTCCATTTATTTGAATACCCTGAGTGTCACCAACTATTTGATGCTGACTGTATTTCGAGTACTGTATTACGGCATCAGTGAAGGAGATGACAGATCGCCTCGTTTTTTAAGTATATATACGCCCAGTGGGCAGTGCACACGCGCGGCCCGGGTCTGCGGCTGTGACTGTTATTGTATAGCTAATGAATTATGATCACGAATAACTTGCGGGATATATGATAACAGTCAAATATATTAATGAGGCGGTGCGTGCTGTAGGTATACTGTACATCTTGTATTGTATTGTTGATCTTGAATTGCCCAGTGTGAATATGGCACAGAAGTTGGTACCTACATGATAATGTGATAAGACGCGTTTATTCATACCCATACCCCGTAGGGCCTTGCGACCACGTGAGACTGGATTATTAATAAATATGAAATGGTCGCCCTGTACATAATACTGCGGGGTCGGTCGACAAGTAAGCTGTCACTAGCATCTGTACCTAAATCTACGAGCGAACGTCGGCCTCCGTACGACGGAACGGCGACCATAAATACTTAATACTACTATTTACAGTCCGCGACGGGCAGCAGCAGTCAGGCCAGCGCGGGCGGGGGCGCGGGCGCGGGCGGCGGCGGGGGCCGCGGCCGCGCGGGGGCCAGCACGCCGTGCGGCACGGCCAGCGTGCGGCCCGCCGCCTGCACCGCCACGTGCCCGCGCCGCGCCGCGCCCAGCACCAGCACCGTGTCCCCGGCGCGCAGCCGCCCGCCCGCCGCGTCGCTCCACTCCGCGCCCACCGTGCGCTGCTGCGGGTAGCCCAGCTTCACGCCGCCCGCCACCGTATAGGCGCGCGGGGGCGGCAGCGGCGGCGGCCGCTCCTGCGGGGCCGGGGCGAGGTCAGGCGGGGCCGGGGGGACCGGGGGGACTGTCCGTCGAAACGGATCGCCTACCAGATCGAGACCGAACAGCGAACAGGTGCGTTTCACCAGGGTGGGATCGCTCTTGTCGGCGGGGTCCGGCGGGGGCGTGCCGGCGATGGGAGCCGGCCGAGGGCGCACGGGGGCCAGCGCGGGCGGCACGGCCGGGGTGGCGCGGCTGGCCCGCGTCCGGTACCGCCGCCACGCCGCCTGGATACACTCGGCGGCCGCTTGCCGCCTCGCTCGCCGCATTCGTTCTAAGACCTGCAACCGGAAGATAAAGAAATAGGACACGTCGAGCAGCGCCGACGGGGCCGGGCGGGGCCGGGGCGGGGCGGGGCCGGCTGACCTGGCGCATGCCCTCGCTGAGGAAGACGTGCCGCTTGCCCAGCGCCCAGCGCACGGCGGCGGGCGAGGCGGGCGCGGGCGGCGCGGCGGCGGCCTGCACGGCCCGCAGCACGGCGGCGCAGGCGGGGCCCGACTCCCGCTCGGCGCCGCGCCGCCACAGTGCGCGGTACCGCCCGCTGAACGCGCGGAACCGCATGCGGTGCGGATAGCCGCTCGCCATCAGCTGGGTGGTCTCCAATATTTGTAAGGCGCGCACCTAAAACGAATATTTGTAACATGTACATCGTACGATCCTCACGGACGGGACAGCTCAGCCCGTGCGGCCGGTGAGGTGCAGCGGCGACTCGCCTGCCTGGCGACGGTGGCCCGCTCGAACAGCATGGGCGTCTCCGTGGCGTTGGCGCGCAGGCAGCGCACGAAGTGCGGGCGCGCGTGCACGAGCGTGCGCAGCAGGTTGTCGAGCCGCGTGTGGAAGTCCTGCGTCAGCGTGGACGCCGCCGCCGCCTCCAGCGCCGCCGCCACCGTGGGCGACGCACGGAACTGCCCGCCCGTCGGCCCGCCCTGGGCGGCTAAAGCCTGGCAACAGAATACAAAGGCTCAGACGATTCAGAAAACATACATTTTGCAATGTGACCTACTCCTGTCAAATAAGTACAAGTATAACAGGTACCTATATATTTTTGACCTATCTAGTTTCTGTACGAACCTTGAGCTCTGCGCCAAAAAGATGTGTTGCGAAACCAAACTCGCACGTTCTACTGTCAAAGGCTGCGAGTAAGTCATCAGGCACGGCGTCTCGGTTGGCTTCGAGGAAGTCTGCAGCATCGTATGACACCTCGCCCGCGTAGTGACGTACCGCGAAACGACGCGGGTGAGGCGGTCGGGCCTCCGCAAGTCTCGGGTGCCCTCTAAAACAATATTGTTCCTTTAAAATTTATACTCATGGTAAATTTATGAAGAATAATAAAGCGATGTGGCGGAAGTCGTACCGGTGCGCGGCCTTGATCCTGACGACGTACTGCTCGGGCGAGCCGCGGGCGCCGCACTCGGCGTCCAGCGCGGCCAGCAGCCCGCCCCGCAGCGACGACACCAGGTCGATGCACGGCACGTTGTCCACGTAGTCCACCTCCAGCGCGCACGACACGCCCTCCTCGCGGCACGACTCGGCCGAGGACTTGAACACGTGCGTGTTGTAGAAGTGCTGCATCGTCTCCGCGCACAGGTTGGCGCACAGGTGCTCCAGCCGGCTCGGCGCCGCGTCCTCGAACCCGAACATGTCCAGGATGCCCACGAACCCGTCCGTGGCGTGCCGGACCGCGTCGTTCAGCGCCGCCATGGAGCGGGCGCCGGCGCGGCCGCGGGCCCCGCCGCCTTCGCGGGCCCCGCCGCCGCCGGCCGACGAGGCGCGGCGCGACGCCGCGTCCTGGTTGTGCACCGACTCGTTGGAGTCCGACGACAGCGTGCCCAGCGTGGAGCCCAGGCGCTTGAGCGAGTTGGCGCGCCGCACTATCGTGGCCACGGTGCGGCAGTACAGCGCCTTGGCCAGCGCGTCCCGGGCCGCGGCGGCGGCGGGCGCGCTGGCGGGGGCGCGGGCGGGGGCGCGCGCGGGCCGGCGCGGGGCCGCGCGCGACACCAGGCCGCGCAGCAGCGCCGGCGCCGCCACGCCCAGCAGCGCCGCGGCCGCCGCCAGCTCGGCCTCGCTGGCGGGCTCGGCCGCGCCGTCGCCGCCCTCGGCGAACTGCACGTTGCCGAGCAGCAGCACGGCGGCCAGCACGCGCACCACGTCCAGGAAGGGAATGCCTAGTATGACGAGGCAAGTCTTCCACGCGTGAAACCGCGCCGCGTCCTCCGGCTCCGGCCGTCGGTGTTGCGCCGACGCAAGATACCTATAGAGTCAATTATTATTAATCAGTAAATCATCAATTAATTTCATGTCCTATTTCAACCTTTTAGTTAGGGTATGATTTTAGAAAAAGATGTAAGTGTGCACTAACACTTAGGCACATCATTTTAGAAACATTTGTAAAAAATTTCATACTTATAGAACCAGCGGTTTCAGCTGTGCGTTGATCTATCAGTCAGTCTGCCAATCAGTTTTTTATTTTATATTTATATATGAAGAGAAGACGATAGAGGTATCCCGTCGAGTGAGGTATTGTTGGAGAAGTCTTTCAATAAATATAATAGATGTGTGAAGACCTTTTCGGGTAAAGAGAGCCATTTGCGAAATATCTAGCTTTAAAGTGCAAAGTTTTGTTCTATTTGAGCGTCCCTTCCCTCTACTTTTAAATGGCTGTACCTATATATGTGAAAAAACACAGATGTAGCATATACTCGTATAACGAACTTCAAAGGAAAACTATCACGGCTAAGTAGGCATAACCTGTTACAGAGTTATAGTCGACTAACTAAAAGGTAATATGGAACCCTAATGCGTGTGAACGACACGCACTTGGCCGGTTTTTTAATGATAGACATTATAATAATTTTTAAGTATTATGAAATTCGGACTGTTGAAAATCGGAAGATCGAAATTCGGGCCATAACAACACAACCTATCGGGACACCATCAACCTCGAGGTAGCCCTGACACAAAAGCCCAAGCATCGATTGGGATTCAACCAAAGGCGGCTGGAAGAGCCCAGACGTTGACGGCAGCTAAAACCTACCTAAGGTCTTGAGGCGAGTAGCCTTCCAAGTGAAGCTGTGCTCGCTCGTCGGGGGTGAGCCCGGCCAGCATCTGGTAGAAGATGTGGTAGTTGCGCTCGCCCGCGGGCGGCCGGACCACGCGCGTCTGGTCCAGGAAGTAGCAGTGGATCTTCGTGCGGTACAGCGCGCCGTCCGTCACCTGCACCTCGATGAAGTGGCCCTGCGGACGGAGCGCGCGTGAGTGCGGGAGCGGGCGGGGCGCTTGCGGTGCGGCTGGAGTGCGTGGAGGGGCGGGGAGCGGACGGGGCGAGGCGCTTGCGTTGCGGCTGGAGTGCGGGGAGGGGGCGGGGAGCGGACGGGGCGAGGCGCTTGCGGTGCGGCTGGAGTGCGAAGAGCGGACAGGGCGAGGCGCTTGCGGTGCGGCTGGAGTGCGGGGAGAGGGCAGGGAGCGGACGGGGCGAGGCGCTTGCGGTGCGGCTGGAGTGCGGGGAGAGGACGGGGTGAGGCGCTTGCGGTGCGGCTGGAGTGCGGGGAGGGGCGGGGAGCGGACGGGGCGAGGCGCTTACGATGCGGCTGGAGTGCGTGTTGGCGGGGGTGGCGGCGGTGCCGAGGGCGCGCAGCACGGTGAAGGCGGCGGCGAGGTGCTTGAAGGCGTCGGTCTCGGGCCCGCCGCCGGCCACGTCGAACAGGCGCCGCAGCAGCACCATCGACGCGTACGTCTTGCCCGAGCCCGACACGCCTGCGCACCACAAACACTCAATACGTATGTCTCAACTCCACACTTTCAATGAACTACGAAAAATACCACTTATGTAAAACAGCTTAAGTATCAGGCATCAAACTACGTTAGAATGGATCCCTTAAAATCTGTAAGTAAATGTCGAATTCTACGTTTACATCAAAAAAGCCTTAAAATTCAAATATCTCTATAACTCCTGAACTTCGGCCACGTAGAATAATCGCCCCGCGTCGCCCTTCGTACGTTGAATTAATAGTAATCCTATATATAAACCGCAGGGCTTATTATGTCTTGACATTTTCTCATCTTTGAAGATTTTTGAGAAACAGTGACATTTCTCAAATGTCAAAAATGAGCAAAGTCATAATAATTTAAATAAAACGTATGTATAGACACGCAATATAATAATATGTAAGAAAGCAATATATCTTGTATAGAGCGAGCAGGCACCTGACAGGATGATGGCCTGCGGGTAGCCGCTGTCGGCCTGGTGCCGCACGGCGTCGTGCACGAGCCGCGCCAGCTCGGGCCGCTGCGCCCGCGCCGCCGACAGCGTCAGCGCGTTGTTGGCGTCCGAGTACGGGTTCACCGCCACCAGGATCGGCCCGACCATCGTCTGGAACGACGCCCACCAGCTGTAACCCTCGGCGACAATCATTCCAAGCTTTCTGGCGGATCGTCTGAATCTACCGAAGCCGTTGACGCCGTCCTATATGTATTTTATTGTACATTTGCAAAGCGAGAAGAGCTGGCCGAGGAGCGAGACTCACGTAGAACTTGTTGTGGTAGAAGCGAGCCTGCAGCGCGCGCACCACGGCGTCCTCGGTGAGCGGCCCGCGCAGGTGGATGAGGTCCTCCACGTCGGCGCCGCCCGGCCGCGGCTGCCAGCGGCTGTCTGCGGGGCCACCGTTACTGTCACTGCTGGTGCGGCGGCACTTGGCACTGCCAGACTACTCGCTAATATTTTGTGATTTCTACATGTATTTACAAAATAAAAGAAAACTTTGTGGGAGTACTCTGGTACGCCTTGCCTTTTACCTTCTGGAAAATCAGGCGCAATATTATAAAATCGGTTTGACGCTATAATAACAATTATTAATTAATTAATAAGTACGAAGAGCTTTCTAATATCCCACGATCTCGTTGCTATTGGTTATTAAATCAGATTTCATAGGTATACGTGTTATTGTCTATCACCCTTGAGGAAGAACATTTCATATCAGTGTACAGGGGGGTAGTGACCTGGTGGCGGCGGCAGCGGCTGCAGCGGCGCGGGGGGCGGCGCGGGGGCCGGCGCGGAGGCCGGCGCCGCGGCCGGGGGCAGCAGCTGCGGGGCGCGCGGGGGCACGGCGGGCTGGCCGGCCCCCGCGGGCCCCGGGGCCCCCGCGCCCACCAGCAGGTGGTTGCGCAGCGACACGAGGTCCGAGCTCAGGCACAGCAGGCGCCGCTGCAGGTGGACCGCCTCGTTGGACGACGACGCGTCTGCAACACGAACGTGTCCGTCACTGCCAGGGCGCGCCGTACGTTGGGGCACTATCGCTTGCAATTGAAGCTTCGTAGGTACTTAAAAATTAAGTAAACCTATCATCAATCAATAACTTACAATTTTTATTATTTCCAATTTAACATAGTCCTGAAATAGTCGTGGTGGCCTATAGCTTAACAGCGCCTGTCCCTGAAGTACGTATATTATGTAAAACATAGCGGCAGAACATTAAAAGCGTAGCGAGGAATGCGCGGCTCAACGTTAGTCATGTTACCACGAGCCGGCGCGCGGCTATACCTGCGCGGTGACGGCGCCGACCACTCGACGAGAACCGGAAAAACAGCCGAAAAAATTAAACAACTTTCAAACGGATAAACCGGAAAGTAAGAAGTACTAAACTTACAATAGGAATGTAACCAGCGACTAAACAACGCGCTCGTGTAGGGTGATTGCCGGCGGCGCAGTGGTGGCCATGCTCGCCCGGCCGTACGTAGTACATGAGCGGAATGCACAAGACGAATCTTTTTGGCGCAAGTAAAGTTAGATTGTTACAAAAGAGAAATCCGTCGACACAGCCGCAGCCCGCCCCCGCCCGCTGCGGCGCTACGTGTGCGGGAACTGCACAGCGCTGCGCAACGACTGCGGCGCGTGCGCCACACAGCTTTTACTTTCAGCGTGGCGAGGCGCGGAATGTGACAGCTCTGCCGTAGCAGAAACAAATGAGTAGGCCAACTCGAGCCTAATGACCAGCCCCAACTGACAACTCCCGTTCAGGAGCTTGACGCATGCATCGGCACCGTTTAAAGGTCCGTTTATATCTACAGACATTGAGCGTGTCAGACACGTGGCCTGACAGACAAAACAATATTCTTTTATACAGTGTGTATTAACGTATTTACATCTATAGTTACACGGCCGCGCAGGCACCAACAGACACGGGCCGTGTGCGGCCAGTATTCGCGGTAAGAATATTTTGTCTGTACGGTTCATGTCTGAACGTGTCTGTGGCTCCTGCCGGGCAGTGTGAACAGAACATCGTCAAGCCACGTGTCTGACACGCTCAATGTCTGTATAGGTATATAAACGGACCTTTACTCGACAAGTTTACCTAGGCAAGTGGTTCCGCAAATGGATAATCGAGGTCAATCCCGACAAGAGCCAGGCCGTTCTCTTCTCGAGACGCACTCGCACTACCGGCTCCACCCCACCCCTCAAACAGATAGAAATGTTCAATTGCCCCATCCCATGGCCAAATACCTGGGCGTAATCCTCGATAAGAATCTCACGTTCGGTGAACACATAAGGACGGTGCGTTCGCGCGCCGCCTTCGTTTTCGGACGCCTCCATCCCATTCTGAATTCGCGCAGCAAATTGCCTCTCAAGTGCAAATTGCGCATCTATACAGCGTGCATCCGCCCCATCATGACCTATGCTAGCGTAGTGTTCGCACACGCAAAATCTTACCGCCTCCATAGGATGCAAACCCTTCAGAATCGTTTCATGCGTAGGGCCACAGGAGCCCCGTGGTATCTTAGAAACGAAAATCTCCACATTGACCTCAAACTGCCTACCATAAAGCAGTTTATGAAACGCGCTTCTAAGCGCTACTTCGACTCTGCCGAAAAGCACACCAACCCCCTGATCGTATCGTCTTCCCATCACACATTCCCCGTCCGCGGCATGCTCTCACGTTCCTCGACGACGATATCACCCTCCTCCAAGAGAGTAATAAGGAAACCAGTACAGTTTACAAATACAGACCGCCGTCATACCGTCCTCGCCGCCGAGGCCCGTCGTGACGTCCCCGTCCATGCTCTCCCCGACCCTTGCTCGATGAGCCAGCCCGCGCGCTGAGCCAGTAGCATAAAAAGTCCCCTAATAATAATATTGTTATGATCCAGCTAGTCCCTAGTTGTCCTCCCCAGTGACGCCCTAAGCCGAGGTTCGTTCCCCACTAGGGGGAGCCCTTAGCGCGCTGTCACTTAGTTTTAAGCCTTTGCTGGAGGCTTTAATTAAATTAGGACCTCGCCACATTGTCCGGTTAAGCAGGTCGAATGCTGTTAGAAGCACCCTGCAAGAGGTCAAGTGGAAAAAAAAAAAACGACAATTTTAAAGGGAATCAATCAGCGGGACATTTACGCGCGCATGACATACTTCAACACGCGTGACAACGTAGGTACAGGCAGATGAAATGCGAAGATAAAACGATAAATTGCAAATAAAAAAATTACAGCGCAATCATTATCTAAATGATCAATAAAAAATGACATCATAAATTATGCCAATGTATCTATATAAAAAAAAAAATGAGTGGCTGCCTGATCAACGTACGGCTGAAACCGCTGGTTCTAGAAGTATACATTTTGCGCGATAGTTTTCCTTTCACTGTACGTGTATGGGATCTACCCTAAAAAAATATTTTTTTCATAATTTTATTTTACCACTTTGTGAATGTAACTAATATACATACAGGGCTGGGCAAAATACATGCTTTGCTTTAATTGAAATACAAATTACAAAATACTGTATCGCAGGTAATTAAAATACGAAATACAAAATATTTTTAAGTAAGGTATTTGAAATATCAAATACAAAATACAGTATTTTAGCTATTTCTAATTGAAATACAAAATACAAATTACAAAATAAAAAAAATAGTAAATTTAGACCAGCACGGGATTTAAAGTAGAGGAAAACAAGATTAATTAATCACTAAACCAGAGTTTCCTTTCATGAACACTAGATTTTTAAATGACAAACAGCCTCTCGTTGGAGAGTGAATAAAACCTGCTAAAGAAAACCTGCTAAATGTATTTTAATGTTAAAATGTATTTTGGAGCCTCAAGTATTTGAAATACAAATTACAAAATACCTCGGCGTCAAGTATTTGAAATACGAATTACAAATTACATTTTAAGGAAGTAATTGAAATACAAATACTAAATACGTATTTGTATTTCAAATACGTATTTTAATTACAAGTAATTCAAATACTGCCCAACCCTGTATACATATCCATACCAAATTTCAGCTTGTGTCGTGCGCGATATCGACAGGGTGCAACACTTGGGGTACTTACGGGTGAAGTGACCGGCTCGGGGCTCGAGTAACACAAAGGCTATGAAAGTAGTTTGACAAAGGAATCGCAACAGACCGCCAAGCGCCTCTGACTCACCAACTCACAACCAGTTCGCGGATCAAAATTCTTGACTCGAGAGAAATCGGTGACGCTATAGCGATTTACAAAGGATTATGAAACATCCGATTCATCATTCCAGAATTCCGAGACCGCACGCATTCGCCACTACTTACTGATTATTGAACACTTATTTAGATCGCATTTTTGTAATCGGTATCCCTATAAACCTCGAAAACGATACTCATATCGATTATACTAGAAAATCGAGACCGTCATATTGGATCTGTTAAAAAAGTCTGTTAAAATCTTTTTAGGGTTCCGTAGTCCGACAAGGAACCCTTATAGTTTCGCCATGTCCGTCTGTCTGTCTGTCTGTCTGTCCGCGGCATAGCTCCGAGGTTCTTGTTACCAGGAAGCTGAAATTTAGTATGGATATGTATATTTGTCACGCAGAGAAAGTGGTAAAATAAAATTTTGATACATTTTTTTTTAGTGTAGCTCCCAAACACGTAAAGTGGGGATGAATATTAATTTTCTCGCATACCCCTTCGTGTGGGGTATCGTTAGATAGGTCTTTCAAAAATATTATGGGTGTGTGAAGACCATTTTTGGTTAAGCGAGCCATTTGCGAAATATCTAGCTTTTCAGTGCAAATTTTTGTTCGATACGAGCACCCCCCCCCCCTCTAACTTTTGAATGGCTGTACCTAGAAATGTGAGAAATTCACAGACGTAGCACATGTAATGAACTTATAAGGAAACCTATCACGGTTAAGTAGGCTTAACCGGTTACAGAGTTATAGTCGACTAACTAAGACTTACTACGGAACCCTACTGCGCGTGACCCGACACGCACTTGGCCGGTTTTTTTTATTTTCCGCTGTTCAGTAGCTCGATAATTATTTTATAAACGCAAATCATCTAAGTACGTGGCGTATGCGCAAATATAGATAAACCGTTATTTCTAATATATTAAGAAAACGTCGGAACCGATGTTGATAAAATTTATATGGGACCACCTCAGAAGTATGACTTATCAAACAATAAAAAAAAGCATCAAAATCGGTTCATAAAGGACGAAGTTATCTAAAAGATAGTATTCATAGGATTCTATTCACGTTAAGAACGCTTGTTTTTTTGCACTACTTTCACCAAAAAAAAAAAATTCTGTTAAGCCGGTAACTTTGAAATTCTTCTTTCCCCACCGTAATTTTTAAAGGTCTTTTTCTTCCAATTTCTAATTGAAGGTAAAACATTCATTTCGGAAAACAGAAATCCTTGTAGGTTCTTAACTATTTATAAAACTGTTGAATTTTATATCGTTATAGTGAATAATAAACGCTACTCTTATTCCTCTTTGTGTAACATTGTTGGTGCACAATTTAGTGAGACTGTTTAGGCCCGTATTTCCTGTTTATTTCTATCACCCTAGTAACTTCTACGTTGTTTTGAGAGGTTTATAAATACGAAAACCCCTGTCTATTTTTACCATTATTAAGAAAGAGCATTTTGTATTACACAATCAAACTTACAACTACATTGTACATAATATAAAATGTTGAGACGTTTATCTTTAAACACAGTTAAAATATAAGGTAAAATCTTTGGCGAGTCGCTAAAGGGCTGTTACTCTACTTAAAATTAGAAACTTTTGTGTTTTTGGATAACTTTTTGAGATTATTAAATACCTATTGGCGCAATCGAAAAATTGTAATTATATTGTAAGACGAGATACCAAAGCTATTCATTTTGTTGATTTTAGTACGCAGGTATTGATATAAACCTTTAGTACAAACTAATTTTGTATGATAATGTATACATATAGTATATGTATATTAACACTATTACTCACTATACTAGTATGACTATTAAACACTAGGTACTACTTCGTTTGCTATCGGTACTTTTAAAGCTGTGGCAAGTATTCGTGAGACAGATAAGACTGTGGCGAATTTACTATAATTTTTACAAATTTTCATTATGGCGAGTTTACAATAACCCGATATTTCAAATAGGCCTTTGCACGCTCTTAAGAAATGTCACGCTAGTTTCAAAAAGAAGGTTCTATGGAGAAGAACCGGCAAGAAACTCGATGGGGACAAAAAAGAAATGGTGTTCAGAATAATCTGTTGCATTAGCTTATGCTAAGAAAATTATATACCTAATACAAGGTTATGCTATTAAGTTATGCAAACCAAAAAAGAAAATAAATAGACACAATAAAAAAGTTCAAGTTGAAGGTGTACTCTAGTATAATATAAATAGAATAGAATCTATATTTAACAGCCCTATAAATATTACACTAAACTTGAACTTCTTTATTGTGTACTAGCTTCCCGCCAACGGCTTCGCCCGCGATATTTTAGCTACAAAAACTTGACAAATCATATACTAAAATCTTCCTCATTAATCACTCTATCTATTAAGAACAAGTGCGTGTCGGGCCACGCTCATTACATGTGCTACGTCTGTGATTTTTTACACATTTCTAGGTACTGCCATTCAAAAGTTAGAGGGGGGGATGCTCGTATCGAACAAAAATTTGTACTTAAAAGCTAGATATTTCGCAAATAGCTCGCTTAACCGAAAAATGGTCTTCACACACCCATAATATTTTTGAAAGACCTATCTAACGATACCCCACACAAAGGGGTACGCGATAAAAAAAATTTCATCCCCACTTTACGTGTGTGGGAGCTACCCTAAAAAAAATATTTTTCAAAATTTTATTTTACCACTTTCTCGGCGTGATCAATATACATATCCATACCAAATTTCAGCTTTCTAGTAACAAGAACCTCGGAGCTATGCCGCGGACAGACAGACGGACATGGCGAAACTATAAGGGTTCCTTGTCGGACTACGGAACCCTAAAAAAACGCATCATAATCCGTTGCGTAGTTTTAAAGATTTAAGCATACATAGGGATATAGGGACAGAGAAAGCGACTTTGTTTTTTACTATGTAGTGATATGTTTAATAGATACTATTATAAATTCAGTTATCGATCGGGCATCAGTGAATTCGAATACACGACACGAGTCCGGGGTGCGGTCGTCGAGCTGCGCGTTGATGTCTTTGACAGCGCCGAGCCGACGACCACGCTCTGTGCGTCACATGCGCGCATCCTGATCCTAAATTATGATTAATAACATTATTGCGAACGGGCATTTGCAGGGTGTCCACTATCTGGTAAATCAGGGAAATTCAAAGCAATACGTGTTCAGGGAAAGTCGAGGATTGTCAGGGAAAAAATATCATATTAGCCAAATCGCGGGAAAAGCTGAGCCATGAAATAAAAATATATTATGATTCCTAAGAATTATGTTGCTCATATTACTTGAAACTTTAGCAAATTCGCTGCGCTCGCGCTCAGACTCATATCGCTCGATAGTTGATGTTTCATAAGCTTACTTTTTATCTGGGTGAGTGAAGTAGTTAGTTCCTTCAGGACGCGGCTATATCGCGGCAAACAGCTCCTAGTACAATATAATTTACTTCAGCGCAGGTTCCTACTCGTACTACTGGCGAGGTAGCCACGTGTCACACGGCATCGTGAACAGTTTATTGTACGGTCAGTATTTCTCGAACAGCATTCTCGAACATAAACTACAATCTAACAACAATGCAAATACAACTATAGAGTGACAGTGACTGCATAGCTCATCGCGGGCAAAAACGGCCGTGTGCGCGTGCGCCGCCCGCCGACGATAATTGCACCGGATGCCTCACACACACGCGCGCGCGCCGCGGATTCTATTCATTTTTGATCGGAGTTATGTGGCGGACAGGTCCGCGCCCAGAGCTAACGGCGCTCGGCCGCCCGCACTCTCCGCGGAGACACCTCCGTTACGATCGGACGCGCTTATTGTACGGCTTGTAATATTTAGGGGACATCAGGGCGGCTCCTCGCCCGCGCCCTGCGCCACCCGCCGAGCTAGCTGCACTAACGGTGGCACCTGACTTCTTCCACTTCCACGCGGCTATGCAACAGCCGAGCGGATAGATAGATCAGCCAGGTCGAACTGCGCACGCAGCTGTCGGTCCACGGGCGGGTGTTTGTTAAGGTTCCGATCTAATACGGTAAATAAAAAGGAAACCTCACTGGTGCGACTTTGTCTGTCTATCCGTCTGTCACAGCTGCTTATATTTAGTTGTTTAACGTAACAAAATTAAATATCAACATGAAACAACAAATGAATGAAGATCAAAAACCATATTGCATTCATGGCAGAAGTTGGAGAAGTGTGGTTTCAGAATGTAGCGCATGTGGGTATCATATGAATGGGCTAGATCTGCACATCCCATTATATTATAGTTAACTATAATGAAAAACGCACCTAAAATTCCACTCTAAATTCCTAATTTTCCTTTACAAACAAACTCAGCCAAATAAAATGTATCTTTCAGGGATAAGGGACTTAAGTCCTGAGCATATTTTTTCACAGAAATTCTGAACCCTCAGTGGAGACTCGCACTTGACCGGTTTTTGACTGGGTGAGACACTCCGTGCGTTGTACTATGAGAGTGGAGGAATCCAGAGGAATTTATTTATTCAATTTCAAACAATATATTCGTATACATTCAAATATGTAACTGCGTCTGCGCACTTGTGCACTACAACATCTCCTGCGGACTTGTCTAGAGACACTGGAATAAGCCTGGATAACTGAATATTAAATAACACTAAAATGCTCCTTGAAGGAGATAACTGCACCTTTAGTTTCATGCGTCTGATGGTATGAGTATTTCCCGCGGCCTTCCAAATGTCCTTTCTGATGGCAAGTATTGTTCGTTGGATTGTTGAGCCCCTAACTTACTGTTGAGTTAACAAAGACCGACACTTACGTGCCAACTGAATGGACACAAATCTAAATGGCTCTTTCTTCAAACGGTCATGTAAGGCACAAACCCGCATTGTAAGTGCATGGTACAATTAATTTTATGTCTGGACTGTATAAACAGACTTTGACTCTTGTCAGTTTGTTTCGGTGTTTCTTCTCAAGGTGGAGGGATACGCATATAGTTTTAAAAAAATGAGTGTAAAAGTGACATTTTTCTACTTGTAAAATATAATTTATCTGTTCTAACTGCACGGAATATCCAGTTCGTTTACAAACAACTAATTAGTAAAGTACTCGTACCTACTTATTTAACATTTAACACATTTATAGCTCAACATTTGCGGTAGTTCTCAGCAAGGCGATGAGCTTTCTACTGTTTTTAACTAACTTCAAAAAAGGAGGTTCTGTATTCGACCCGCCTGTATGTTTGTATGTCCGCGATTTTCTCAAAAACTACGGATCCAATATTAATGGGGTTTTCGTTATTGAAATACATATTTTTAAGGAAGGTATAAAGTATATTAAGATCTGATGAAGATCATCGGAGATAGCTAATGGAACTCTTCAACTACTAACAACAAAAGACCCGCGTTTTCTGCGATCGTGTGCCTATGTATTGCTTTTACCATTCCTTAATATGACATCACGACTCTAAGCTTTAAAGGAGAAAGCAGGGATATAGAGTTCACCCTTATTACATATGATGGTGACTAGTTTAGGCATTAGGATATTATATCTAAATGAGTAACTGACCCACTGAAAAGCGAGAAATAAAAGACTTTTTTGCTAAACTACAACCGACTTCAAAAACACTACAAATTGAAAAATAACTAATACATCGTTCTAGAAATCGGTGTCGAAAATACACAAAAATCTAATTGGAAACACCGACTTCTAGAACGATGTATTAGTTATTTTTCAATTTGTAGTGTTTTTCATTAGCAATATGTTTTTCCATAAATAATGTCAATCATCAAAATGTAAGTTGGTATAAGAACCATAAAAAGTTGATTTAAATTACAAAGCTATTACAGTCGAAGAGACGAGTTATTTGGGGCGATTCGAATACGATCACTCTATCACATCTTTATATCACGAATTGCAGTGGCACGAAATGTGCGAATCGACTTTTTCTAATATATTTTCTTTTGTAGGCGATTCGCACACATGTTATTTATTTACGTGCGAATCGACAACTGCATAAACTATGTAGTAGGCTATTGGCACACACATTGTGTTTTACGCAACATAGACAAGATAAAGTACACTTAAGTACAGAAGTATTGACGGACAAATATTTTTATTGATATGAAATGAGACACAAATTGAATCAATCAAAAATATATTTTCACTTCTCTTGCTCAAAAAGTCAGTCATTGTAGCGTAGTAAAGTGAGGATCATAGATAATACCTATAACTATATAGCGGGGATAAAATAGCATATTTATATTAATAATTTATTTTGTATTATTATTTGTTACACTAACGAGCTCGCTATAAAAATAAAACCGGCCAAGTGCGTGTCGGGCCACGCGCATTAGGGTTCCGTAGCAGGTCTTAGTTAAACGTCTATAACTCTGTAACCGGTTAAGCCTTCTTAGCCGTGATAGTTTTCCTTGTAAGTTCATTACATGTGTTACGTCTGTGAATTTTTTCACATTTCTAGGTACAGCCATTCAAAAGTTAGAGGGGGGGATGCTCGTATCGTACAAAAAATTGCAATTAAAAGTTAGATATTTCGCAAATGGCTCACTTAACCGAAAAATGGTCTTGACATACCCTTAATATTTTGAAAGACCTATCTAACGATACCCCACATGAAGGGGTACGCGAGAAAAAAATATTCATCCCCAAGTCACGTGTTTGGGAGCTACCTTAAAAAAATATTTTTCAAAATTTTATTTTACCACTTTCTCGGCGTGATCGATATACATATCTATACTAAATTTCAGCTTTCTAGTAACAAGAACCTCGGAGTTATGCCGCGGACAGACAGACAGACAGACAGACGGACATGGCGAAACTATAAGGGTTCCTTGTCGGACTACGGAACCCTAAAAAGGCTTTATTCATAAGTAGGTACAATAAACATAAATATAGACTCGAATTATTACTAAATTTTTAGGGTTTTGTAGTTGACAACGAACCCTTATAGTTTCACCATGTCTGTCTGTCCGCGGGCGCGGCATAGCTCTGAGGTTATTAGTACTGGAAATGAAACTTTGTATGGATATGCATATTGATTACGCTGACAAAATGGTAAAACATTTTTTTTTTAATATTTTTATGGTCTAATACTCCATTATAACTCGGTTTCTATTTACCCACAAAAAAAACTACCTCGAATGTGCTTTTAGTTCGTGTATAATATTATAGTATTATTAAAGAAACTAGTAAACGTCCTCTAAACTCTATGACGTGATTTAGGGAATGGGAAATGATCATCACAGAGTAGTAAATTACTATTTGAACATACGCGTAGGTACATAATTAAAAACAAAACCGGTCAAGTGCGAGCCGGAGTCGCGTACCGAGGGTTCCGATTAGCGAAAAGCGATATTCTTTAGAAGGACTACTATACACAATAAAGTCGCAAATATCTTGTTTTTTTTTTACGATCGCATAATTAACTTTGTTTGTAAAGGACAAATACTGATTACTTCAAAACTGTGTTTCTTAAAATCATAATTTTATTTTTCCTGTAATATTTAGGTTAATGTCTACCTATCAACCTTAACTAGGTATTTCAGATTTTACGCTTCTCAAACTTCGGAGATAAGGGAGGTCTTTTTTGTGCAAATTTCATTATAATTCGAAAACTAATAATAATTCACAAAAAAATACATCAGTAATTTGCAGGCCAAACCCTTGCATATAATCCCTCACATGAAATTTTAAACTCCCACTTCCAGCCACTTTTTTCATTGGCAATACGCATGGAATATCATTCTTTAAACTGTTCCAAATTTCGGGTCGATAGCAGTCGATAGTTCCTGACATAATCATCTGTGACAGGCAGTGGTTCCTTTTACTATTTGTGGTTTATCATAAAATGTTTATCACTAGATTTTTGTCAATAGTTAAATAGTAGTTATGTTCAAATAGTAAAATATCGGAACCAATATTTATATCAAAATATATAAAAACGTATAAAAGTATCAAGAATAGTGTATAATTATCATAACTAACATGCATGCAACATGCCACGTTTTACGTGGTAAATTATCTAGGTACCTACCTACTAATTAATTGCATTGCTTTCCTAGTTTCAAGTAAAAAATCTAATATCTAAATGTAAACTTGGATTCATTCTTCATATTACTTGTGAGACGGGTGAACACGACCGTATTTTTTATTGTTAAACGACTTCAAAAAACCGACTTCCAAAAAAAAACTGAAAAGTAAAAAATAATTTTAATTTAAACGCTTTACGACCAAAACATCGCTCTAGAAGTCGGTGTCTTGTAAGTTACTATTGTTAGTATTTCGCCACCGACTTCGAAAGCGATGTTTTGGTCGTAAAGCGTTTAAATTAAAATTATTTTTTACTTTTCTGTTTTTTTTTGGAAGTCGGTTTTAATTTTTTTGTGAAAAGCTTTTTTATTTTTTCGCTTTTCAGTGTCTCGGTCTTGCTATCTTAACAAAATAAACACACCACTTTTTTAGGTTGTAATAAGCGTAAATAACCAAATCATCTAAGTATTTGGCATATCAGCAAGTAGAGATAAATCGTTATTTTTGATATATTTATAAAACGGCTGAACCGGTAGTGATACATTTTAAATGGGACCTCACGGGAAGCACCAGCTTTCAAATAAAAAAAGAATCATGAAAATCGGTTCACCCAGTCGCAAGTTATGAGGTAACAAACATAAAAAAAAAAAAAAACAGTCGAATTGATAACCTCCTCCTTTTTTTGAAGTCGGTTAAAAACGGAGGTTAGTTTATAAAATAAAATACATTGACACTATATAATTTTAGAGTTGTCGATTCGCACACCAATAAATTAACTTACTGCGAATCACCTATAGAAAAAGAAATATTAGGTATAAACTTCGCACTTTATGTGCCAGTTTAATTCGTGCGGATCATGCAATAACTCGGACAGACAGACAGACGAAGTCGCATGAAGTTGGGTCCCAACTGCCATTTTGGTTCGGGACCCTAAAAATTTAAAAATGTAAAAGGTCGTTTTTCGATGTATTGGTCTCCATACTTTACGCTTAGACTTTCGTGGACAAGAATAGAAAAATCTTTTTCCTCCTTTAGAAAAACTTTCTACGCAGAATAGCAGACATCGGCTTAGGTGCCAAACAAGAAAATAAATGATAATGATAAATTATATTTATTAGGAAATAGGTTATAAATTAACACTTTTACACGTAATTTTTTTTAAAGCTAGATTTGGCCGGTGTTTCCTATCCTACCTTAAGAAGAAACACCGCAGCAAACCCAAGGGTCAATGTGTCGTTAAGGTTCAGACATCATGTAATTGTATATCACAATGTAGGTGCGAGGCACAGTTCCTTCTACAATGTATCTTAATCTAATCTTTCACTTGTTCATGAAGGTAGGTGTACTGGGGCGGACGAGCGGAGCAGCTTCGGCCGGCATCGGCTCCACGACAACCGTTGCGCGGCTTTAAACGAACAACAATGTTGTATTCGAATATTAATATAACTAAGTAGCCTAGCTATTTAGTTATTATAAATATTCAAAAATAATGACATTTCAGTCTTTTTCATAAGTTTTAATAGAGCCATGCTTACTACGTTATCTGTGCAGGGATCTTGAGAGAAGCCTACAAGGGGATTGGGGCGGCGCGGTGCGATAACAATGCGCAGGTAGCGGCGCCCGCGCCGACCTGCCACCGCTTTATCTATTCTGTGACCCTTTCGTGCACAGCTTTAGACTCCGACACCGAAGCAGGAACTTCGGATGCTTCACAGTCACATGAGAGTAACTGCGGTATTGCAAACAGTTTCCATCTGAAGTATTAGTAGATGTAATGCTTGGCGAGCTAGTATCAGAACGCGCCAGCGACGTCATATGCCTTACCAATATATGACATAGGTATCAGCATCACACCTACTGTGTAACTTGTGAACTATACAGATAACATCAGGTGTACGCGCCACCGAGAACAGCATGGCGGGTGTGCCGCGGCCCTCGGAGCCCGATGCTCTAACAGCTCAAAAGCAATTCGACACATTCACAGACAGACACTCTCACACACGTACACACGCACACAAAGTTGTACGCGGAGCTTTCGAGCGCCGAACACGACACAAAAAGTAATAATCATCACAGTCCCGTGGCTGCAGAGCGCGCGGGCGCAGGCCGCAGCGCGGAGGGGGGACGCGCTCACCTTGCAGCTTCTTCTCCGTTTCCCAGAAGCGCTGCAGCTCGGTGAAGTACTTGTCGAGAATGAACACCTTGGAGAGGCCGAGCGTGGCCATGGCGGGCGGCGCGCTCGCATCACACTCCGCGGCCGCGCCGCTCTTAGCGCAAAACGGCGACCAGTCGCGCTCGCGTACACCCGCGTACTGCCGCCGCGCCCGCCGGCCCGCGCCCTCCCCGCACCCGCCCGCGACTTCGCCCCCGGCAGGCACGAGCGACGACACCTACTTTGGACTAGATGTGTTAGTTGCCTAGCATTCGGCAATCGACCTCGATGTTATGGTGCAGAAACACCTGAGGTACCCGCCGATACATCGTCACATAGGTACTTGATGAATTTATGAACATTGCAACTATAGCTAGAACTGCATGCTTCATGAGTACCAGCAGGTACGCACAACAGCGTAAGTATGGTAAGTATGGCGAGACGTTCCTAAGATGAACGAGAACAGATCGTTCAGCCGCGCAGATATATAGGGACATACCAAAAGTTCATTTCGTGCATTAAAAGGGCACGGCCGGCGGCTGCGTGGAGGCTGCAGGTGTGTGCGGGGCTGAGCGGGGTGCGGGGCAGGCGTGTAGCATATAGATAGCGCAGGGGGCGGGGGGCGAAGGAACTGGTTTGTTTATTTGTGCGCCGAAAGCTATGCGCCCGCGCCGCGCGAGGCTCGCCGGATCCCCGCGGCCGCCCGGCCTGCTCCTAACTGTGCATTCGGTTACTGTTTGGTACCCACAGAGCCTCCTACGGCCACCACTCGAGGGTGCGGAGGTGGCAGACACTTACAAACAGTACTCGTCTATGTAGCACACTGCACGGCATACATCTGAATAGTAAAATAAACTGTTTATGGTAAGCAGCAGGCGCGGCCGACGCAAGCAGTCGCACAGGTACCTGCGAAGTAGATGCTGCAACCCGTATGCACACTGCGGCTATCAGTCTGGTTGGAGCCATCGGTTGACAGTGGACAGCGCGCTCCCGCTCTGCCACTCGACGCACGAGTTGCATCACTCGCGCGGCCCTCAGGCGAGCGCTTGGAGCCAATCCTACCAACTGTAGTTACTGCAGGTAAGCGAACTAACCTCGGCGAAACTGACTCATCATTATGACTAATTCCAAAATTAGGAGTATGTAATAGTTAGGTAAGTACCAGATACTCCAGCTGCTAGCTAGATACCTAGATTGTCCTAAACATTGAAATACCATTGTTGATGATGTAGTGCGCGGCGTGCGGCAGTCTGTGCCTGGGATCAGCATACGAGTCGTGTAGCGCGCGCCTTGACATCTAGTGGTGTGCCGCCGCCTCATGCAACTTATTTAACCGACTACATTTTATTATATTATATAGGCATATACCTATATAATCGTTTATAGGTATTTGGCATTTTCATTTACCTAATTCTGAAAATAATGATCTAGAATACAAAATCTCGATAGTAAAATCAATGTAGATATCTTTGCCCTTACGTTCGCCGCCACTATCTGCCGTTACCGCATACATCTATACAAATAATTAAATGCTCTGTCCTGAATGAGTGACGGATCAACGCACAGCCTAAACCGCTTTTCGTATAGACCTGAAACTTGGAGGGTGTGTTCTTTATATGACGTAGGTATCCGATAAGGTTTTTCCGAAAATTCTACCCCCCAGGGGGTGAAAAAGGAGGGCAAAGCGTGTATGAAACTGTGTAATTTTTAGTTTGAATTCGTATAGCCCATGCAGGCGAAGCCGCTGGCGGAAAGCTGGTACATACAATATATTTTTCATGATAGTGACACTGACACCCTCTACCGCGTGGCGGACGAACCATCGGCGCGGCAGAGCGCGGCCGGGCGCAGCTCGCAGTGCCCGGCGCCGCCGCCAGGGCGCGCTGCGCGCTGCAGCTGCCCGCGAACTCTTCCCTGCAGTTTTTGCAAGCAGACGTAGATAGGAGATTCTGAAACCCTCGAGGACCAAACGGGACCTTACTGGAACGCGCCAGTGGCTGCCCGTTCAATATCGACTCCCAGCTGGATCGAACTACAATTTACATGCGGGGCTGCAATGATGCTCCATTACAGCCTACAGACTATTCAAAATATTTTTTTTACTAAATTTCATCTTTAAGATCATTTATAGTTATTATTAACTGACTTCTTAAAAAAGGAGGTTATCAATTCCCCCCGTATGTTTGTAATATTGTTGGAATTTATTATTATTCGTATTATGTTCATCTACATACATGGAGTGTGCTAAAGAATTATGGGCAAAGTGGGTGTAGAACTGTAGATCCAACAGAGTTGAAACCTATTTTGTTTAAAAGATAACCGCATTTTTCTATATATGGGACCAAACCACCATATGAAATCAAGAGGTTGGACCTCTCTCATAATCTAAGATGTAGGTACTATATGCATAATATTACTTACTAGCTTCTGCCAGCGACTTCGTCCGCGTGGAATAGTGGTGCTCCGCTCCTATTGGTCTTAGCGTGATGATATATAGCCTATAGCCTTCCTCGACAAATGGACTATCTAACACTGAAAGATTTATTAAATCGGACCAGCGGTTCCTGAGATTAGTGCGTTTAAACAAAATTACAACATTTCCCTTTACTGCTCTGCTCCTATTGATTGTAGCGTGATGAAAAGTATACTATAACCATCTCAGGAGTATGACAAATAATTGTACCAAGTTTCGTTAAAATCCGTTGAGTAGTTTTTGTTTCTATAGAGTTTATACAGACAGACAGACAGACAGACAGACAGACAGACAGACAGACGGACAGACAGACAGACAAAAAAATTACTGATTGCATTTTTGGCATCAGTATCGATCCCTAATCACCCCCTGATAGTTATTTTGGAAATATATTTCATGTACAGAATTGACCTCTCTACAGATTTATTATAAGTATAGATAGATAGAAGATATAGATGTATCAGTACGTAGTGTCCACGTATTTCTCAGGAACTATAAGTCGGATAGTGGCTATTCTTTTTAATGGCTTACATTTACTTCGACTAAGGGAACAGTACAAGTTTCATCAAAATCGGCTTCGCAGTTTACAAGATTACAAGACAGGCGGTGTTGTTTCAGCGATATATCTATGGATATATCCGATCAGAATACCCTTTTATTCCGATCGACAAAAAACATATCGCGCGTCGTTTCGTCGTCGTCGTTTTGTTCGTGTAAGTATTATGTCGACAACACACCTCTAAGGGAAAATAAACCACATTTCTTACGGACGTCGATTGTATTTTTTTGTAAAACAAGAATATTTCTTGATCGAAACATTTTACCTATGTGACGTCAGTTGGCCACCAGTTTCTAAACTGAATGAATCAATTTCAAACGAATGAACCAAACTAGTTCAGGCTACTATCATTATTATCAGTGTCGACACAGTTGTTTGGAAATAGGCACGTTACAGAACCATTTGCATTCGCATTTGTACTTTTTAACGAAGGATAATCTACAATGTAGTATCACTGGTGCAAGAGGCCGCGCTCCGCAGGCGGCGCTGCAGGGAGCGAGGCGGCAGGAGCCGCTGCCAAACATTAGCTACTCATGCGCTGCTCCTCACTGGGAACACTAAAAACTCGCCAAATTATACGGACGGAGACAATGAATGCAGTCCTGCGGCTGCGCGCGCGTGCCGCCGCCGGGGGCGCTGGCGGGGAGCCCGTGCTTAGCGAGCTATGCAACGCGTCGATGTCTTTTGCTCGGCCTGAGATACGGCAGTGCGGATTCGTATGGTACAATTAAACGTATAAGTTTCTATGTACCTATGCATGAGTTTTTATTATCTTAAGAATTAAAAAATCTTTTTACAAAAAATACCACCAACCTCCAATTACTTTAGACAAAAAACTACTTTTTGCTCAAGCGCCTACCAAAAACATCTCGCTCCATAGGCCACACATTTCGATGAAGTTTTATATGACTTATGATTATACTGATGTACACAAATGTTTGGCACACGCGTTCAGAAGTCCAATAATACAAATACCGTATAAACTGTTAGTCGTAGCAATGCTACTTACTTACAAACGAATCCAATATAATAACTTCCTTTTCTAAATCGGTTAAACCACAAAATCAGTAAAAAAATACATTTTAGGGTTCCAACCAAAAATGGTAAAAGGGTTCTTATGGTGTCACTTCGTCAGTCTATCCGTTTGTCACAGATGATTATTTCAGGAACTGCTTATGCAATCGATCTGAAATTCGGAACAGTTATAAAATGATACTCCATGCCGATTGCGAATGAACAAAGTAAAAAAAATATTGCTTTTGTGGAAAAAGTGGGTAGGAGTGGGTGTTTAAAATTACAAAGTATAGTTACTAGATAATGGGTACTATATAAAAGGGCTTGGTTTGCAAAAGTCGTGTAACTGTCATCTCATAACTAAACCAAGATGAATGCAACTTTTAGAGGGAAATTATATTTTAATCAAATAAATAAACAAAACTTGTGACCAGTGAACATCAATTAGAGGTTTCATAAACGTTAAATAACTAATGGAGTTTCTTGTTGGTTTTTCTCCCATAGAACCTACTACCACTACTTTCATAAGTGCCTTACTTGAAGGATTATGTGATATAAAGATTCAGACTTTAGGCTTTTGCCACTGAACGTAAAGTAAAAGTGGAATTATAATGTGTTCGGATACTGACCCAGCATGGTGACGTGTGTGGTGCGCTGTGTGCGCCGCCCGCGCCGGCGCCGCGGCCCGGCGCGCGCTCCGCCCGGCCCCGCGCTGCGGCCGGGGGGATAGCACGTTAGAGCATATGTTCATCGGAGGTTGGTGCTCCAGGCCTGCCTGCGGTTACAGGCACGTACGCACCTTGCCGCTAGCAAGACGGTGTGGGGCAGCCAGCGTGCACCGCGGTGCCTGTTGGCGCAGAAGAAGTCCGGCGGCAGGCGCGTCGCCGGCGGGAGAGCTGCGCGCGCGCCACCCTCGTACGTCTGGTCGGGCAGCAGCATAGTGCGCTCATCACTGCCCCCTGCACACGGGAATCAGAACCATTTCGCAACTCTTTTTTTTTACCTACAAAAAACTATAATATTTGCTAATCTCTCTAGGTTCGTAGTTTTTACGGTTCCGGCAAGGAGCCCTTATAGTTTTGCCATTTCCGTCTGTCTGTCTATCTGTCTGTCAGTCCGCGGTATAGCTCTGAGGGCCTTAGTACTAGAAAGCTGAAATTTGTAATGTATATGCATATTGATTTCGCCGACAAAGTGGTAAAATAAAATTATAAAAAATATTTTTAGGGCATTTGCGAAATACCTACATATCTAGCTTTTTTTTGTTCGATACGAGCGTCCCTCTAAGTTTTGAATGGCTGTACCTAAATATAAGAAAAAAATCGCAGATGTAGCATATACAACGAACTTTAAAGGAAAACTATCACGGTTAAGTAGGCTTACTTAACCGGTTACAGAGTTATAGTCGACCAACTAAAATGTATTACTGAACCCTTCTGCGTGTGGCCCGACACGCTCTTAGCCGGTTTTTTTATCTATGTATATGTTCGTGCACTGTGCAGCTATAGTACAAGTGGCACGGTGCAGTGCAGCCATGTCAACGGTGGAGGCAGCACGCAGCTTGCGGGAGCTCGGCCTCGCCGGAATGTTGCACGCGGGGCTTTTTGCGAGGACTCAGCGAGAGTGCGGCCGTCGGCGACACATTGACACACATGGAGTAGCTCCGCCACTGTCGCTCTCCGCTGCCTCTGCAGCAAGCGCACGTGATCGACACGAGCTCGTGGCTAAGTAACAGCCGCACGGTTCGACCGATCAAAGGTTAAGCTGCGCTTAGCGCGGCCGGTCCGTGGATGGGTGATCATCTATGTCATAGCAAGACTCCTCCGTGCCTCGGAAAGCACGTTAAGCTGTTGGTCCCGGTTGTCATTTGTAGATCTTTGACAGTCGTTACGGGTAGTTAGAAGCCAGAAAGTCTGACAGCCAGTCTTACCAAGGGGTACCGTGTTACCCGGTAACTGGGTTGTGGAAGTCAGATAGGCAGTCACTCTATGTAAAACACTGGTACTCAGCTGCATCCGGTTTAGACTGGAAGCCGATCCCAACATACTTGGGAACAGGCTAGGCAGATGCAGATGATGACAAGTACATTCGATTTATTACGGCTGATTTTATAATCATAATGACTACTACTAGCTTTCCGCCCGCAGCTTCGCCCGCGTGTACTTATTTTTTGCACCTTGGGTTACATTATTCAAATTTTAGTAGGGATTCCTAATTATTTCTAGAAATAAATATAGCCTATGACACTTCGTAAAGATGTGGCTTTCAAGAAAGAAGAAAAAAAGAATTCAAAGAATTTTTAAAATCGGTCCAGTAGTTTTTGAGTTAAAACCCTACAAACAAATAAATCTTTCCTCTTTATAATATTGGTAGGTATAGATAAGCATGCAAGGTTTTTTTTAATTCTTTTGTTGTGGAAGTCACCTTGGCGTAGGCCTCCCCCAATTCTCTCCATCTATCTCTATCTTTGGCTTGTCTTCTCCAATCTACTCCACTCTTATCTTCAAAGTCTCATAAGTTTTACTAAAATATGGCGTCAAAAAATTCTTCCCTATCGCCGTCAACTGGAAGTGTATCCAAGAGGCTGCCAGTATTGCCACGTTGGATGGCAATGCTAAAGCTTTGGCCAAAGTAAAAGTCAGCCTTTGGGTCACGGGAAGTGTCAACAAGCCGCTTCGTTAAATCTTTAAAAAAAAGGTGGGCACTCGGACCCCACGACTCGAGAGTTACAACCCCAAACGGCTCAAACATATAATTACCAATAAGGTTACTATACTCACGCCGCTTGAGGTTCTCCGCACCTGCAGCAGCGAAGCCAGCGCAGCACGCAGAGCAAGCAAGGTTGGATGATGCGAGAGTCTCAGAAGAGATATAATAATTTAGATGGATGTCTGTAGCACTTTCAAACAAAACTGAACTGTTGGTCCCAGCTGTCATTTTTAGATCTTTGATAATAATCGTTACGGGAAGTCAGAAGCCAGAAGGTGTAGCAACCTCTCTCCTACAAAAGGGTATCGGGATACCTGGTAATTAGAATATCCTCCACATTCTAATTACCAAGTATCCAGATACCCCCAGATAAGCAGTCGCAATGCATGCAGATGCAATTGAACGCACATGGATGTCAGGTATGTCAGATTCCTCAAATTACTATACAGGATCTACTAACAGGAAGAAAATGTGACGTTATCGATACTTAAAGACCAGAATGACCCGAAGAGTGAAAAGCGAATTTTTAATGCAAGAACGAGATAATCTAAATCCGCGTGGAATACTGGTGCTTCGCTCCTATTGGCCTTAGCGTGATGATATATATATATAGCCTATAGCCTTCCTCGATAAATTTGATTTTAGCGTGATGAAAAGTATACTATAACCAGCTCAGGAGTATGAAAAATAATTGTACCATCATTATCATCATCATATCAGCCTATCGCCGTCCACTGCTGAACGTAGGGCTCCCCCAAAGAGCGCCAAATTTCAATTGTACCAAGTTTCGTTAAAATCCGTCGAGTACTTTTTGTTTCTTTAACGTTTATACAGACAGACAGACAATTTTTTTACTGATTGCATTTTTGGCATCAGTATCGATCCCTAATCACCCCCTGATAGTTATTTTGGAAATATATTTAATGTACAGAATTGACCTCTCTACAGATTTATTATAAGTAGGTATAGATAGAAGATAGTCTTATAATGAAAAAAAAACCGGCCAAGTGCGAGTCGGACTCGCGCACCGAGGGTTCCGTACAAACCTGCAAGGTTTACAAAGTTCGTTCATTACGACAAGTTTATATTTATTAAAAAATATATATTTTGTAATGTAACTAAAAATTTAAGGTTTTCGGAATTTTTCCTTTATGTGTGCTATAAAACGTTGCTTCATGCCAAATTTCAAGATTCTAGGTCGACTGGAAGTACCCTTTAGGTTTTGATTCCCTTGCGAGTACTTGCGAGTTTCAAAATATGCAGCTTAAATTGCTGTTTCTTTTGATTGCGTTGACATAGAAGTTTGATTTTGTTACAGCTTAAAGGTATTATAGACCTGAGTATTTGGTATGAATTTCAATTTAATACCTTTACGCGTTTATGAGGAAATGGGTAGTAAGGTTAAAATTATTAAAAAAATATATATTATGTGATGTAACTAAAAATTTATGGTTTTCGTAATTTTTCCTTTATCTATGCTATAAGACGTTGCTTCGTACCAAATTTCAAGATTCTGAGTTCACGGGAAGCACCCTGTAGGTTTTGATTCCCTTGCAAGTGTCGAAAATTTGCGGCATAAACGGCTGTATCTTTTGATTGCGTTGGCTTAGAAGTTTGATTTTTTCACAGCTTCAAGGGACAGTAGACCTGAGTAATTGATATAAATTTCAGCTTCATACCTCCACGCGTTCCTGAGAAAAAGGGTCTTGACAGACGGACGGACGGACAACAAAGTGATCCTATAAGGGTTCCGTTTTTTCCTTTTGAGGTACGGAACCCTAAAAAGACTTAAAATAGTGGTCGGTAACTGGCATCTAGTGGTCGCATACTGACCAAAGTGGTCGCTAACTGACGTTTTGGCCATTTTTGCACATTTTCCAACATTTAAAAAAAAATGGGCAGTAACAATTCTGCGTACATATTAAGTAGTATTTGATTCCTTCAAAGTGCGCAACACAGCTAATATAACCGAAGCCGAATACCGAAACCGAATATACCTATGCACTTTTACGAAAAAATGCATACATTCTTACTACACATTATTTGGTCAAAATTGACATACATTACCATAAATAGTCAGTTAAGAAAACATCACAGTAATATAAGTTGGAGATTGAGCGTAGCGAGCGGATTTTTTTAGAAATATGAGAAAAAATATTCTTAAAAATCTTATTTTTATTTCATGGCTCAGGTTTTCCCTGAAAAAAAAACCGGTAAAGTGCGTGTCGGGCCACGCGCAGTAAGGTTCCGTAGTAGGTCTCAGTTAGTCGACTATAACTCTGTAACCGGTTAAGCCTACTTAACCGTGATAGTTTTCCTTGTAAGTTCATTACATGTGCTACGTCTGTGATTTTATCAGATTTCTAGGTATAGCCATTCAAAAGTTAGAGGGGGGGCTGCTCGTATCGAACAAAAATTTCCACTTAAAATCTAATTATTTCGTAAATGGCTCGCTAAACCGAAAAATGGTTTTCACACACCCATAATATTTTTGAAAGACCTATCTAACGATGCCACACCCATGTATGGGAGCTACCATAAAAAAATATATTTTTCAAAATGTTATTTTACCACTTTCTCGGCGTGATCAATATAGGTACATATCCATACCAAATTTCAGCTTCCTAGTAACATCTTACTAATAACACCGGCGCTATGCCGCGGACAGACAGACAGACGGACATGGCGAAACTATAAGGGTTCCTGGTCGGACTACGGAACCCTAAAAAGGTCTGGTGGCGGTGGGGTTCCACCACACCAAATGTCGCAGGAATAACACAGAATCTGGTAGATACAACAAATAGTGACATAAGACTTCCTTTACACCTACATAATAGGTACTTCCTTTTACTTTTCTTTCGGCGCGAACTTTTTGCCTGCTGGTACACGAATCACTATTAACGTTTCCATTTACGAAAAGAAACAAGTAGATACCTACTAATATCTTATTGGAAAAACGATCTAGGATCTAGGTAGCCGCAACTTCTGGCACAGATATCAAAATAAAAAGTGATACAGTGACTGACCTAATCACCCTGCCTGGGCATCCGCACCACGAACGAGAAGTGTGTCATGGCGCTACCTGATATGTCGCTATTAGCAGCGCTCCTGCTCACGCACTCTGTTTTCAAGAACGAAGGGTGCGCGTCTGCCGCCCGCCACATCCCTACGCCCTAACACAACTCCAGCAACGAGTCCATCACGAATCATCCCAAGCCCCCATAAGTATCTTACAATAACCATACTATGTGGTTTGGGTAATAACCATATTGTATTGTTTTTAAACTCCGCACGTCAGTCAGTAATCAATTATTTTTTTCATCAGCTCACTCGGTATGGCCAAATCACCTCGCTTGCACACATATATTTCTGCCGAAGAGTAAACCTGGGTAGCGACGCAAAATGTTTACTAAACCAATGATGTAAAATAGCGCGGGCGTCCGCTCTGACCGGCCGCGGCGCACTGAGCGGACCGCGCCGCAGAGCCGCGAGCGCAGCGACGTGCGACGCGCCAGCCCGTGCCGTACTGCACGTTCGTGCACTGCATCTCTATTATAAAGCCTAGTCTACGTCACTGAAGCCATCAGCGTAGCCGTAGCTCTTCTCTCATACAGCTGAACTGCTTATATTGAATCAAGTTCCCGAGTATTATTGATCGAAGATGTTCCCTAACAATTTAAACTAAGTGTTGGACACACCAATAATAACAACGTCAAATTATCAATAGGTCGATATCAGGCATCAATTCAAAATTTGATAAATTTCGAGAAAGGCCTTATGTTATAGCAAACATATTACAATCACGTATTCCGAAACCGTAATACATAGCATTTTGAATATTTGTATTCATTTGTAGGGGAAGATTTTTTTTTACAATACATTGTGTCCCTACATTTTGACGTCACATAAGCGCGCAAAAATGTCAGCCGTTGAAAGTGTCCTCTAACACGGTACAAATAATGTACCTATTACAGTTCATTACATTTGCTAAGTCTGTGATTTCTTTTTTACGTTTCTAGGAACAGCCATTCAAAGTTAGAGGGGGGACGCTCGTATTGTACAAAAAATATTTCGCAAACGGATCCCTAAATCGAAAAATGGTCTTCACACACCTATAATATTTGAAAGATCTATCCAATGATACCTCACGATGGGGTACAGGAGAAAAAAAATATTCATCCCACTTTACTTGTTTGGGAGGTAGTATTCCATAATTTCATTTTACCACTTTGTCGGCGTAATCAATATACATATCCATACCGATGTCAGCTTTCTAGTACCAGGAACCTCTGAGGTATGCCGCAGACAGACGGACATGGCGAAACTGTAAGTCGCAGGCCACGCTAGAGCGACTGCGGTGAGCGGCGGCGACCTGCGGGAGCGGGACGCGTCAAGACGCTGCGTCTTGCCGCTGTAAGGTGCCACGTTGAAGCGGCCGCGTGACGCGTGCTTTTTATTTGCTATTATTGCGCAACAGTAGCGGCGTTAGGGTAGGGCGAGGTGGGGCGACCGCCCAGGGCGCCGGATCTGAAGGGGCGCCGCAGGCGCCCTTTTTATATCCTCTCACTCTTTGAGGCCTACTTACCCTCATACATATAGTTTGCTTAGCAAAAGTTTTCTTGAATTTGTCATAAAATGTCTATCAATTTCGGGTTTTTCTGCGTTATTGACATTAGAATGCAAAAGTTGACAAGAAAAAAGCTGTCGTCTATTTTCCGGCAAATGAGAATGGGCGTGTTGGTGCCCCTCCAGTATCGTCTTTACCATAAGGGCACTCGGGGCGCCATTGTCACGGGGCCCCCAAAAACGAAGCATTCAATTATTATAATATTGTTACTAGCTGTTTTACCCACATCCCGAGTGAACTCCTTCGCGCACCCGGGTAAAATGTAGCCTATGTCCTTTCTCAGGCTCTAGACTATCTGTGTACCAAATTTCATTTAAACCGGTTCAGTAGTTTTGGCGTGAAAACGCGACAAACAGGCAGACATAGTTACTTTCGCATTTATAATATTAGTAAGGACTAGCTTCTGCCAGCGACTTCGTCCGCGTGGAATAGTGGTGCTCCGCTCCTATTGGTCTTAGCGTGATGATATATAGCCTATAGCCTTCCTCGATAAATGGACTATCTAACACTGAAAGAATTATTTAAATCGGACCAGCGGTTCCTGAGATTAGCGCGTTTAAACAAAATGACAACATTTCCCTTCACTGCTCTGCTCCTATTGATTGTAGCGTGATGAAAAGTATACTATAACCATCTCAGGAGTATGATAAATAATTGTACCAAGTTTCGTTAAAATCCGTCGAGTAGTTTTTGTTTCTATAGAGTTTATACAGACAGACAGACAGACAGACAGACAGACAGACAGACAGACAGACAAAAATTTTACTGATTGCATTTTTGGCATCAGTATCGATCCCTAATCACCCCCTGATAGTTATTTTGGAAATATATTTCATGTACAGAATTGACCTCTCTACAGATTTATTATAAGTATAGATTATTATGTTGCTCATACCTAATACTTAAAAAATTTCGCGCTCGCTTCGCTCGCGCTCTAACTCTTGTTCCTCCGATTTTTTCTCACCTTATTATTTATAGTTTTTATGGTTCCGTAGGCGACTAGAAAAACTTTTAAAAATCAGGGTGTCCACTATTTGGAAAATCAGGGAAGCAATAGGTGGTCACGGATTTTCAGGGAAATGTAAGAGTCATGAAATATAAATATGATTCTTCTTTCTTTCTCTTACTCATATTGCTCTGATGTTCTCTTAGCTTACTGTTTATGGTTTATAACTCCAAAAACAGATAATATATCTTTTCCTACCTATACGCATGGTCTAAATTTTTAACATAAATAGTCCAAAGTATACACTCTGGTTAAAAACAAAATAATATAATATTTTCCATAAGACGACAATATTGGATCAGGGAAATGTGGTAGAATGGTCAGGGAAAAGTCAGGGAACTATTTTTGGTATTTATAATGGACACCCCGCTTATAGTTTCGCCGTGACCTTCTGTCTGTCCACGGTATAGCTAAGCGTTCTTTAGTACAAGAAAGCTGAAATTTGGTATGGATGGATGGATGGATACAAGATTTTTTTTTTGTGTTGCCAATAGAATAGGTGTAATAATTAAAATATCAAGCACCCCACGCTTTTTACTCTGATTGAATTATTTAAAAATTATTTTCTACTTTTTAGTTCGGTCAGCAATAAAAGCGTGTTTTTTTAGTTGTTTTTAAACTATTATTTATTTTCCATTTTTTAGTTCGGTCAGCAATAAAAGCGTATTATTTTAGTTTTTTGTATCGGATTATTGTATTGTCATCGGCCCTTAACACGTGTGCAAAGTTCCAAGTTGATCCGACATCTAGAAACCAGTGAAAATTAGGTTCAAAGATTCCGTTACATACATACATACAACCCGAGCTAATAAAAGCGTGTTAAAAAAGTTATCGTTTGCGTAAAATATTCATTTAAGAACTTAATTTGTTTAAAACTCGCCGGTCGGCTTGTGTGTAGATATCAGCTGAGTCGTATTGTACTTGTGAGCTCACTCTTGCATGCTTAGGCAGTGTAGTGCTATTACGAAAAGATTATGCCCATGTTTTACTTACTTACTAAACATAGAAATGTGTTCAATTACTTATACCGAACCACCAAAAAAAAATGCGCACTGGTTAAAAACTTTTCCAGTATTGATCACGCCGACGCCGATTCTTTCCAAATGTTGGAACCCTCGGTGCGCTAGTCTGACTCGCACTTGGCCAGTTTTTTTCCGTATGGGTTTAAATTGCCGGTTAGGGGGCGCCGCAAAAATCTCGCCCAGGGCGCTGATGGAGGTAAAACCGGCACTGTTGCGCAAATAATAGTAATAATAGTATATAAATTTAAGGATTACGTTAATAATGAATTAATATAAATACCTTGAGTTCCTGGGATTTTTTGTCTTATTTCATCCCTTTTTAGGGTTCCGTAGCCAAATGGCAAAAAACGGAACCCTTATAGATTCGTTATGTCTGTCTGTCTGTCTGTCCAGCCGTATGTCACAGCTACTTTTTTCCGAAACTATAAGAACTATACTGTTGAAACTTGATAAGTAGATGTATTCTGTGAACCGCATTAAGATTTTCACACAAAAATAGAAAAAAAAAAACAATAAAATTTGGGATTCCCATACTTAGAACTGAAACTCATTTTTTTTCATCAAACATGCAAAATCTATGGATAGGTCTTCGTCTTCAAAATTAAAAAAAAAATCAAAATCCCCCCTGTAACTTCTAAAATAAAAAAAATGATAAAACTAAAAAATATATATGATGTACATTTCCATGCAAACTTCCACCGAAAATTGGTTTGAACGAGATCTAGTAAGTAATCAGCAATTTTCCTTTACAAACAAACTTAATTATGCGGTCGGTAAAAAACAAGATAATTGCGACTTTATTACGTATAATGTTCTTTCCAATGGTCGGAACCCTCGGTGCGGAGTCCGGCTCGCACTTGGCCGGTTTTTTTTATTACATATTTATTCTTATATTGATCATACTCATCCTCACTGCACCAGATTGCTGGCCGAGACATTATTTCGTTAATAAACTCCTCAGTATTTATGTTTTGCATCGCGGATAATTCAAAACAATTTGATAAATACGCAGGACGCGCGAACTCGTACTATTCCCTCCGCTGGTCGCGGTCGCCGGACGCGCACGCTAGTCGCGCCAACATGGCACCCCCCGTTCAACCCGTATTATTGTTTTTCCCGCTCATCGCAGACGCAAGACGCGTCGCGCCAGCGTATTTATTAAATTGTTTTGAATTATCCGCGATGCAAAACATAAATACTGAGGAGTTTATTAATGAAATCATTTCTCGGCCAGCAACCTGGTGCAGTGAGGATGAGGATGATCAATATAAGAATAAATGTGTAAAAAAAAAACCGGCCAAGTGCGAGTCGGACTCCGCAGGTGGTTCCGACCATTGGAAAGAACATTATACGTAATAAAACGCAATTATCTTGTTTTTTACCGACCACATAATTAAGTTTGTTTGTAGAGGAAAATTGTTGATTACTTACTAGATCTCGTTGAAACCAATTTTCGGTGGAAGTTTGCATGGTAATGTTAAAAATTAGTTTTATCATTTTTTTATTTTATAAATTATAGGGGGGGGGGGTACACATTTTACCACTTTGGAAGTGTCTCTCGCGTAGAATATTCAGTTTAGAAAAAAATGATATTAGAAACCTCAATATCATTTTTGAAGACCTATCACACGTATGCACACGTAAGCCCACACGTATGGGTTTGATGAAAAAAAATTGAGTTTCAGTTCTAAGTATTAACCCCAAAATTTATTGTTTTTTTGTTTCTATTCTTGTGGGAAAATCTTAATGCGGCAGAATACATCTTACCAAGTTTCAACAGTATAGTTTTTATATTTTCGGAAAAAAGTGGCTGTGACATACGGATGGACAAACAGACAGACAGACATGACGAATCTATAAGGGTTCCGTTTTTTGTCATTTGGCTACGGAACCCTAAAAAGGGATAAAATAAGACAAAAATTCCCAGGAACTCAAGGTAGGAATTTATATTAATTCATTATTAACGCAATCCTTAAATTTAAATATTATTATTACGCGTCACGCGGCCGCTTCAACGTGGCCCACTACAGCGGCAAGACGCAGCGTCTTTACTCCACCCGCTCCCGCAGGTCGCCGCCGCTCACCGCAGTCGCTCTAGCGTGGCCTGCGACTAAGGGTTCCTTGTCGATTACGGAACCCTAAAAAGATATTTAAAGTATGCGTAAACTAATTAAAGGATGCATGTTATGTAATAATAATTTTAAGTTGTCTCAAAGGGCTTCTGCGTTTTGGCTTCTGGACTCTGTAGTCCCGTGCATGGCAGACATTAAGGTGAAACATACGGTCTGTTCCCGGCCATTTCCTGCTAAATGGCGCTGACGATGATATCAACGTTTTTAGTTTATTTGAGTTTGTTGTGTAATTGGAGCACTATTAAGTCGTAGGAGTAGTTGATGCGTTACTCGGACATTACACTTTATTGAACTAGGTCATTTCCTTGCCTCAAAATCCACCCAAATTGTAGTGAGAGTTGAGTGCAACACATGGCAGTAAAACCAGTTATAGCTGTTTCTAATTAATACCTCGTTAAATCTCGGGAGTAAAACTACCTCGCATGTAATAAGTGATTTTAGATACTTTAATAATCTACTACTTGTGTAAACCTCGCCTACTTGAGTGGGCATTAATATTTTGTTCTGGTCAAGCCCATGATTTGAGGTATTTAGAAATGGGGAATTTTTAACTGCACCTCTATTTAGAGATTTAAGCAAACAAAATTTCTCCACTGCATATCGAATAAATGACTGTACTACAAAATAACTACTTGATTACCTAAACATGTTGTTCTAAAAAATGTTTAAAATTCATCAAAATCTGATGGCTTTTTTATCTCATTTTACAAACAATATTACTCACCGTAAAACAAAAATACTGATTTGCACACAAATTATTGCAATCTGGACTTTAGGGATCCCCGACTCGGACAGGTTAGGTTAGAAGGGGATGGCGGCATCCCCTTCGTGGTTATTTTTTTATAAACCACCTAGAAGTAGGAGCCCCGCTACGCGGGGCTCCGTCGACCAAGCCCACCCTCGGCCAAGTGAACTTTGATTAGATAAATATGACTGATAGTCATTCAGTCAAACAGTAAGCTTTAAAGATCTAACAGTATAGTATAATTGATTTATTTGGTGAGCAAATTTAGTGTGCAATTCAGTATTTTTGGTGGTAATTTCGAATATTTTGATTGAAAAAAGGGGATTTACAGTTAACGTATTAAATACCACACTTTAGAAATGGTCATTCAAAAACATTGCGGGTGTGTGAAAACCATTTTTTGATTCAGTAATCCGTTTGCCAACTAAGTATTTAGCTTTAAAATGCTACCAACAAAATTTTTAGTTTCTAGATTCGTGAACCATTCACGACAGCAGTACATAATAGCGACGTTGAAATTGTAACTACCACAGCTAAGCAGTCACAAGTTAACAAGTTATAGAGGACTGCACAATGCGCTGCGTATGGCTCGACACGCACTTCGCCGATTGTGATTGACGACGGCTTCTCATTACCTTATAATTAGCAGTAGTGCTCGATTGAATTATTATAAGATTTCAGTCAAAGAGGTCTACAGAAATAATAAAACACATGTATAAAAATAATGCACTTTTAATCACAGGGCGCAGGCTCCTTATTAGTAACAAAATAAATACCACAACAACCATACATTGGTACTAAAACTTATCGCTACCGGCGACGCGCGGCCACGTCACGGACACGACACGAGGACGACACGCAGACGCCGCGCGTCGCGCCCACTCCTCTGGTCGCAATACGTATCTAGTATTGCCCGTCAATACTAATTAAGTAGGTAACTACCGTTATCTTTTAAAACATCGACATAATTATACAGAATACCAATTATAGATTAATAATTTGATCAAAGTCGTCCGTGACTAACGCCGGCACCTCGTACGCGCTATCTTATAGTAGGGATTACATGCTTCATGTAATGTGTTCTACAAACTAACTGCGCATACATACGTATATGTACGCGGCGTGCATACGTACGTACAGACACGCCGGAATGTAGTGTATCACAAACTGCGAGCCGGGCTCGGCAATACTAACATACATACAATAAATAGAGTATCATGTTATAACTATATACACAATTATACTCCTCGCACTAATTTAAACTCTACCCCGCAGAAATAAATAGAGAGTGGCCGCCACCAATGTGCACGAGCTCACGTCCGTCCAGTCCCAGGCGGCCCTACGCCGGCCGCCCTAGCGCCGCCGCCCTAGCTCGCCGCCCTCGCGCCGCCCTAGCGCCGCCGCCGCCGCCGGGCCCGGCGCGGGCGGCGCTAGTGGGCCAGCATGTCCGACAGGTGCGCCGCGATGGCGGCGGCGGCGTCGCCGGCGAGGATGGTGCGGTGCGTGCCGGCCAGCTGCTGCGTGCGCAGCGGGCCGGCGCACACGTCGCGCAGCCCGTAGTCCTCGCCCAGCGTGACGTAGTTGTCGCGCGCGGTGAACAGCGTGACCGGCGCGCGCAGGCGCCCGGCCGGCCGGTACGTGTCGGCGATCACCAGCTTGCGGTAGAACGAGCCCGCCGCCGCCGCCAGCGCGTCCGCGCCGTGCGGGCCCGCCGCCGCGCCCACCAGCTGCGTCGTGCGCGCCAGCCGCGCCTCCCAGCTCGGCAGCCGCTCCAGCTCCGCCGACACCTGCGCACACCGCCCGTCAGCCGCCCCGCCGCGCCCCGCCCGGCGCCGGCCGCCCGCGCACTCACCTTCGCGGCGTCCACGTCCTTGAACAGCTGCACGAAGTAGGCGAGCGCGTCGGCCTCGTCGGTCTCGGCGGAGCGGGTGGTGCGCTTGTTCTTGCCGCGCGTGGTGTGCGTGGCGACGTACGCCGGCGAGCCGTCCACCAGCACCAGCCGCGTGTCGCAGCCCGCCTGCAACGAGCCGCACGTCAGCCCCCGCGGCGCGGCCGGCGCTCGCGGGGGCCGCGCCGCCTCACCTGCTCCAGCTGCAGCGCCATCTCGAAGGCGACGCCGGCGCCGAAGGAGTAGCCGAGCAGCGTGTAGGGCGGGCTGGGCTGCTGCGCGCGCACGTGCGCGACGTAGTGCTGCGCCAGCGCGGCCATGTCGTGCAGCGGCGCGGCCGGCGTGCACTGCAGCCCGAACACGGGCGCCCGCACGCCCGCCGCCACGCCGCGCAGCAGCTCCACCACGCCCTCGATGGGGTGCACCATGAACACGGGCCTCTGCTCCGGCCCGGCCGCGGCGCTGGGCAGCTTCACCAGCGCCTGCTTGGGCATGAGCTCTCCCAGCGCGGCGAACTGCACCTGGTCGGCGGGCCCGGCCGCGGTCGCCGGGTCGCCGGCCGCGGGCGCCGGGTCGCCGGCCGCGTCGTCGCCGCCCGCCATGCCGCGCAGCTTGGCGAAGGTGAGCGCGCGGATCTCCTGCACGCCCAGCACGACGTCGTAGCCGCGCTCCAGCGTCTGCTTGATCTCGGCGCCCATCAGCGAGTCCATGCCCAGCTCGGCCAGGTTGGCGGAGTCCGACACCTTGCTGGGGTCCTTGATGCCCAGGATGTTGGCCACGGCGTGCAGCAGGTCCTGCTGCGGCGCGGCGGCGGCGCGACGCTTGTCGGCCAGCACCATGGACGCCGCCACCGCGTGCGGCAGCGCCAGCAGCGCGCCCAGCGACTCCATGCACGACGCGATGCGCTGCGGCACCGTGCCGCCCACCACCGTCTCGTCGCCGCCCATGGTCTCCACGATCAGCCCCACCTCGCCGATGGCCCCCCACTGCACGGCCAGGCCGGGCAGCCCGTCGGCCTGGCGCTGCTCCATGATGCGCTCCATGGCGGAGTTGGCCAGTCCGTAGTTGCTCTGTCCGGGGTTACCGCGCCCGCACGACACCGACGAGAACACCACGAAGTACTCCAGCTCCGGAGCCAGCTCCCGCGTCGCCGCGTCCAGGACCTTGGTCGCTGTGAGCACAAATGCGAGTTCATTTATGTACTAACTAGTTCGTAACGCTTCCGCGGTAAACCTGTCGCAAAACAGGTGTCGCTTCTGTGGCAAAGTTACCGTCAATCTTGGGCTTGGCGACGGCTTGGAAGTCGGCGGGGGTCTGCTTGTCGAGGAAGGCGTCCCGCAGCACGGCGGCCAGGTTGAAGACGCCGCCCACCGGGCCCAGCGCCGCCGCCTCGCGCAGCAGCGCCCGCGCGCCCGCCGCGCTGCTGGCGTCCGCCGTGGACACGCTCACCCGCACGCCCGCCGCGCGCCACCTGCACGCACGCACGTCACTCGCCCGCCCGGGCCGCGCTCGCCCGCGCCGCACTCGCCCGCCCGGGCCGCACTCGCCCGCCCGGGCCGCACGTACCTGCGGATGCACCAGGCCTGGTAGCCGGTGCGCACGCCGCTGCGCGAGTTCAGCACGAGGCGCGTAGCTCCGCGCTTCACCATCCACTGCGCCAGCTCCAGGCCGAAGCCGCCCATTCCGCCTGCAACACGAGACCGAGCATGAAAATACGTGCAGCGAGGGTGAATACTAAAGAGTCATAGTTGTATTTTTCTGTAATATTTAGCCTAATGCTTATCGACCCTTATTATTTTAGAACTTTCTCCTCTCAAACTTTATAAAGAACGATCGTCTGCCTAATTAGGTAACAACTGATAGTTATAGCCGAGTTGCAAATAAGTATTGCCGAATGCTGATTTATAAATAAAGAGGTCTCGTGGCGTACGCACCGACCAGCACGTAGCAGCGCGCCGGGTGCAGGTAGGTCCGCGGCAGCGCCGGCACCAGCTTGCCGGCCGGCCGCGCCGCCGCCGCCTCCTCCTCGCGCACGCGCAGCACCACCTTGCCGATGTGCTTGCCCGTGGCCATGTACCTGCGCACGACCGCTCATCGCTTATACGCTCTTTAGCTGACTGGATAATTCTTTGTTTTGATTCGCAACGGGACGGACCTGAAGGCCTGCTCCAGCTGCTGGTCGGAGAACACGGTGGCGGGCAGCGGCCGCACGGCGCCGGACGCGATGCCCTCGGTGACGCAGCGCACCACCGCCGCCTTCTCGCTGTCCTCGGAGTCCGCGTCGAACAGCGCGTCCAGCAGGATGCCGTGGAAGGTAGTGTTCTTCAGGAAGATGGACATGCCCTGCGGAGCCACACGCGACGCGTTACGAGCCGGCCGGTCCCCGGCGCGGTCGCCCAGCCCGGCCGGCACTCACCAGCGCCGTGTCGTTGGACAGGTCGAGCTTGCCGATCTCCAGGAAACGGCCGCCCTCGGCCAGGCAGCGCACGGACGCCTGCAGCTTGTCGGCGGCCAGCGAGTTCAGCACCAGGTCCACGCCGCGGCCGCGCGTGCGCCGCTTGATGAGCTGCTCGAAGGACGTGTCGCGCGAGTTGCCGATGTTCTCGGCCGGCAGCGCCGGGAAGCGCTCGCGCAGGAAGGCGCGCTTGTCGGGCGTGCCCACCGTGGTGTAGACCGTGCAGCCCGCGTGCAGGGCGATGGCCAGCGCCGCCTGCCCCACCCCGCCCGTGCCCGCGTGCACCAGCACGGCCTCCCCGCGCCGCATGCGCCCGCGGACCACCAGCGCGTAGTACGCCGTCGCGTACGCCACCGGCACCGTGGACGCCTCTTCCAGCGACCACTTGGCCGGCACCTCCCACAGGAAGCCTTTGTCGGCCAGCACGGTGCTGGCGAGGCCGCACGCGGCCACCATTCCCATCACGCGCTTTCCGTCGGACGACCGCCCGCTGAACTCCAAACCGAGAATGCACTCCTGCAAATAAAAGAACGTTATAGAGATCCGAGTACCGGGAGACCGCGAGACGCTACTGGTGACGCTGCTCGTCCGACCTGGCCGGCGAGGTTCCCGGGGAGCGCGTCGGGCGGCAGCTTGCCCGTGGCCAGCATGATGTCGCGGAAGTTGAGCGGCGCGCAGTACACGCGGCACAGGTCGGTGCGGGCCGGCAGCGGCAGCTCGCGCGCGTACCGCAGCGGGCTCTCGATCCAGCGCAGCGAGGACAGGTCGCCGCGCGTCAGCGTGTTGACGTAGGCGTGCTCCAGCTGCAGCTGCGGCTCGGCGTCGCCCAGCGGCAGGTGCCGGTAGCTGCCCCACACGCCGGCGCGCAGCACGTTGACGGCCAGGTCGCGGCCGGCCTGCGCCGCGTACGGCGCCGCGTCGGGCCGGAAGCCGTCCCGCGCGCCGGGCAGGAAGTAGCAGCGCAGCGCGCGCCCGCCCGCCTCGCCGCGCAGGCACGAGCACAGCCCCAGCACGCCGCTGCCGGCCGCGCGGGCCACGCAGTACACGCGCAGCGGCTCGGCCTCGGCCCGCGCCAGCGCCGCCTGCAGCGCCGGCACCCAGGCGAACGAGCCGTCGTCGTCCACCTCCACCACCACGTGCTGCGCCGGCACGGCGGGCTTGCGGCGCAGCAGCACGTACTCGCAGCTGGCGGCCAGCTGGCGCGACACGGCCAGCAGCCCGGCGCGCTGCAGCATGTCCCGCGCGGCGGGCTCGTCCAGCGCCTTGTGCGGCTCCTCCAGCAGCAGCATGCCGCCCTCGCCCAGCGCGCCCGCCAGGTGCTCCAGCGTGGCGGCGCCGTGCCGGCTCAGTACGTCGGCCGCCAGTACCAGGTGGCAGTCCGATTCGATGGGCGCGGTCTTCCCGTCCTTGGGAATCACCTTGATTCCCAAATCCTTAACGGCGGCCGCGTAGGCTGCGGGAGCGGGCCCGGCGGCCAGCGAGGCGTCCACGCGCACCTGCGGCTCGGCCTCCAGCACCTGCATGGCCAGCGGCGTCAGCAGCGCCTCGGCCGGCCGCTCCAGCGCCGCCTCGGCCAGCTTGAGCTTGAGCGCGCCCGCGTTCTCCAGCACCAGCTGCAGGCTGACGGTGAGCGCGTCGCGCTTGGAGCGCGAGGTGTCCTCGGTGGCGATGGTGGTGTTGTCGTACGGCAGGAACACGTACTTCTCGAGCTTGGGCGCGGCCTGCGGGTTGGCGCGGCGCGGAGCCAGGCTGGTCTTGACGCCGCGGAACTCGATGCCGCCGGCGCTGATGACGTCGATGTCGCGGTGCATGCGCACGGGCAGCGTGCCGCCCTCGCCCAGCGCCGCCACGGCCGCCAGCTGCGCCGCCGGGTCGATGAGCGCGCGCTGCAGCCGCGTGGGCAGGTACAGCTCGCGCGTGTCCACGCCGATGATGCCGAACTGCAGCATGGTGTCCATGAAGGAGATCCAGTTGTCGTCCCAGGCGAGCTCGCCGCACGTGCCGCGCGGGTCGGACGCGCGGATGCCGCGGAAGATGCCGCCGTAGTTGTAGCCGCGCAGGCGCAGCTCCTTGTAGATGTCGTCGGTGACGAGCGGCAGCAGCCCGTCCTCGGCGCGGGGCGGCGTGCAGTCCAGGTCGCGCAGGCGCTCGGCGGCGGGGTCGTCGGCCAGCCGCACGGTGCCCGTCACCACCACGGCGCCGCCCTCGCACACGTCGAACTCGCCCGTGCCGTCCAGCACGTTGATGAGGAAGCGCACCGGGGTGTCGCGCGACACGATGGTGGCGCGCCGGAACTGAATGTTTTCCATCACTATCGGGGTCTCCTCGGGCTTCCTATTGTGAAGCTTCGCCACGGTTCGCCAGACGAGGGTCTGTAAAAATTCAAATCATAATAGACCCCGCACCGAACGAAAGGATCGGGACCGCGAGGTCGGCCGCGGAGCTCACCAGGTATCCGGTGGCGGGGAAGAGGACGCGCCCGTCGATGTTGTGGCCGGTGATGAAGCCGTCGTCGTTGCGCGACACGTCGTACTCGATGACGTTCTCGCCCGAGCGCGACGCGTTGCCGAAGTGGGCCACGCTCCAGTCCAGCGCGTGGTCCCAGCGCACGTGCGACGCCAGCCCCGGCGTGCCGCGCGGCACGGGCAGCGGCACGGCGGGGTACAGGCGGCCCGCGGCGGGCTGCGCGCCGGCCGCGTACAGGCGCCCGGCCGCGGCCAGCAGGTGCGCGCACGCGTCGCCCGCGTCGCGCCGCACCAGCGCCACGTGCGCGGCGGGCGCGGGCAGCGCGCGCTTCAGCACGGCCTGCAGCAGCGCGTGCGGCGCCACCTCCACCACCAGCGCGCGAGCCGGGACCTCGCGCACGGCGTCCGCGAACCGCACCGGCGACAGCAGGTTGTTCACGTGGTAGTTGGCGTCGCTCAGCTTGGCTGCGGCACGTCAGAACGTTACCCTCCCCGCCGACCTCGCTCGCGCCGAGCGCGGTCCGCGGGCCGAGGCGGCGCTCACCGAGGTCGGAGTCCCACTTGTCCCTGGGCAGCGAGGAGGAGACCCAGCGCCGGGAGCGCGGCTTGGGCTCGGGGATGACCTTCTCGAGGCTGCGGCGCAGCAGCGGCGCGGCGGCGGCGATGTACTTGCTGTGGAAGGCGACGCCCGAGCTGTTGACGCGACGCGCGAACGTGCCCTCGGCCGACAGCGTCGCCACGAACTTCTCCAGCGAATCCACAGGGCCCGAGATCTGCACATTTCACAGAATGTGTGACTTTTGATTAAAAGTAAACGATACCCCCAATTTTATAAATAGTAAGTACGTGGGTATCGTGATAAAATTAAATGAACATGTGTTTGAAGCATTTTGAAATTTTAATACAATTAAGAGAGGTTAAATAAAGGTCAATATTGGTCTAGCCCTGATCTAGTCCAGAGGCCTAATGGTTCATACCCTAGCTTACGGGCGCAGAGTACTACGTGGATAAAAAATCACGATAATTTTATTAAGTTCTGTAGTCGACAAGGAGCGTTATAGTTTCGACAAGTCCAACCGTCTGTCTGTCTGGCATAGCTCAGAGGTAATTACTACGAATCTGAAATTTTGAACGGAAAACTCCGCGGACGGTATCCTCACCTAAAAATGTTGCAGAAGGCCAACAGCGGGCCATTGTAAAAAACCGGCCAAGTGCGTGTCGGGCCACGTGCAATAGGGTTCCGTAGTAGGTCTTAGTTATTCAACTGGGTGATTCTTTAAAAATGTGCGGTTTTTTTCCATTCGGTCGGTCATTACCCTCATCACCGACTATCGTTTTAATTGTATAATTACAAGCTTAAATTAGTATGTTAAAAAATGAAATAGAAATAGCTTCTTAATGTGGGGAAAAAAACAATTTTATACGGCTGGTAATGATGAAATTCGTGTGAGGAAGCGAACAGCGTCGAAAAACCAACCGCACATTTTTTAAGAATCACCCAACTACAACTCTGTAACCGGTTAAGCCCACTTAGCCGTGATATTTGATACGTGAAGTTTGCATGGTAATGTACAGCATATTTTTTTTTAGTTTTATCATTCTCTTGTTTTAGAAGTTACAGGGGTGGGACACATATTTTACCACTTTGGAAGTGTTTCTCGCGCAAACTATTCAGTTTAGAAAAAAAATATATTAGAAACCTCAATATCATTTTTGAAGACCTATCCATAGATGGACACGTATGGATTGATGAATAAAATTTGTTGAGTTTCAGTTCTAAGAATGGGGAACCCCCAAAATTTATTGTTTTTTTTTCTGTGTGAAAATCTTAATGCGGTTCACAGAATACTTACCAAGTTTCAACATTATAGTTCTTATAGTTTCGGAAAAAAGTGACTGTGACATACGGACGGACAGACAGACCAATTTATGGATTCGTCATGTCTCAGTCGTCCGGGTTCAGTTTTTTGATGTTTTGATATTTAGGTTAATTTGTATCAACCCTAATTGTTTCAGATTTTATGCTTCACAAACTTAGAAGATAAGGGGGGAGAGGGGTGGTCTTCTTTGTGCAATTTTTAGCAAAATATATAAGTAATGAGCAGGCCGAGCCCTTTCATATGATACCCGGCATGGCCTTTGTATTACTACTTATATGTACTTTATTTGAAACCCCCAATTCCACCCACTTTTTTCGTAGAAGCAATATTATTTTTTCCTTTTTTAATTCGCAATATGCATGGACATTCATTATTTATACCTGTTCCCAGGTCGATAACATTAGTAGTTCCTGAAATAATCATCTGTGACAGACGGACGGACAGACAGACGAAGTGAAACCATAAGGGTTCCTTTTTAAATTTTTGGTCGGAACCCTAAAAAGGCTCACGATGATGACAAGATTCTATTTCTATCTTAATTAAAACAATAGTTGGAAAGAGGCAGTATGTAATAAATACGTATATACAATGCAGTGGTGCACGTCGGTAGTAGTTGTAACGAGGTTGTGGTGTGATGTGACAAACCTTTGCCCATGTCACGTGTCGGGGCCGCCATACCCGCGGGGCAGATATGGCGGTAGCTACGTCCCTGATTTTACCTTACGGCATGCAATCTATGTTATATAACAATAATTGTTACTGTGCGGTTCTCGTCGTGATTCATAGACAGTGATAGTGATATTTGAATGAAACTAGGAAATTTTAAGTGATACCGTATGTTGTAGCCACTTCACTCGGGTAACTATCGATAGAACTAATGATACATGATATTACTTGAAAAGAATGTGTACCAAACGCGAGGTCAGTCTTAAAATAATTAGTTCCCTAATACAATTATTACCTATAAAAATAATTAAGTTTTCGTTCGTCAAAAAAAAGTACACGATACCAAAATAATAATGTTTCCTCCTAAGTAGTTCATGTTTATCAAAATCCAATTTATTCTGGTTGGTTACCTAGCAATGATCTTTTGTTGCTCTAATAAAATATCCGCTTCTAAAAAAATATCATTTTTCTCAATAGGAATGTAAATGCTGCCAAAATTTTGAATTTACTGTCAAATGAATACATATTGTTTCGATTCTTTTCCTCTGTCGCACTGGCAGTCGCCACTCACCGTGACGCTGTCGCCGGCGTTGTGGCAGGCGGGCACCACGTCGGGCGGGCAGCGCGCCTCGCACTGCTCCCACGACAGCCCCACCGCCGCCATCGCGCCCGGCGCCAGCTTGGCGTCCACGATGCTGCGGCCGCGCCAGTACGCCGCCAGCACGGCCTGCTCCGCCGACAGCGTCTCGTCCGCGTAGGCGCAGCCTGCGGGCACGCGCGGTCAGAGCGGGCGGCGGCGCGGGGCCGCCGCCGCCGCCGCTACTCACCGATCTCGCCCACCGAGTGGCCCACGATGCCGTCGGGCCGGATCTCCAGCGCGCGCAGCACGTCCACTAGCGCCACCTGCACCGCCGCGATCGACACGAACGAGTTGATGACGTCGTCGAACGCCGCAGCCGGCGCTTCGGTGATGATTTTGATGAGATCGATGTTGTGCGGCCGCAGCGCCGCCGCCGAGCGGTTCACGCTGGCCGCGAACACTGGCAGCTGCATCAGCGACTTCGCCATGCCGGGCCATTGCGAGCCCATGCCCGAGAACACGAACCACACGGGCCGCGGCTCGGTACTCTCCACTTCCTGCGGATTATTATCAAAATATAATGGACCGTTAGACACAAATGGGTTGCGATCGAAGCGTGTACATTTCAAATTGACTGACAGCGCATTCCTCGATGGGTGGGTCGGTGAGCACGACGAAGCCGCGGTGCGAGTGGCCGGGGATGTTGTACCGGTGCACGGCGTCCAGCAGCGCGTGCAGCCCCGCGTCGGCGCGGTGCTGCGCCGCCAGCCCCGTGAGCTGGCGCACGGCCTCCTCGGTGCGGCCCGAGGCCAGCACCAGGCGCGGCGCGGGGTAGCGCGCGGGGGCCCGGGCCGCGCCGCCGCCCGCCTCCGACTCGAAGATCACGTGCGCGTTGGCGCCGCCGAAGCCGAACGAGTTGATGGCCACCAGCCCGCCGTCCCACTCCGTGTTGCGGTCCACCACCTGCACACCGGGGACTCTACGGTATTGCATTCGGTGCCACGTCACTTGTACGGACCGACAGTAATTCTGCGATGCAGGGTGCGGAAGTCGCGACCCCCGGCGCGAGACCCCATCGCCCGATAACTACCTTGATTCTGCCATCGCTAAGCGCCGGGATGTCCGGGTTGGCGTTCTTATAGTGAAGATTGCCGGGAATGACGCCGCGCTCCATCGCCACTACCACTTTAGCGACGGAGCACAGTCCTGACGCGGGCTCCGAGTGGCCCATGTTGGACTTGACCGAGCCCAGCAGCAGTGGCCCCTTGCGCCCCTTGCAGAACAGCTCCGCGATGGCATTCACCTCCTGCGGGTCTCCCACCTGAGAACGAGCAGCGGTTCGTCAATACACGTGGACTCCTTTAACCCCACCACTACAAGAAGCACCATGCAACACGAACAATAGCCAGCTCGCTCGCATGATCACCTTGGTGCCGGTGCCGTGCGCCTCGACGTACACCACGTCGCTGGGCCGCAGCTTGGCCTCGGCGAAGGTCTCCTCGGCCAGGCGGCGCTGCATGTCGCCGGACGGGAAGGTGATGCCCTGGTCCTTGGCGCCGTCCGTGTTGACGCGCAGGCCGCGCAGCGTGCAGTACACGCGCCGCGCCGCGCCCCGGCGCTGCAGCAGCACGGCCACGGCCGCCTCGGAGCGCACGTAGCCGCGCCCGCTGGCGTCGAACGCGGCGCAGCGGCCCTCGGGCGACAGCATGCTGAGCCGGTGGAAGTTGAGCGAGTTGGCAGGCTTCAGGCACAGGTTGGTGCCCGCCACGATGGCGGCGTCGCAGTGGCCGGCGCGGATGGCGGTGGCGGCCTGCGCCAGCGCGAACATAGAGCTGGAGCAGGCCGTGTCCACGGCGAAGGAGGGCCCCTTCAGGTCGAACGTATACGAGATCCTATTGGGGAACATGGCGCGGCAGCAGCCCGTGAGCGCGTACCCGTTGATCTTGTCGGGGTCCACGGTCCACATCTCCTCGGTCTCCGAGTTGGACACGCCCACGTAGACGCCGGTGCGCGAGCCGCGCAGCTCGCTGGGGTTGATGCCGGCGTCGATGATGGTCTCGTGCGTGAGCTCCAGCAGCAGGCGCAGCTGCGGGTCCATGAGGTGCGCCTGCTTCGCGTGCACGCCGAAGAATGTGGCGTCGAAGTGCGCCAGGTCTTTGAGCTTGCCATTACGTTCCGGCAGCCCGTGCAATCCTGGCACCATAATTCATTATTAGTTATTGCTTCCTTAGGGTTTTCATATGAGCGCATATGAAAACCCTAAGGAAAAGAAGAAGCGGGTTAATTTGATTTACTATTATACATTAACCATTGAAATTCTTTGAGTGGAAAGTTAGCCCAGACTGATTTTGATGAAACCCTGTAAGTAAGTAAGTAAGTAAGTAAGTAAATTTATTTGTTTAAACATGGTGTACATGATACATTGCATGCAAGATAACAAAGGATTCACATTAAGATCTATCATGTTCAGCCGCTTAACGTGGCGTACAAATTGGTAAGAAGAGATGGTGCATAAACCGTGATAATATTCATCATTTCATCAAAAAGTCAAGAAGCAAATGTTTAAGATACAATTCAATGTCAAAGTAAGGTCAATAAAAAATATGAAATAATATTATAATCACAATTCCAAATAACATGTCAAAAAAACAAGCATTGTCATCTTATAAACAAGGAAAATTTTCTTCTTTCATAAATTCTGCTATACAGTAATATGCTCTTTCAGTTAGGAAACTCTTCAATATACTTTTTAGAGCAGATATATTTAAGGACTTCCATGATTTGGGCAATTTATTAAAAATGGTCGGAGCCATGCAAAAGATGCTCCTACGCATAAGAGTTGTTTTAGCGCCGTGAACACAGAGTTTGAAATTATCACGTCTATTCCTAGGGACAGCATCAGACAAACGCTGGAATAAATGGGGATTGGATTTAATAAACATTACTACTTCCAGGATATATAATGAGGGCAATGTCAATATCTTACGTTCTATAAAATAAGATTTACAGCTATCTGTTGTTTGCAGTCTAAACATCGATCTAATGCATCTTTTTATTATTCCCTGCACTGCACTGTTCTAAAAGGCTTTTATTACACTACCCAATCGGGGTGGGGTCATCCCAATCAGGGTCGCTATCTCCTAGGTAGGGTAGCTCAGTCTCGAGCGAAATCTGATATCTCCAATACTCAATACTCTCCCATGATTTCAAGTAGGTACTCCTTCATCCACGTCATTCGCTCCCTTTTTTAAATGACGTGATAAAAATAAGAAGGTTATCAATTGGACCCGTATGTTAGTAATATGTTTATATGCTTCTTCGTGTGAAATCAAAAATCATTTATTTGTCAAACATTGGTTATTACAATAAAGAGATCTTATAAATAATGCTAAGTAGGCCTACGCTATGTTTTGTCAACACTGACATACAAATAAGCAAGAATAAAAAAACCGCGTATTTCTCGGAAAGTTTAAGTTAAATCGTGACCATTCTTTTTTATTGGTTTACATTTAGGGAATATAGTTTCATCAAAATTGGTTCAGTAGTTTACAAATATGGATAGTTAAGTGTGTTCTGATCGCAAAAAAATACATATTATTTAGTGCAAAAGTGGTAGTGGTAGGATACAAGAGTTCATGCAGATATTCAGACTAAAAATTGAGAAAAAAACTTATATAACAATTAATATAATCAAAATCAGCACTTTTTGAACGACAATTGTACAAAAGACAGCCCCAAAACGGCCGGCCTTCGCCACCGACTTCCAACATACTTAAAGAGAAAAATAAATGAAAAAGACACATGAACAAGCTTCAGTGGCTTCACATAGAAAATTGACGAAAATCGTATCTATAGACCACCCGGCGGAGCCGCTGGCGGAAAGCTAGTCATTTATAAAACAGAAATTATGTTACAGAGATTGGCAAAGTGTGTGTCGGGACACGCGCAGTAGGGATCCATAATACGTTTTAGTTGGTATTGTGGTTATTACAGTAACTGTGTAACTATTAAGCCTACTTAGCAGTCAAGCTTTAAAGTGCTAATTTTTGTTTAATTCGAGCGCACCTCCTCTAACTTTTGAATAGCTGTCCCTAAAACTGAGAAAATTCACAGACTACGTAGCACATGTCATGAGCTTAAAAGGAAAACTATCACGGCTTTAAAGGCTTAACCGGTTACAGAGTCGACGAACTAAAACGTATTACGGAACCTTATTGCGCGTGGCCCAGAACGCACTAGGCCGATTTGTTTTTTAAGTCTGGTAAAAAGCGACTGAGTGCGTCAACCAATCAATGGAAAAATAAGAAATACATCGCAATGACGCGATCGGCGCGGGGTCGCGTATCGCAGAGGGACATTATCGGTCCCAGGCTGATCGTTCATTTACATTAAAATTGCATTACGAACGAGTTGATGTGCGCAAGCGAGCGGATGTGGACTCATTACATGTTGCCGAATATGTTTGTTTATCAGCGAGCTATCTAAACACGCCCGCGCGTCACACTCGCACGCGGAAACCTAACTAAAGTCAATATTTACTATTTTTCCTGCTAGCCCGATGACATAATTTATGACAGGTTTGACGAGTAACATCTTTGTTAGCCGAGATAGGTATCGCGTGGTGCGCGTGTGTGAGTGCGGTGACGCACGCGACGCATCACGCCACCGCTGCTGTCAGTCGGCCGCCGGGCGTCGGCCGTCTAGCGTCGTGCGTCGGGCACCGGGGCGCGGTCTCCACTGAACTGCTCGCCATGTCCCCGACTAACGGTGAGCACCTCACTCACAACACAAAGGACACGAGGCGACGCGCACCCTGATGCCGTTGACACTAGTTCATTCGCACACAATTGGTTAAATGTGCCGATAGGAAGGCTATCCAGGGATCCAATTGAATGGCAAAAATACCTTTATACTTAGTACTATCCACTATGCAAAAGTAACCGATTTTGATGATTTATTATGAGGACGAGAACGTAACTTGAGAAAGGACAGGATATCCAGGCGTGTGAAGCAGTCCCCTGCGCGGGAAACAGTTCCTACTCGCGGCTCCACCCGCGGCCTTACGGAACTACTTCATGCACCCGGATAACAACTTATCGATGTCCAAACCAAGGCTCCAGCTATCTCAATGCCAAATCTCATTCATATGGTAATAGGATCGAAAAGTTAAAAAAGTTTTTGCAAAAAAAAAACAACGCACTTCCAAAAACACTGAAAAGAGAAAAATAAAATTTATTTAAAAGCTAGTGGAGCAGTACATCACTCTAGAAGTCGGTGTCTCGTTAGTTACTGTTGTTAGTATTTTGCCTAGATTGTCTGTGTCTTGATCTAATTATCTTATCAGCATAAATTCGTGTACCTGGCTAGACATGCAGACCACTTTTTATGTTGCAAAGGGCTTAAATCACCAGATGGAGATGGAGATGAACCGTTATTTTTATACATATTTACAAAACGGCTGAGCCCGTGTCGATAAAATTTATATGGAACCTCTGATGTATGACCTACCAAACAAAAAAAAAGAATCATCAAAATCCATTCATAATATTGGCGGTGTAATCGCGTCACATACTGGCTGTTGAGAATCTCCTTCTTTTTGAAATCGGTTAATAAAGAAGAAGAAGAAGACTAGCTTGGGCCCATATTTCCACATAGGAACAATTTAAACCAAAGTCTGAAACTGAGGCAGTAATCCGAGCCTCTGTCTCAGACGCAGTAAACAATGCTGGTGTTTCGGTCGGACGGCCTTCCCATGCGAAGGAGCCTTGTCCCAGCAGTGGGTCGATGAATAGGCCAAAATTGAAGTAAGTAATCTATATCTATACTTATAATAAATCTGTAGAGAGGTCAATTCTGTACATGAAATATATTTCCAAAATAACTATCAGGGGGTGATTAGGGATCGATACTGATGCCAAAAATGCAATCAGTAAAATTTTTGCCTGTCTGGCTGTCTGTCTGTATAAACTCTATAGAAACAAAAACTAGTCGACGGATTTTAACGAAACTTGGTACAATTATTTGTCATACTCCTGAGCTGGTTATAGTATACTTTTCATCACGCTACAATCAATAGGAGCAGAGCAGTGAAGGGAAATGTTGTCATTTTGTTTAAACACGCTAATCTCAGTAACCGCTGGTCCGATTTGAAAAAATCTTTCAGTGTTAGATAGTCCATTTATCGAGGAAGGCTATAGGCTATATATCATCACGCTACGACTAATGGGAGCGGAGCACCACTATTCCACGCGGACGAAGTCGCTGGCAGAAGCTAGATATAAATATAATCATATTTATAACTAGCTTCTGCCTATAGCCTTCCTCGATAAATGGACTATCTAACACTGAAAGAATTATTTAAATCGGACCAGCGGTTCCTAAGATTAGCGCGTTTAAACAAAATGACGATATTTACCTTCACTGCTCGGCTCCTATTGATCGTAGCGTGATGAAAAGTATACTATAACCATCTCAGGAGTATGATAAATAATTGTACCAAGTTTCGTTAAAATCCGTCGAGTAGTTTTTGTTTCTATAACGTTTATACAGACAGACAGACAGACAAAAATTTTACTGATTGCATTTTTGGCATCAGTATAGATCCCTAATCACCCCCTGATAGTTATTTTGGAAATATATTTCATGTACAGAATTGACCTCTCTACAGATTTATTATAAGTATAGATATAGATGTTCGAGCGGAGAACCTCGAGAAGCTAATGGGCCGAACCTCTTTGTTTTTTCTTCAACAGTAAAATAATATTATTAGATCGATCTGCCATGATGAGCTGATCCCAGATACGAGACGTTATCGTTGAGGTAAAGAGGCGGTAATAGCGAGTCGGAGCTATTATCTGGTGGGCAATACGGCGGCGGCGGGCGAGGCGAGCGATCGCGCTGATAACCTCGCCGTGTCACACGCAACTTGTTCATTTCGTGGCTCATCGCGCTGCATGCGACGCGACCGCCCTGGCTCCTCTGCTGCTACTCTGTATCTTTCCGTACGCACACCACCTTACTAGCCAGCAGTCAACAGTCTAATCTTTATAGCCTTGGACGACTACACCGACATGTTTTTGATATTGATTAACTAAATGCTAAATTAACTCAATTGTGAGATGCCGTTAGGTATAGAGTATATGACCACTGGACATTAGGATATCACGATCCACAAAAAAGCGAGAAATAAAAACTTTTTTGCAAACATAGAACAGACTTCAAAAACACTACAAATTGGAAAATAACTAATAGGTACATCGTTCTAGAAGTCGGTGGCAAAAATACACAAAACAATACCTAATTGGAGACACCGACTGCTAGAACGGTGTAAGTATTAGTAATTTTTCAATTTGTAGTGTTTTTGAAGTCGGTTCTAAGTTTGCAAGAGACGACGTTCGAAAGAGATAACGCGCCCCCGGAACAGAAAGGGCTGAGGAAGGAACATGGGTGGGTTTTAGTCAGTAGGAGTCTGACACTACCACCCGCCCCACCCACGACGGCTCATTTGATGATTTCCCATCCGAAGCTGGGCAATGCCGGCGCCAGCGTTCACTACATAGCAAAACTGTTGATGTGTCATCGTGATTTAAAAACCCTAGTTATGAAATAAACTATTGCATTACAATTCATTTCAACTGACGCATGACACTCTGACAATACTAGCTACAACTAACCACTAAAGTATAAGTCAAAATCACTTTTACTCTTCTCTTGCTCAAATATTCAGTACGCTACAATACGTACTAAGCGAGGGAAAAATAACTTTTTTCTCCCCAAGGGAAAAAGAGTTTCTTTTTAGGAATATTTTATTTTCGAAAATAGAACTAAAAGCTTCAATCTCATATGAATTTTATAGACTAAACAATACATCTAATATTGAGTTTAAACCTTTAAATCGGAGGCGTGTTATTTTTATTCGGGAAATAGTACTAGGTAATAGATCCTAGCTGCTATTTTAACACTTATAACTCGAGAACGGCTAGACCGATTTTCATGGTGTTTGATTTGTTGTATTTGTCTCCGTCCCGCATAGCAAAATAATTTTAAAACATCGAAAATATAACGAAAAAAATGATGGGGCGGTACGAAGTTGGCCGGGCCGGCTTGTATCAAATAAGTTCTGGTGCCAGTGGTAATACTAGTATTACTTTTTATTAGGGTTCCGTAGTCCGACAAGGAATCCTTATAGTTTCGTCATGTCCGTCTGTCTGTCTGTCTGTCCGCGCGTCACATTTCTAGGTACAGCCATTCAAAAGTTAGAGGGGGGGGGTGCTAGTATCAAACAAAAATTTGCACTTAAAAGCTAGATATTTCGCAAATGGCTCGCTTAACCGAAAAATTATCTTCACACACCCATAATATTTTTAAAAGACTAACGACTAACTAACGATACCGCACACGAACCTACGCGAGAAAAAAAATATTCATCCCCACTTTACGTATTTGGGAGCTACCCTAAAAAAATATATTTTTACAAATTTTATTTTACGACTTTCTCGGCGTAATCAATATACATAATATATCCATACCAAATTTTAGCGTTCTAGTATCAAGAACATCGGAGCTATGCCGCGGACAGACAGACAGACGGACATGGCGAAACTATAAGGGTTCCTTGTCGGTCTACGGAACCCTAAAAATATTGTGTTTGCTCTAAATTCCTATTCATCAAGATTACCCGTGCGAAGCCGGGGCGGGCCACTAGTAACTTATAATTTATTCTACAATATATTAACGTTGCCATCAGCCGTACAGTACCTGGAGGTTTCCACCAGCCAGTGTAGCTACTTGCGTTGGCGCTCAACAACTGAATAAGTTATGTTGTTGCAAAATTATAAAAAAAAAGTAAGCGCCACAAGTGCACAGTGTCACATTATGTAGGAACACAATGTGATTCACAATTTATTATATAATATAAGTTCCTCCGTCAACACATTATATTCCATGATATTGTTTTTGTGTGGTCATCTGTTAATGGTTACATTATGTTTTATCGTTTATGTCCCTAAGGCGATAATTGTATATACACGGCACACAATACACAATTATAACTACAATTTTAAAATTCATATAGATGTTCCCACACGTAAATCATCTTGTATAGATCATATATTAAGCAACATTTCATACGCGGAAGCAAAAGTATTACCATTATATCTATCGGATCATGAGACCGCACAAATGTTAAGTTTTCCGGTACAGCATAAAATACTAAAAGTTTCAGCATATTATATTTATAAGAGAGATTTTAATATTGAATACATACAGAAATTTCGTGCATGCCTACAAAGTCTGTCATGGGTGGACGTGTACTTGGAAAATGACATTAATACAGCGTTCAGTAAATTTCACGACATGTTGTGTCTTTTCTATAACTTATGTTTTCCTAAAATTAAAGTCAAAGTAAATAACACCAATAAACAAAAAAATAATTGGATAAGCAAAGGATTAAAACAAAGTTGCAAAAGAAAAAGAACATTACGTTACCTATACTATAAAAATAAAAATTTAACTAATAAAATTAATTATCTATCATACTCTAACTTATTAAAAAAAAATATCTACAATTCCAAAAAAAATGCTAACATAAAATTTATAAATAACAGTGATAATAAATGTAAAGCTACGTGGTCAGTTGTAAAAAACGAAGTTATAAACTCTAATCTAAAGGATAACATAGAGAATATTAAAATTGATAATACGAGTATAGTACTCTCAAATCCCATTGATATAGCATCTGCTTTCAATAATCATTATATCAATATAGCAAACAAAAATCTATTTTCTCAAAACGTCAAAAATTATAACAATAACTCAAATCAAGCTTCAATGTTTCTTAGACCAGTATCGGAAAATGAAGTCAGAATGGAAATAATGTCTTTAGTCAATACTAACTCCGAAGGTTATGACGAACTAAACACAAAAATTATAAAACTATGCAATACTGAGCTTTTAGAAATATTAACTTACTTAATTAATTTATCATTTTCCTCCGGGACTTTCCCCGATTCATTAAAATTATCCATCGTTAAACCACTTTTTAAAAAAGGAGAAAAAGATCACATACAAAATTATCGCCCGATTACACTGATACCTATACTAACAAAAATATTCGAAAAAAAAATTTGACGTTCAAAAAGTGCTGATTTTCAGCCTAATTTGAATAAATAATTTTTGAATTTTTTGAATTTTTTTTTTGAATAAGGCAAATAAAGATTAAAAAAAAAAAAAAAAGTTTTCAGTTAAAGCTAAGCTCCGTTTTGTACAAGTGTGATACACTCGCAGATAGGCAAAACATGTAAGTACTATGTTCTTTAACACCATACTTTGCAAACCATGATTTTGTACTGTACACCCATGTTTTTACAAATAAATGATCTTTATCTGTATCAGCCACTCTTCACTGATGCGGTGTTTGTGAGTTGTCACGTGGTTCACTAAACTCACGTAATCAAAGCATAAAGAAACGGCTAGCGATGACTGAACCGAAGAAATGAAAGTTACCTGGAGTCCATCGCCTGTCATCTGCGGTGACCAGGTCCACGCCGTCGAACAGCTGCTGTGCGAACTCCTCGATGGAGTCGGACTCGGGCAGGCGACCCGACAGCCCCGTCAGCACGATGTCATCGTCCGACCCCCTGGCTCCGTTGGTGACGGCACTCGGCATCTCGGCTGCTCAGCTGTGGCGCGTATCTGCAACCGAGCACAGCGTCAGAGGATCCGCCGCGCAACTGGACGAGCACGCAGTCAGGCTGCCACCTTACTCGCTCACCTTAACCGATTGTTGTGGATGTTCCGTCCTGGTTCAGAGCGGACCGTCGTTTGAATCCGAAATGTTTAGTTTTGGATATTTGTATATAACGCACGGTCGAGACGGAAGGTGCGTGATACGCGCGAGGAGCGTGCTAGCCGAGTGATGCGGCGGCGATGCGACACGCGGTTAAAAGGGCGCGATAGCGGGGTCGCGGCCCGAAGCGTCACGTTTCCACGAGACCCCGAACCCGCGTTATCGCGCCGCAAGGACGGACAAGGTCGTCGCGTTCTTCCTCGTCAAGAAAGTTACCGATGGAGCCCGGGCTGCGAGCAGCCAATGGGCCACGAGCCCGCCGGCGGCTGACGCGACGACGGCAACGCGTTCGGGATATGATGCGAGCAGTTAGGGCCGGTGTTGCTCGAGTCCGCTTTGACCTCCGAGTGTTCCCTCTATCTAGAGAGGTCGATCTAGTGACCCGTCGATTAAATACGCAATTAATCATAATCTAAAGTGCAAATCACGCGCCGAATCGTCGCACCGTCCGTACCTACCATGCGCAACCTCAACTCCAGAAACAGGTACTTTTCGCTACAATTCCTGTGGTCGCTTGGCGGCCGGGCCGTCTCGCGGCGGAAGAGTGGCGAGCGAGCAGACGCTGCGGAGTGGCCGACGCCCCATCTCGCGACAACAATAGCGTTCTTTGTGTGGCAATTGGCGCCGCCGAGCGAGTGGAGCGACACATCGGATCACCCCACACAATGTCTTGTTCAGCTTGTGACAAGTACGACTGAGCCACCAGAATCTTCACTTCCTTACTGATACTACAAACGTGACGGTAACTCTGATACAATAGGTAATTATTTTTCAGGGTGCGTGAAGCAGTTAGCTCAAGATGCGAGTGAAGCATCGGGAAACTGCTAGTACCTAGTAGCTTTTCCTAGTCTAGTTCGTTTGGGAACACAATTGTAGTTTTTGTTTTAGTCTGGATTTTTGGGGTGCTTAGGCTTCACCCCAATCCGTAATCGTAATCCGTAACACGTTCTAGCTCATCACTACATGTATAAAACAAAGTCGCTTTCTCTGTCCCTATATCCCTATGTATGCTTAAATCATTAAAACTACGCAACGGATTTTGATGCGGTTTTTTTAATAGATAGAGTTGTCAAGTTTTTGTACCCATTAGCTAAAATATCGCGGGCGAAGCCGCTGGCGGGAAGCTAGTTGACTATAACTCTGTAACCAGTAAAGCCTACTTAGCCTTGATAGATTTCCTTTAAAGTCCGATATAAGCTAAATCTGTGAATTTATTCTCCACACATTTAGATTACTTTTAAGTTCATTATATTCAAAAGTTAGAGGCGCGTTGCGCTCGAACCTAACAAAAAAAACCGGCCAAGTGCGAGTCGGACTCGCGCACCGAGGGTTCCGACCATTGGAAAGAAAAAATACGCAATTAAGTCACAATTATCTTGTTATTTTCCGACCGCATAATTAAGTTTGTTTGTAGAGGAAAATTGCTGATAACTTAAAAACTACTTACTAGATCTTGTTCAAACCAATTTTCAATGGAAGTTTGCATAATAATCTACATCATATTTTTTTTTAGTTTTATCATTCTCTTATTTTAGAAGTTACAGGGGGGGGACACACATTTTACCACTTTGGGCGTGCCTCTCGCGCAAACTATTCAGTTTAAAAAATTATATTAGAAACCTCAATATCATTTTTGAAGACCTATCCATAGATACCCCACACGTATAGGTTGGCTGTCATAAGGAAACAAGGGTAGTACGAAAGTATTTTTGTCAGAGATTTCGATCCTTCATTTCGATTAGAAATCTCATAGTTCACCTAGAACGTCGCGTCTACTGAATGACGTAGATCTATGGTCGAGCGTGATATCCTATCGCTCTACTATAATAAGTGGGCCGGCAATACTTAGTTCTATCCTTTTCTTCCCGCCTGTGTCATCTTCCCGCCATGCTAACTACTATGGTATTGAACTAGTATGGTAATAATTTCAGTGTATTTATCTCCGTTTTTGTAGTCGTTTAAAAAGAAATTCGAATCGGACTAGTAACATATCTACGTCTATTTATATATTATAATAACATTGGTCAGAAACTAGGCAGTCTGACAAGCAGTCTTACCAAGGGGTATTGTCTTACCCGGTAACTGGGTTGTGGAGGTCAGATGGGCAGTCGCTCCATGTAAAACATTCATACTCAGCTGCATGCGGAGACTGAAAGCCGTCCCCAACATAGTTGGGGACCTCCACAACCCAGTTACCAGTAACACGGTACCCCTTGATAAGACTGGTTGTCATTCTTACTGGCTTCTGACTACCCGTAACGACTGTCAAAGATCTACAAATAACAACCAGGACCAACAGCTTAACATGCTTTCCGAGGCACGGAGGAGTCTCGTCTATGGCACACATAGACGGTCACCCATTCACGGACCGACCGCGCCTAGCGTAGCCTTTGATCGGTCGACCTGTGCGGCTGTTACTTAGCCACGAGCTCCTCATACCACCACGAGCTTCACGAGCGTCATACACGTGAAGTGTCAATTAATAATGAGGGGTATCATAAGATAGGTCTTTCAAAAATATTATAGGTGTGTGAAGACCATTTTATATCTAGCTTTAAATTTTTTTGTTCAATATGAGCGCCCCTCTAACTTTTGAATGGCTGTATCTAAATATGAGAAAAAATTACAGATGTAGCTTATATTAATATAACTAACTCCATGAGAAAGTCAACGAACGAAATTATAGTCAACGAGCTAAAACATATTAGTAATATTACGGAACCCTACTACGGCGCGTGGCCCTACATGCAAGGTTAAAATAAAAGGCAAAGGGTAAAATAAAAAAACTTATTACAAAAAATACAACTGACTTCTAAAACACTTCTATGAAAATAATAATTTAGTTTCTGCTGAAACATCGCTCTAGAAGTCAGTTATATTCTTAAAAAGTTGTCTTGGGTGAGCTATACGATTGATTTATTATTTTATATTTAAAAAAAATCAAAATCAAAAGTATTTATTGTCTCAAGATTTACATCCTCAGTTTACATTGAGGCAGCCCCAGTAAGTTATTAACTAATACTTGTGTTGGGGCTGTCTCGCTACTTGCTATTTGCTAGAAAACTTAAGACCAAACTAGACCAAAAAGTTAGGTTTGCATGCAATACACATGTTTTGTGTGTGTGTCAGTGTCATCGTAAGTATTTATGTGTGTGTGTGTGTGTATATAAGGCTGTCATGTAAGTCTAATAAGAATATTCTCAGTGTCCTCGTACGATAGAGTTTTTAGCCATTCATTTAAAATAATTTTGGATTCATGTCGTAGTTTGGGATAAATTCCTGTTTTTGCATTAATTTTATTATAAATATAGGCAGATTGTGTGTTATACTGCCGCCTCGCAAAAGCTGTTCGAATATTTAGAGGCTAACTACCTCATATCAGTCAATTCAAACAAAAAAAACCGGCCAAGTGCGTGTCGGGCCACGCGCATTAGGGTTCCGTAGCAGGTCTCAGTTAGTCGACTATAACTCTGAAACCGGTTAAGCCTACTTAACCGTAATAGTTTTTCTTATAAGTTTATTACATGTGCTACGCCTGTTAATTTTTTCACATTTCTAGGTACAGCCATTCAAAAGTTAGAGGGGGGGATGCTCGTATCAAACAAAAATTTGCACTTAAAAGCTAGGTATTTCGCAAAATTGGCTCGCTTAGCCGAAAAATGATCTTCACACACCCATAATATTTTTGAAAGACCTATCTAACGATACCCCGCACAAAGGGGTACGCGAGAAAAAAATATTCATCCCCACTTTACGTGTTTGGGAACTACCCTAAAAAAGATATTTTTCAAAATTTTATTTTACCACTTTCTCGGCGTAATCAATATACATATTCATACCCAATTTCAGCTTTCTAGTACCAAGAACCTCTGAGCTATGCCGCGGACAGACAGACAGACGAACATGGCGAAACTATAAGGGTTCCTTGTCGTACTACGGAACCCTAAAAACATTCTCATAAAAAATTTCATCCCCTATTTCAACCCTCTAGGGCAGCGGTCGGCGACCTTTTGGCAGGCAAGGGCCACAAGGTGACAAAATAAACTGAAGACGGGCCGCACTTGTGATAGATAAATTCTACCATGTCACATCATGACATGTCTGTCCGCGACATACTTTAAGAGGTTTTGGGTACAAGAAAGCTGAAATTTGATGAGGATATTGATCACGTCGAAAAAGTGGCAAAATAAATAATATTTTAAAATTTATAATATTTTTCTAGGGTAGCTCCCAGACAAGTAAAGTGGGCATGCATATTTTTGTCTATGTATCCCGTCGTGTAAGGTGTGACCATTTCTCGATTTAGGGATCTGTTATATTTAGCTTAAAAGTGCAAATTTTTATTCGAAACGAGTGCCCCCCCCCCCCTCTCTCTAACTTTTGAATGGCTGACCCTTTAAATGTAAAAAAAATCACATACGTAGCACTTGTAAAAATAAAATAAAAATAGCCTTTATTTCTACTACCGTGAACTGTGGCATCTTTACGTTCCGTGGGTATCTTTACCTAAGCATACCCTATACCAGTTTAACTTAATTTTTGTTTTGTCTGTGGCAGTTCATGCTATTTGAAACATATTGGTAGATTTTATAATAAATTGTGGTAACCCAAAAAGTTTTTCAAGCTAGCAACTTCCGTAACTGTCAAAATAGGGTGATTTTCCGTTATATGTGGTCAATTACGTGCGCAGCGTCTTCGCATACAGATTCTTGTTTCCTACAGAAAATCAAAGTGCAGGTAAGTGGCTTATATTAAATAGTATATGGTATATTACCACGAAGGTGTATCGCACTGAATTAATCCTAAGAATCTTATATTTCTCGAGTTATTCGAAAAGGTAATGTTATTTGAGGTTAGGTAAAGTTACCAAACTTAGCATGAAGGCAACTTTACCTATGACTAGGGTTGTCGAATTTAACTTGCATAAGTAGTCAGGTTTTATATGGGAACTGCTTTGAGATTTCGTTTAACTGTTCAGAGCCCTAACTTTATTATTTGTGTATGAAATCTTGTGATGTGATAAGTTGATACAAAATTTTACTGATATCCTATTTCCCTTGAGTTTGTTTCGGCATTTCTTCTCAGGGACAGTCAGTTAGGAAAAGCCGGCCCCATTTTTCTTAAAATAACTTGACGTGTAAAAGTTATGTAATGTCTAACTTGCAAAATAAACGATTTTATTTTTGATTTCATTTCATTTCATTTCAGATTTTATATTCAACATGCCTCCAAAAAGGGGCGATAAACAAAGAAATAGAAGACGCTTGGGAGCGCGAAATTACAAAAATTACAGCGAAGAAATGTTATTATTGGCTGTTGATTTAGTCAAAAATAAAAATACAACTTCTTATGAAGCTGAGAAGCAATTTGGCATACCCCGACGGACCATAGAAAAAAGAGTAAAAAACCTGCATACGGATAAACCTGGCCCGCGTTTCCGTAGTCGTAGTAAACTGAGTTCAAGAAACCAAAAAATAGTGACAGTTTTATCAGACATAAGAAATACAGCAGAAAATCAGGCATATTTCGATTTGCGGAAATACGGTCCTCTTGCACTTGAAGAAATAAAATCCGATCACGTTGTGAATGTAAAGTATAGAGCAGAAAGTAAAAATATAAAAATACTTAAAAAAACAATCAAATCTGAGCATGCAGGCTTATTTGAAACTGGAACAACTAGGATGGATAAACCGCCGTCTCCTAATATGGCTTCAGTCACGAATTGGGATGCAAGTTGTAGTACGGAACCCAAGCAAATTGCTACTTCGATTATTTACAATGTTAATGATTACGTATTAGTAAGATATATATTTAAAAAGAAAATTCAGTATTTTGTAGGTAAAATTATTGTAAAACTAACAGGTAAATATCAGGTTTCGTTTTTTAAGCAATCTGGAAGAAATGATAATATAAAATTTACACTACCAAAGAAAGAAGACATTGATACCATAGATGAAGGAATGATTGTAAAAGAAGTTCAGCTGATACCTTTAAGTGAGAAAGCGACTGAATTTGTTTTTTTGGAAGATGATGACTTAGTGTATTTTGATTAGGTATTGATTATTTTGAAGAGTTGTGAACGACACACAGTTTTAATTTATGAAAAAATGATTATAAGTTCAACTAATAAGTGCCATTACCATAATAAGAGACTGAAATAGTTTTGTAGAGGATGATTATTTTAAAGTATTTTGCTAATTAATTTTGGAGAGAGAAGTTAAGTTGTTTTAGTTTTTGAGTTTTTTTTTTGCATAATGTTTAACGAATATTTTTACGTTAATAAGAGACTGAATTACTTTTATAGATTATGATTATTTTATGTACAGACGCCTGTACATCAAGCTACTCCAATCTGTCAAATTTCCCCAATCAACATTGAACCTTTTGCTTTAGAAATAAACTTGAAAATCTGTTGAAAGAAATTTGACAGATTGTAGTAGCTTCATGTGCTGGCGTCTATCTACCTAACCTAGGTGTTTTGATTATTGATTTTGGAGAGAGAATTTTAAGATTTGTTTTAGGTTTTGTTTTTAGTAATTCATAAGTATGTAGTTCTTTAATAAAAAAAAATATTTCATTAATGTTGTATTATTTTTGACAACCCTGATGACATGCGACCGTTTCTATGATAATTTTGAATTTCTTGGGGCAACTTTACCTATGCATTGGTAGTGGTTACTCAAACGAAGATGATAACTTAAAAATTAAATACATCGCTTTTTTGTCGCCTAGACCTTTGGTAACTTTACATTGCATATACTTTGGAACACACGTTCAATAAAAACTGTACGCTAGGTAAAGTTGCCAAATTTGTGTCAATTTTACCTCGCTCATAATCTTGGTTTTTATAACAATTCTATGTGAGATTTAGTAGAATTCATTGGTCCAATCGAAAGAGACACATTTTTTTTACAAAATTAATCAAGAATTTTTTAAATATATAGCTCCATGTTGTGGTAAATTGTAAAAAATTAAAAAAATACGGTAAAGTTGCCACAGTTGACGGTACATTTTTTTTTTACTTTCTAAAAAAATAAATGTTTAAACTAATCTAATAACTATGACATTATAAGCTAAATCTTATTAGTAGTAGTCGCCTCTTCGGCGTAGGCCTCTCCTAAACCTTTCCATTTATCACGTTCCCGTGCCTCTCGCATCCATAGGGGTCCGCGTCTCTGGTAGAAGATGTCATTCCACCTTTTGCTTGGTCGTCCTCTTTTTCTTTTCATGTCTCTTGGTACCCATTCTGTTAGCCGTTTAGCCCACCTGGTATCATTCATCCTACAGACATGTCCTGCCCACTGCCACTTGAATAGTCTTGCTCTTTTCCTCACGTCTATTATTTTAGTTTTTTTTCTGATACTAGTGTTGCTGACCTTGTCAGATAGTTTTAGACCGAGCATGCTTCTTTCCATCTTACGTTGGCAAATACGTAGCACTTGTAATGAACTTGAAAGGAAAACTATCGCGGCTACTTAGGTGTACCGGTTAGGCGGTTACAGAGTTATAGTCGACCAACTAATACGTACTACGGAACACTACTGCGAATGGCCCGGCACGCACTTGACTGGTTTTTTTTACCGTGAAGCCTTACATTCAGCGTATTTAATTCATGAGTTTGTGGCAAAATACTAACAACAGTAATTTAGAGACACTGACTTCTAGAGTGATGTATTGCTCGACTAAGGAACCACTTAACGCACCCGGATAAAGAGTCGCCTGTAACTGTCTCCAGGGCTCTACCTCCGAAACAAATTTCATCTAATCGCTTCAGCCGTTTTACCGTGAATGTGCAACATCATTTTCACATTAATAATATTAGTTAGGTTGAACAAGTTTTATTATAAATTGTAAAACACAAACACGCGCCTGGGATACAGGCCTGGTCCTTACCGGACGGTGAGCCACCTATAGCGGCTCACCGCCTGCGGCCCGCGCCTGTGGCAGTCGTCTCAAGACGTACAAGAACTTACTTCAGGCATCCGGGTAAAAACTAGCGTCTAATCCATATACATTACAATATCTCCATGCGAAATTTTATCTAAATCGGTTCAGCCGTTCCATCGTGAAACCGTAACAAATAAAAAATACATAAAAACATTAGTTAGGATTTCAGCAAACGACTTTCTGTTTCGGACATCATTATGTGTAGTAGTAGCAATAGTGATATACACCTACACACATGTAGGTAGGTACCTAATACCGTATGGAATCTTAGATGTAAGATTCTCGGTACTAGCATAGTATAAAAAGGACAAAGTATGTTATCTTCATACAAATGAACCGCGCGCGGCTTGTATGTGTGCGCCATAGTATCTATGCGTCGCCGCACGCACACTCAAACAAAATCTCGACCCGTTTCTCAGTGCGCCAGTCGGGGCTAACACCGCACAAAGTTCACGCGTCACGGCTTTTCGGCACCGCTAAATAAATGAAAAATGTGTGATAATCGCAGGAGAACTTATTGCTGTATGTTTAGGTGTCTAAATAATTCATCGATTCCAGATTTATCTCTGTTCTGATTACCTAAACAAAAAAGGTAAGCAAGTCACTTATTCTAGCATTTAATTTTAACTTGGTGATGAGATATCTACTTATTTTTGTTGTTGTTAGACAGACAAAGTAGGCAGGCCTACTGTCCCACTAGAATGTATTAGGTACTTTTGATCTTTTAATAAAATTGATATGCCGCTATTGCTTTGTTTACGTTTCATCATGCCGATTTCTCAGTATTGTAGGCAGGTATAGTAACTAAGCACCTACTTACAGTTATAAAATCGTAATTTAAAATAATTGACGAATTGTGAATCAGACAAATAGAGCAAAATTCGAATCGCAACCGTTCATAACAACAAACAATGATTATAGTCTAAGAGACGGGCTTTAGTTTCTTTAGTTTAAGTTATGTTTTTTATATGAGATTTTAGTCACTTTATTCCACTTTTTACGATAGATACCCAATGTATATTAAATGTGCTTTGTATTTCAGATGCCTTCAATGGCTGCGCTTAATATTGACCGCGAGGATTTGATAAATAACTCTCAACCCAAGCATGTTGTTTGTGAAGCCCATTTCTATCCAGAAGACATAATCAAAAACAATGCTAGAAAATTACTAATTCAATAGATGTGTTTGTATTATTTTATGTTTATTTAATAGAAAATATATATTGTCGTTAATGTGTAAGAATAATAAATTATGCCTAAGTATTAAAATAAAAGCAATTGACTAGTATATGCTAAGAATATTATTTAAACACAAGCTCTTAGTCTATAAACATTTATTAGCGTTTTGGCGACACACGAATCCGATGAAGCACGGAATGTCGCGCCCACACCGCCACGCCGGTTTATTGTGTTTCTAGGCACTGAATTAAAATTTAGTTAAAAGTGACAACCCTGAGACAGACAAGTACGGTAGGCAATTACATCGCGGATTGGGCCACAGATAGCCTACTGTGTGCTCTTTATACTATGGTACTAGTGCCGCGTTGAGACGAGTGAAATCTTACGTTTTTCGGTTAGCTATTTTGCTAAACCTTTTGTTTTCTAAATCGAGTAATGTCTGAAGACGAGTGATTAGTAATCAAAATTTAAAAAAATCAGCCAAGTGCAAGTCGGACTCGCGCACCGAGAGTTCCGACCTTTGCAGCTGTGGAAAGATACCTGCGCAATAAAGTTGCAATTTTTTGTTTTTTTTTTTCGACCGCATATTTAAGTTTGTTTGTAAACAAAAAATACTGATTACTTAAGAAATGCGATACTTAGAATCAGTTTTTCCTGTAATATTTAGGTTAATGTCTATCAATCCTAATTATTTCGGATTTTTCTCATCTCAAACTTCGGAGATAAGGGGGGGTGCGTCTTTATTTTGTACAGATTTCATTATAATTCGAAAATTAAAGACATACAAAAAAACAAAAAAATATATTAGAATTTACAAATCAAGACCTTTCATATGATACCCCACATGACCTAGTAACTATACTTTGAAATTTTAAACCCCCACTTTTTTCTAAAAAGCAATATGATTTTTCAACTTTTTTCAAAGTCGAGCATGAGTAGTTCCTGAAATAATGCAGCTGTGACAGACGGACAGATAGACGAAGTGAAATCATAAGGGTTCCTTAATATAATTTTTGGTACGGAACCATAAAAATATAGACATTATTTGAAGCCTTTGCACGGTGTAACGAAGTTTTTTTTGTTTTTAGGATTCCATACTGAAAGGGTGCCGTCGGGATCCTATTACTAATCCTCCTTTGTCCGCCTCTCGGTTACACACGCAGTTGTAGACTGTTGAAATACTACTCTGTCAAGAAAGTAACGGGAAAAGATCAATAATATAAAAGAAATAAGCATTACCTTTGTATATTATTTTCTTTCCTTTTCTTTTTCTCCTTCGATATGTGTGTACATAAATAGTAAATAAATAAAAAAAAATAAATAAATATACAAAATGTTTGTTATTCATCCAAATTTATTTTATCACCTTCAAAGTATGTTCCTTCAGAAATGATACACTTAAGCCAACGAATAATCCAATCATCAAAACATTTTTTAAACGCTGTTTCCGGAATTGAGTTCAGTTCTCGCCGCGAATTCTCCTTTTTGTCTTCTACTGGTTGAATACGGGTGCCACGAAGTGGTAATTTGAGTTTAGGAAAATGAAAGAAGTCGTCTGGAGCCATATCTGGTGAATATGGTGGTTGCTCGATGGTATTTGTTGATTGTTTGGTCAAAAATTCGTTCACAATGATGGTCTTGTGCGAAGGCGCATTATCGTGGTGCAAAATCCAAGAATTTTCTTTCCACAAATCTGGCCGTTTTCGTCGAATTTGCTCTCTTAGATGCCGCATAACGCTTAAATAATATTCTTTATTTATCGTTTGACCTTCCAGCAAGAATTTCGAGTTGAATGAGGATTTTCAGTCACTATTTCCTTAACTTTTGCGATGTTAACTTCAGTTGCAGACGTTGATGGCCTACCAGAGCGAGGCAAATCTTCCATCACATCTCGACCGCTTTTGTACCACTCATAAGCACGTGTTTTTGATAAAGTCGATTCACCGTAAGCCTTATGTAACATTTTCAGTGACTCCAAACACGAAATTCCATTGGCGATGCAAAATTTAACACAAACTCTTTGTTCAATTTTTTTTGTCCATAATGAAATTCGCTAAACACACTAGATATGATATAACTAAAAACATCACTGTATGTAATATAAATAACAGACGCAACTCAAACTCCGCGCCGAAATGGAATACAGTTGTGCCAATCTAACAACAACAAAAAAAACAAACATTTGAATTTGGAACCATAAAAAAATCATCCATTCCCGATACTTTCTTGACTGAATGTATTTACTAATTGTGCTTATTTCCATTATTATAGAAGGAGATTCCTCCCCTTCGGTCGAACAACTAAAATGTATTAACGGAATCCTACACCACAGCAGAAATAATGATACAGTATGGAAACTCGCCGTTTTTGTGGCGATAAATATATAGGTACCTAAGCTCCGATAAAGCGTTAGGGTTGGGTCTCAAAAATAAAAAGTTATTACAACATTTAGGGGTATTCACAATCAAATAATGGACTAAAATTGATAGACATAAACCTAAATAGATAGGAACTACTTACTACAGGAAAAATAAAACTATGATTCTAAGTAGGTATCGCAGTTTTTAAGTACCTAATCAGCAAATTTCATTTTAGTTAATCAGTTAGGAAAACCGGCCAAGTGCAAGCTAGATATTTCGCAAATGGCTCGCTTAACCGAAAAATGGTTTTCACACACCCATAATATTTTTAAAAGACCTATCTAACGATACCCCACACGAAGAGGTACGCGACAAAAAAATTATTCATTCCCACTTTACGTGTTTGGGAGCTACCCTAATTTTTTTTTTTTCACAATTTTATTTTACCACTTTCTCGTCGTAATCTATATACCTACATATCCATCCCAAATTTCAGTTTTATAGTAACAAGAACCTCGGTGCTATGCCGCGGACACACAGACAGACAGACAAACGGACATGGCGAAACTATAAGGTTTTCTTGTCGGACTACGGAACCCTAAAAAGACAAGATAATTGCGACTTTATTGCATAAAATATTCTTTCCAAAAGTCGGAACCCTCGGTGCCCGAGTTCGACATACACTTGGCCGGTTTTATTTCTAACTAGCTTCTGCCAGCGACTTCGTCCGCCTGGAATAGTGGTGCTCCGCTCCTATTGGTCTTAGCGTGATGATATATAGCGTATAGCCTTCCTCAATAAATGGACTATCTAAAACTGAAAGAATTTTTCAAATCGGACCAGCGATTCCTGAGATTAGCGCGTTTAAACAAAATGACAACATTTCCCTTCACTGCTCTGCTCCTATTGATTGTAGCGTGATGAAAAGTATACTATAACCAGCTCAGGAGTATGACAAATAATTGTACCAAGTTTCGTTAAAATCCGTCGAGTAGTTTTTGTTTCTATAGAGTTTATACAGACAGACAGACAAAAATTTTACTGATTGCATTTTTGGCATCAGTATCGATCCCTAATCACCCCCTGATAGTTATTTTGGAAATATATTTCATGTACAGAATTGACCTCTCTACAGATTTATTATAAGTATAGATAGAAGATGTCTTAATGTTAACAACTGCACCAGAAGGTGATAACTGGCAAAATGACGGTAACTATTAACCGATTCCATGTTAAGTACTAAAACAATCCTGTCTGACCAAAACAACAACTCCTAACCTGATCCGCGCAAGCTCCGGTCAAAGAAGGTTACACTGGCGATGGCGGCGCGGCCAATGTATCATCGTCAGCTGTCCGGGCGGCGGGAGGCGCGTGGCGTTACCGGCTCAGCGCCACTGCCACTAAAAAGGCATGACTCACAATGCAAGCACACGGAGCTTTGCTTGCTGTAGTTGTACTACGCGCCTGGAGTACTGCGACCGCATCTGAAGAGGACGCAGGCAGTCTGCTGTCTGCACAGCGAATAGACCCAACGGTGTCTACGAGTAGGTGCCTGCTGCCTAGGTATACGAGGCGCCTTGCCTGGTGTCACTGCCACCAATAGTGATTGTTATTTTATACACCTAAGTGTGACGCAGACCCTTGCGTAAATAACGTAATGGACGGCATTAGGGAAAAGGAAACACTCGGGCTACGGAACACGAACTCTGGCAAGGAAAACTAAAGGTAAAACACATGTTTATTGCATTTTTCCGTTTATCGTAAAAACTAAATATTAAAATAATAATTTTAACGTGATGCGTACCCAAACACATAATTATTTACTAACTTCACGCGTTCAAAAAGCTCTGTATATTAAATTTACATTATCAACTAAGTAATATTTTTATCAAAAAAATAATTACCTACTTGTTTACCTAATTGTAAAATAATTACTTACAGCTTAGGATTGTTGCTGTGACTGTGGCTGCGACAGCGAACGATGATTCTTGTGGCGTGTCGAGTGCAGAAGTATTGTTTTCTATCAATCCTTTAAAATGTCCGAGTCGTGTATTAGTCCGGCATGAAATATATTGAATCACTCAGCTCAAAGCACTGTTAGTAATATTGTAACAATTGTTAGTTAACGCTTGGTCGTTGTAATATATGGGTTCGCGAGTATCGACCGGCGCGCAATCTGCGGGTGTCCGGTACGTCGCAACGCGACTTCGTTTTCAGCGCGACTGTGAATGCGAAATGTGAGGAGGCGACTGCCTGCGCGATATCTAGAATTGCGGCGCGGGCGGGGCGCGCGGGACGGAGCGCGTTGCCATGGTGCGAGATCAGGCCACGTGCATACGGCCAATGGCAGGACGCGGCCGCCCTCGAGTAGTCGAGTGTCGAGCACGCTGCGCCGCCGTGCCGCGCCGCCGCCGCGCCACCCGTGCCTAGCGTTCCGCTGACCGCGGCTCGCGCGACGCGCTCCCGAGCGGCGAGACACGAGCTGCTCGGTGGATGTACCACTGCTTATACGTATACACACCGGCGCTACACATTATTTACTTACCTACTGATGATGTTAGTTATAGGTTTCTCTGGCCACCTAGACTAATAACGAAAGTTGACGCATCACGCTGTGAGCTTATTACACTACACTAACAGCCGGTTGCACCAAAGTTTTAGAGTTATGTAGTCGACGAGGAACCCTTACTACATCACTACCATACTTTCATCATGTCCTTCTGTCTACGCAACGGTTCCATAATAGGTTTTAGTTGGTCGACTATAATTCTGTAATGTACGCGATTTTTTCAAAAACTACTTATCCAATTTGAATGGGGTTTTCGTTATTTAAATGCATATTTTTCAAGGAAGGTTTTAGTAGGTATTATAGTTTTTGAAAGACCTACCTATCTTACGATACCCTACAGCTCTACACCACATGAGTAGAAAAACGGAACAGAGATATAGCTTCCTAAGAACGTGCAAATTGTTACCTATTTTGGTAGGGTTGTCACAATAGGTTAAGACAAATTAAACAAAACATTTGTTAAATATAAAATAAATATTTTTATTATTATATTTTCCGCTTATGGTACGGAACCCTTCGTGTGCAAGTCCGACTTGCACTTGACCGGGGTTTTTTTTTATATAAGACTTTTTAAACAAAGTAAAATAAACCGTTATTGAAATACAAATAAGCTTTCTTTGCAAACCGTACTTTTCAAGTAACATTTTACTCACGTTCCTATATTTTGACAGAAAGCAGCTGGCATAAAGCGAAGTGTCCACTGGGTATAAAATTTGCGGAAGTTGACTTGCGCAAGTGACTTCCAACGTGTAAACGTTCGCGCAAGTTGCAAGTTTTAGTGACTTGCCGAACTTGCTGCAAGTCGCATGTGTATACGGTTGTTTTGACGTTGCAGCAAGCGCTTGCGTCTTATTTTGTGCACACAAAAACGTTGGAAGTTTTTAGAGCAAGTTCAAATTTCACTGGATATTCTTTAATTAATTGCTGGATTCATCTAATTGCTGGATTGGTGAATTTAAAATTTGACACATACAGTGTCAAATTTTAAATTAATAAGTTTAACATGAGCAAGAAAAAGGTATGGTCCCTTAAACTTTATACGAGATTAATATATAGGTATGGTCCCGTAATCTTTATACGAGATTAATCCCCAATTGTGGGACACTAGGATTATAAAAATAAAATTAAGAAAAACGTTGCGTTAGAGCGTTTCGCAGAATTCAATTCAGTTTTAATTTAACATCAACACAATAGACGCAGCTCGTATTTTTCTTCAGCTAGGCGTCTTGTTTGACTGCTCTTGCTCAAGTAATTTGTATGCAATTTGTGGCGAAACGGCTCTACAAGATCTTGCAGGAAGTTAACTTCTACAAGTTTACAGTTGTCAATTGACTTCGCAAGAAATTGTGGAAGTTCCTTGCCTTGCCAGTGGGCAAAGGGTCCACTAGAAACGTGTTTTTAAGCAAGTTAGGTTAGGTAGATTGTCATGCGTGCCAATTGCCACTTGCCAGACAGCGACGCAATATTTGGCCTTGCCCGTGAACGCGAATTCTTTAGCCATTCCAAATAAACCGCTATATGTGTAGGTAGGTAGATCTTCTCGCTATACAGCTGGCCTTGGGACTTGAGACAAAACGTAAACAATGGAAATCTAATGAGGTTGAATGCACAATCACGCCTGTTTTAGGTGTGGCAATAGTACGTAGGTTCATTCTAGTTTATGGTAGTTAAATTTTAGGGTTGATACTGTGAAAACGTTTTTTTTTTTTTTCAAAAATAAAATTTCAAACACTTCAAAAACTCTACAAATTGAAAAATTACTAATACCTACATCGTTCTAGAAGTCGATGTCTCCAATTAGATATTGTTTTGTGTATTTTTGAGACCGCCTTCTAGAACAATGTATTCGTTATTTTTGTGGTGTTTTCGAAGTCCTATTTTTGCAAAAAAGATTTTTATTTCTCGCCTTTCAGTGGATCGGTTTTAATTTATTTAAATTACAATATGTCTAGTGCTTATCACCTTTAATAAGGGTGTACTCTATACTCTCTGCTCAGGGCCGTCTCTACCCCACCCCGGGTGGCGTAAGGCGTGCGAGGTACCCGGGCGCAGGGTCTTAGGGGGCGCAAGATAATAGCTTTTATTCTACATAGTACATACCATGCGTTCAATCAGTTTTAACAATTGTTAACAAATATTCATTAGGTGTAAAAACCTACCTATAAAAATAGAAACATAATTGGATTATTTACAAGATACGTCACATGTAACTTTCGGCATAATCGCCTTGCGACTTGTGATGTGAAAACCAAATTAGATCTTATTGCTACAAGGAATAAATTGACGTCGGTATCAGTCCAGGCTTCGGTATCAATGTTGCGTCGTATCATTCTAGGCGTCGGTATCAGTTTAGGCGTCGGTATCGGTGTAGGCGTCAGTATCGATGTAAGCGTCGGTATTAGGCGGCATTCGATTATAAAATGCCAGCGTCAAAAAGTCACTCAGAAATTGGTGTCAAATAATAATTTGAATAAAAAGTAATTTGTTTATAAAGAATCATGGGCGTTTTGTATGGAATCTGGGTGTAGTTCCAACAGGACCTGAAAGGTGTCCTAGTGCCAGGAGAAAGATACGTATGCGTTGTTATCGTTTCATCATATTATACATGTTGTATCCACAGGGTTTGGCCACTAGAGTCAATCAAAGATTGCTAATAAACTGCCGATCTTTATGAAATAAGAGTAATATTTTCAAATATTAATGTTTAATTGACCTGTAACCCCGTCTTTGATCAACTAAACTTCTGTATATTAAACTGTTATTAATCTACAAAAGTATGAAGAAAAAATAAGAAGTTTATTTAAATAATTGTCTATCAATTATTAGCGCTCTTACAAATGGAGAAATGAAGTGTGGTTGCATTATAAAATAGCATTCTCATGCAATATTGTTATTAAAAGTACAGCCATATACAAAAAGATTTTTAGTACGATAATATCAGTCGTCAATGCTATGGCGTAGCCGGATGAAAAGAGAAAACTAGTTGCAAATCTAATTCGCCTAACCAAAAGAACATCTTAGATCATGAATTGGTAGCTTTAATCACAATAGTTGATTTATTGTGAGTGGTAAAACCTTTTGATTTCTAATGCCTATATCTTCGTTCTCCGGCGACTTGGGTAGTTTGGTCCCATAGAAAAAATGATGCAGTTATTAATGCCTATTAAATAAAATAGGTTTCAATTCTGTTGGATCTACACCCATTTTGCCCATGATTCTTTATATCGTGTTACCATGGAAACGTATGTTTAAACGAATGTTGAAGTTATTGTATTTGAATGTAGGTATGTAAGAATATAACCTTATGGTGGGTCACAATTCAAATTTGTTGACTGCACATAAGGGTCGAATACAGAACCTTATTTTTAAGTTATTGCACTGTTGCAATATTTGGCTGCGACCGCGCTTGGTTTCGGCTAGATACCGCGCTTCCTAAAAACAATAGCTCCGTCAATGCAGCAACTTTAGTGTGTGTAAGTGAACCCAGTGTTTTTCTTATTTTTCTAGTATTATTTCCACACAATGATACTTTAAAATGGCATTTTAGTCCTAATTCGGCTATGCAGACCTCGTCATATTAGATATTGGTATTAGTTGCTGCATTTTACACTGGCGGTATCTACCAACTAAATATAAATAAATATTCCACGCCCTCCACATCCATGTGTTGGCTAGAGCCAGGGGCGTAGCTACCGCCGTATCGATGATACGGAGCCCCGGGGATATGGGGGCCCCGACACGTGACATGGGGAAAGTTTTTGACATCATAACCACAACCTCATTACATCTACTACCGACTTGCCTACTGCATTGTAAATCAAAAAGCTTTTTACAAAAAAATTAAAACCGACTTCCAAAAAAAAAACTGAAATGTAAAAAATATTTTTTATTTAAACGCTTTACGACCAAAACATCGCTCTAGAAGTCGGTGTCTTGTTAGTAACTATTGTTAGTATTTCGCCAGGTAGGAGTTGGGTAGGAGTTGCATACCACGCGAACGAAGTCGCGCGGGGCAGCTAGTTACTTATGAACTAATAATGTAAGCACTCCTGTGTTTACAATTTTTTTTTGGGTATAATAAAAAGACTTGAGTATAGCATTATTATAATTGATTCCAATAAATCTTACTCTAAATATTCCACGCCCTCCAAACCCATGTCTTGGCTAGAGCTAGCCATAAACTCATCTGAGTCACGCTCAGATTCAAAGGCACTGCGCTATCATGTTGGAGACTGATTCCTAAACATTTCATGTCCTGTCCACGTACGAGCCCTCTCATAAATTCATAATACTTTTTCTATTTTGATAACGTGCTGGCATGAATTCTTCTGATCCTACTCGGATATAGATTGAAATGCACGTTTGGTGCTTCCTATAAAGATTAAACATTTGAATAAACCTCTATCAATATTAAACGTGAAAAGTCTACGGTATCTATTTTTTTGAAATATTCTAATGCTAGCTACAAAAAGTATTATACATATTATCTTGTGATCACACTCATAGATAAAGTTATTTGGATATCGAATTAACATATTGCAGAGTATCAAGGCTCTAGCCACACAAGTATCAATTAATCTAGGCGCGCTACACCAAAGTGTCAAAGACAAAACGTAAACATAACTTATATGCACGGTAATATTATCTATACAGTATTGTAACTCGGCCCTGTTCGAGAAATAACTACCTACAGCCGCGCGGTACACACACACGCGATAGGGATGCCCGCCTATAGTGTTAAATTTTATACAATTAGGTAGCGACTAACTACGACCTACTACGGTACCCTACTGCACGCACTTGGCCGGTTTTTTTTCAGTTAGGTATTTTATCTAACTCTTACTGGGTGTCCTGCTTGAGCGAATACGACGCGACGTGACACGGTGCAATGAGACTCGATGCTACACGCGACATTATGTCCTACGTGATTTTGGTAATTACCTCTCGAATCATGGGGAAGTACAGTACAACTTTGCTTGAATGTTCATACATAGTTCGTGGTGTCGCATCTGGTCGCCCGCAACACAAGTACCCGTTACGTCGCGCCGCAGACTGGCACACAGCAGCAGCATGCCGTCGTGCTGACCGCCGCCGCGTGCTACACGTCGCCCACGCACTACAGCCGCTCTGAGTGTCACTATGACTTATGCACAGTCTAATACAAATACATACATGAATTGGTCTTACTGCCCACATCGCTGCTGTCATGAAATAAGGATTTAAAACCGGATTCTTTTCGGTGTTTTATAATAAAACACAAAGTTTACTATAAAGTCTCTTGTTACCTATATTCTATAACTATTTACCTAACAGATTATTACAGTAATAGTACTATATATATATACAATAAACGATAAGATTTTTACAAGTAGTAAACTTGGTAGGTAAATCATATTTCAGGTCCTAGTGCGAGTTTTGTGCGAGATGGAGATAGAGACTAAACGCCAAACGAAAATGGTGACCGAACTAATTGGCAAAGTTCCCACTCGCAGCGTCGCCCAGTCCGCAGCCGGCAGTCAGGCGCCGGGCGCCGTGAAGTCCAGCAGCAGCTTGCCCCGCGCGCCCCCCCGCGCCGCCCGCTCGTACGCCTCGCCCGCGCGCCGCCACGCCCACTGCTGCTCCACGCACACCGCGAACTGCAACACGCACCCGTCAGCGCCGCGCCCGCGCCCCCGCGCCCCGCCCGCCCGGCACGCACCTGGCCGCGCTCGGCTAGCCGCCGCAGCTGCTCGATGTCCGACGCGGACGGGGAGAAGAACGCCCAGCGCACGTGCGGCGGCAGCGCCCCCCCCGCGCCCCCGGCCCGCGCCGCCCGCGCGCTCTGCGCCAGCAGCGCCGCGCCGGCGCACAGCGCGCCCGCCGCCAGCCCGCGCGCGTCCATCTGGCGCAGCAGCGGCGTCGTCAGCGTCACGTAGCGCGAGAACTGCCAGCGCCGCGCCGCCGCCGCCTCGCCGCCCAGCCCGGCGCAGTCCAGCACCGCGTCGTACCTGCGGTACACCGGAGCTCAGCGGCCGCGCCCGCCCGCGCGCCCGCCCGCTCGCCCCCGCCCGCGTACTCACGGCCCGCCCGCCTCCAACTGGCGGTCGTAGTCTGGCGCGTGGCGATCCAACACGGCGGCGGCTCCGAGGCGCGCAGCTAACTCGGCCAGGTCGCCGGCGCAGCCCACGGTGACGGACGCGCCGCGCTGGGCCAGCAGCTGCAGCGCGGCCTGCCCCACGCCGCCCAGCCCCAGCAGCAGCACGCGCGGCGCCGGGCCGGCGGGCGCCAGGCCGGCGGGCGCCAGGCCGGCCGCCCGCAGAGCCGCGCACGCCGTCAGCGCCGCGTACAGAGCGCCGCCCGCCGAGGCGTCGTCCAGTGTCGTAGGGGCTCGTCCCGCCTGCAAGTAGACGGTCACATGGTTATACTCATATTAACTAGCAGTTTCCCGAGGTTTTAGTACAAGGTTCAAAATGACCGTATGGCCTTCTCAAAATACTTCGTAAACATAATAAATTTGAGTTTATAGGATTATTTATAAGTAGATAGTAGTGTAGGTTCCGGTGAGTACCCATTCATCTTTGACGACGACGAATTCGGCGTGCGAGCCCTGGCGGTGCGGCGGCACCACGCCCCACACGCGCTCGCCGGGCCGCAGGCGCGCCGCCGGGCCCGCGCGCTCCACCGTGCCCACGAAGTCGCGGCCCGGCACCAGCGGGAACTCCACGCCCTCCGCGCCCTCCAGCGCGCGCAGCGAGTTGAGTGCGCGCGCGCCGTACCCACCTGCAAGCGACACGTGCGGCAGCGGCGGGCCGGCCGGCCGGCGGGGCGGCGGGCCGGCGCTCACCGATCATGGCCACGTCGATGGGGTTGAGCGAGGCGGCGCGCACGCGCACCAGCACGTCGCGCGGGCCGCGCAGGCCGGGCGCGCGCGCCGGCTCCAGGCGCAGCTCGGCCGGCGCGCCGTACGCGTGCAGGCGCCAGGCGCGCATGCGGCCGCCGCCCAGCGCGCGCGCCGTCGCCTCTGCCATCTCTCTTGATGTTTAATACTCCCTTCCGTGTATCTCGCTAGCTGTCTACTGCGTTACGGTGTCCTGGTGGCCCACGAGTTAAAGAGTCCTCACGAACTCGAAACCTGCCGAGTACCAATGTGAGTTTTAAAAAGTCATTTATGTACTAATTATATCTTAGACGCTACAGGCAAACATTATGAAGACACCTGGGATTTATCCATACACATAAACAAGTGTTTGTGTCATTCATTGATTTAAAAACTAGATACCGTCGTCCAAACATTATGTCCGTTTGGATTGAGGAGCCATTTTTTATTTTTCCACGAAACTTTGCCCAGATTTAGTAGGTCCTGAGAAAATTTTGTAGGCCAAATCCTGGAATTTGTAGTAAAATATAAAAAAAGTTATATCAATTTTAAGGTGGCTCCTCAATCTAAACATTTGAACTGAGGAGCCACCTCGTAACTCCGAAAGTATTGAAGGTACATTTATGATTTTTTTGTATCATTTAGTAGTAATTTAGTAGAGTGCCTACAAAAAAAATGGATTTTGTAGTGCTAATATAAAAAAAGATACAATACTTTTATTGTGGCTCCTCAATCCATACATAAGACCTATAATTTTACACGAAACTAATCGACGGATTTATACAAAAATTTAGTATCATTTAGTAGTAGTTGAATTTGAATTTGTATTAAAATAACAAAACAGTAGGACTGATAGTTTTAAAGAATTTAAGAATTTTAACTGGCTCCTCAATCCAAACGCTTCGCATATAAATAATTGACTGTAGCTACCTGAGGTCACAACGGAATCAGATAAAAACTACGCAAATATTTAGTAGAAATTTCTACTAAATATTGGCGTACAAATCAACACTGTACATATTCGGTATCCGAAAATCCAAGCTTTTTTCACTATTCCTTATGAACTCGCTATTAAGGGTGACCATGCTATGTGTAAACGAAAGTAGGACAACTTGTTTTAGAAAATTGATTCAATTTCTTCTATGCAAACAAATAGGTACTTGATTAAAAATAACTGAATGGCAAATTTTAAATGGGTTGTTTTATAATAAAAAGGTACAAAGATATAAAAAAAAGGTACAACATTTATTGAGAAAATTGTAAACATTAAAATATCTCACAGCAATGCCGTCAAAGACAGACAGAGTATGAAGTGCTTGCTGCTAGTCAAATTAACAACAAACAATCACAGAAACTACCTATATGGACCTTTTGCGCCGAGAATTAAGTCCATTCTTATTAGTTACTATCATATTATTTTGCTTCATAACAAATCTTGTGGCTGTGTGTGTAATTAAGACTGTGTAGGTACACAATAATAAAAATTATATCATTTTAACGCTACAAACGTTACACTTTTACTGTTCATCTTTTACAAATTTGAATTATAAAACAAAATAATGCAATATTTAATCGCTATTTGTCGTCAGTAGTCTTGGAACAGTGCTCATTTTAGGGAACAAACATCATAAAACGGAAAGTGAATGAGTCGTTATAAATTTACTAACATAATATATCTATGTTCATTTATTTAACAAATTCATGAATAGTGTACTTATTTAAAATTTGAATTTGGTGTTCGAAATCTGCCGCGTCTGTTTTGCCGCCAAAAAAATAAACAGCATTAGTTGTTTTTTTTTTATTTCAATGTAATCTGTTTGAAATTTTGATCGACTCGATTCATCAAATAACAAATCGATTTTTTTTATCATTATATCAATCAATATAAGTATTTAAAAATCAATGCCACTTTTCGTTGTAATTTTATAACTTAAGAACGGGCTCACTTATCCAAACCAAATGTTTAGGCTTTGTTCGGACTATTTAGTAGATGGTTTATGTGAATTTTACACAAAATCGGTCGAGCGGTTAATCTTTAATTTGAATTCAAATAGCCCACGCGGGCGAAGCCGCTGGCGGAAAGCTAGTATTTTATAGTTAGTTCCTTGATGAATTTAAATATTTGTTTATTACAATAGATTGAAATGCTATATCTTTTAAAATTGTAGATTCTAAATATTGGTGATTATCAAAGGCCAAGATAAACAATGTTTTTACCTAATTCAAAGAGATGGTGACGTTTCTTCAATCTGTTTTAAGGTCGACGGCGACGTTTTATCAATCTGTTTTTAAAATCGAAATTAAATTAATCAAATTATTTCGTTTTGTGAGTTACGTGACTTCATAAAGTATTTTTTTTGTCTCAAGTACCGAATTATTTTGTGTTTTATTTTATTAATATTTTTTTATTAAAAAAACTTGCTAAAATGAATCAGAGCTTTCATATAATTTTATACAGTTTCAACTTATTCAGGTATTCGATTATCGATAAGGCATTAGGCTGAATGCATGATTCTTATAAAAAGAAAAAAAAATGGTCAGCACTAAGCAGTTTCATTATTTTCTTTTTTTTTGTATAGCATCATTTGAATTGTATAACTTTCTCAGAGATAATCTGTAAGTACTGTAAAAAGACTGTAAACATTTCCTTTTGAAAAGTGTCTATGGAGTTTCTTGCCGGTTCTTCTCCATAAGACCCACTCCTTGGAACCGTGCAACTAGCTTGACGTTTCATAAGTGCCTGCAAAGACCTATTTGAAATAAAAACATTCGAGTTTTGAGTTTTTTGAGTTTAGTGACGGTGGCACTAATTAGGTGTAATCTTATTGTTGTTAATTTGACTAGCAGCAAGCACTTCATGCTCTGTCTGTCTTTGACGGCATTGCTACCGGTAGTGTCGGGGATCGAGTCGCTTGCTTCCCTCAAAAAGAGATGCATGGGATTATTTTATTTTCTCACAATGGTACTGAAAATAAATCTGTAACACACGGCACTAAAGCCCATTATATTAATTATTAGGCACCCCTTAATGAGTTTCCGGTGATTTCAATGTTCCGGCCCTAAAGGGGCCCACTGCCAAATTATGGTGTTACTTGGTTATAACCGATTTGTATAAAATTATTTAATTAAAGAATATTTTATAATGAGTATTTACTAATTGTATTATTAATGAGCAAGAAGGATGATGATGATGATATATGCGAGATATTTTAATGTTTACAATTTTCTTAATAAATTTTGTACCTCAAAAAACTTCATATTCAAGCTTTTTATTATAAAACAACCCATTTAAAATTTGCCATTCAGTTATTTTTAATCAAGTACCTATTTGTTTGCATAGAAGAAATTAAATCAATTTTCTAAAACAAGTTGTCCTACTTTCGTTTACACATAGCATGGTCACCCTTAATAGCGAGTTCATAAGGAATAGTGAAAAAAGCTTGGATTTTCGGATACCGAATATGTACAGTGTTGATTTGTACGCCAATATTTAGTAGAAATTTCTACTAAATATTGGCGTAGTTTTTATCCGATTCCGTTGTGACCTCAGGTAGCTACAGTCAATTATTTATATGCGAAGCGTTTGGATTGAGGAGCCAGTTAAAATTCTTAAATTCTTTAAAACTATCAGTCCTACTGTTTTGTTATTTTAATACAAATTCAAACTCAACTACTACTAAATGATACTAAATTTTTGTATAAATCCGTCGATTAGTTTCGTGTAAAATTATAGGTCTTATGTATGGATTGAGGAGCCACAATAAAAGTATTGTATCTTTTTTTATATTAGCACTACAAAATCCATTTTTTTTGTAGGCACTCTACTAAATTACTACTAAATGATACAAAAAAATCATAAATGTACCTTCAATACTTTCGGAGTTACGAGGTGGCTCCTCAGTTCAAATGTTTAGATTGAGGAGCCACCTTAAAATTGATATAACTTTTTTTATATTTTACTACAAATTCCAGGATTTGGCCTACAAAATTTTCTCAGGACCTACTAAATCTGGGCAAAGTTTCGTGGAAAAATAAAAAATGGCTCCTCAATCCAAACGGACATCAAACATTTGCCTGACGCATTCTTTATATAAGAAAACCCTAACGTACTTAGTTTATATTAATGATTTACCATACCACTTAAAAAATATCTGTGATGTTGTATTGTTTGCTTACTCATATTTAAAGTAGATAGGAATAGGGAACAATTTGCCGACGTGAACGGTGCACTTTCATTGGTTACGCCATGTTACGCACTGGTTTACGACAAACAATCTTGTTCTTAAGAGCGTTTACGCCTAGCGCACGATGTCAAGTATAGGTATTTCAACGCAAGTTTTACTCACATAGAAGCGAATGTGACTGTGTGCGTAGCGCTGGCGCGTTCTCTCGCGGTATAGGCAAACAAACCCATTTTGATCCATCGAGTGAATTATTTTAGAAAAAAATTTTAACGGATACGAGTAAGTACATAAGTAGTCAGTAATAAGTATAATATAATAAGTAATATAATAAAGCAGTATAATAAGTAGTCAGTAATATTATTGCAAGTGTAAACAACATGGTGCAATAAATGAATAAACATGAATTTATAGATCTAAAATTTAGACATAACTAAATTCTGCAATAATTTATTGAACCTTCCTAATAGTAATGATTTATAGATATATGTTTTTTTACCGATTGCGACAGGAGGGTTATGTTTTTAGAGCGTACGTATGTATGTGTGTATATATATGTATATTAAGTGTCATTAATTCGTTTTGATCGTGACAGTGACACTATAGGGTAGGTATATAAAATTATAATCGCAGTCGAGTTTTTTTAAATATTTTTATTAATTTACTTGTTTTAATTTTATTAAAATAAAACACTTTATACGTATCTACTTATATTTATTATTTTCTTTTAAAAGTTTCAACTTTTTTGCCTTCTTTTTACAATTTTTGAATTAGTTTTTCTTACAATAAGTAACCATAGGTTTTGATTCCCAAGCTTGATAGAGTGATAGACAGACAGATGGACCAAGGAAGTGTTCCTATAACATATTTAAAACAGTGTGATCGCCTATATAAACGTGAAAAGTAAAACAAACTGTTTTAAAAAATCGTTCAAAGTACCTCTTCTTCATTTTGGTGTTCACACTCAACTCTTGCCATAATTTATTCATCACTTGATTTTTTTTACATTGCCTGAAGTTAAACCATAATATTATACCAGTAAGCGCACAAGCCTTGTTATTTGAAAGGAAGCAGTAATTAAATAAAAGAAAATATTGTAAATAAAAGACGCTTAGGAAAAGAGAATTTATAAATAATAGTTTGACTACAAGCTTGCCATTTGGTTGGGCTGAAAGATCTTCTCAAAAAATAATATTTTGTCTGTCCTGTAAATATTGAGATATAAGCCGATAGTTGATGAAGTGAACATCGAGAAGTAGGCTTTTTCTATGTGTTGAGATCTACTCATAATATAAAATGCTCTGTCCTGAATGACTGACAGATCAACGCACAGCCTTAACCGTTCATCATAGAGACCTCAAACTTGGAGAGTGTGTTCTTTGTATGACGTAAGCATCCGCAAGCAGCACTCGTTCACGAGTATAACGCGAGGACCAGCCATCACCCCCTTCGCCATTTTTGAGGGAAGGAGGCAACCCGATCACCGACGCTACCGCAAGGCATGCTGTCTAATGGCCATTTTCAATATCCTATCTATCCGAAGATTTCCTTACTAGAGATAGAATTTTGACATAAAGTCTATACAACTAATGTCAAAAATCTATCTCTAGTAAGCAAATCTATGGATAGATATGATATTGAAAATGGCCGTAAGGGAGCATGACGTACTTGCTGCTAGTGCTAGTCAAACAAAAATAGTAACTAATTACTGCTGCAGTCACTAGTAAGCCACAAAACATAATTGCAATACAATCATTATGAAACATACTATGTCATAATATGAAACAACAACAATAATTATAAAAATAATGTCAATATAACAATAACTTCATGAAGCTGTCTTGCGTTCAACATAGCGACCAACTACTTTTACCATTCAAATAATCTGTAATGGTGTAATATTAAAAGTACCTTTTAAGTTGCCAAAATTAGTAAAGCGCAGCTGTGTACATTCTTTTGTCACTTTATTATCCTAGCTTGTAATAAACTTGACTGTCCTCTTCATTCATACCAAACTTTCTAAGAAATTGGTTCTTTTGTTTACAAATTGAGATTGTTTGCACATGTAGACTGTTAGGAAAAGTACTTTACCTTTATCAGCAAGATGCCTCAATACCGCAAGATATTAATAAAATAAATAAAAAAATACAACAAAATTACTAGTGCAGCAAAAGACGTCAGACCAAAATAGCTATACACAATAGCGTTCAAATAAGATTGTGTTTTATGTACATAACTACTAACACTAGCCTGAAATAAACTCTTTCTTTTTATAATTCAGATTTTTCTTCTCTCCATTTAACGACAACTCTCTATAACGCCATAATAAATATAATAATAAATAAATTTATTGGAACCAAAAAACAAAAAATTCAAATTTAGTGTACGTTAACAGCCACATTAGTTTGTAAAACTGTGTCGCGGCTATTAGCGCCCACCTCCACAAAGGCAGACGACAGTGTTCCAAATTTACATTTTCCAGAGTCTAATTTAATAAAAAATAAAAGAGAAAGAAAAACATTTTTAAATTAAACATATTACATTTTACAAGAAAAATTAATAAATCTACACTATATAATATTATAAAGAGGAAAACTTTGTTTGTTTGTAATGAATAGGCTCAAAAACTACTGGACCGATTTTAAAAATTCTTTCACCATTCGAAAGCTACATTATCCACGAGTAACATAGGCTAAATTTTATTTTGGAAAAAAATAGGATTCCGTAAGATATTTGGGTTTTTCGGACACAAGGTGTAAGAAATCAACCAGAAAAGTTACTTTTTTGCGAGCACCACTATTCCACGCGGACGAAGTCGCGGGCAGAAGCTAGTCTTAAATAAGGTTATTGTGTGTGTGAGTATGTGTGTGTGAGTGTGTGTGTGTATATGTATATATGATGTATGAGGGAAGGTGCTCAAAAAGGATATCCATTTAAATTAATTTTTGTAGTATATTTTCCAATTCTTCATAACTTTGTGAGCTTAGCCATTTATCTGTAATGATTTTACACTTGTGTGCACTAAGAGGGTAGATGTTTAGAATCTTATGTATTTTATTGTATAATACCGGACTAAGGAAATAGTATTGTCATGAGGCTAATGAAGTACCAGCTGATTCTGTCGGGCACACTATCTGTTCTGTGTTTCCCTTTGTTTAGATTAGGATCAAAAACAAGTTCTGAGTGTTTACGCAAAATTACATTAAGTATATAAATGTGTCTCACTGTAGGTACCTCGCAAAGGGCATATAGATTGTGTGTTGGGAAGCGGATAGGTTTGTGCATCATTACTTTTAAAATGCACAGTCCCTTCAGTGTCGTTATATAGAGTTTACACTGTACATTAAATAGGTAATTAAAAATAATGATTATAATGATCCAAAACTGTACTTATACTAATTAAATATTAATTTAAGAATACCTACCTAATTACTGCAACATGTCTACATAGCATAGTATACTTGCTATTATAAATGTGAAAGTAACTCTGTCTGTCTGTCGCGCTTTCATGCCAAAACTAATGAACAAATTTAAATTAAATTTTGTTCACAGATAGTCTAGAGCCTGAGAAAGGACATAGGGTCGGTGTAGGGCTGCCATCACCCTCATCTTCGACCCTGGACTAAGACTATAAAACCCCGGACATTTTTAATGAGTTTGATTATTTCCCCGGATACTTTTTCATTACTTGTTTTAATTTATTCGAACTATCTTCTTACCACCTAAGCAACATTGTGGAATGCAATAAACAATTGAGTATTGAGTATTTTTCCGGACGCTCTTTGAAAAATATCCCACCCAGACGCACCACGGACGCCCTCTAAACTAGGACGATTCCGGGGAAACCCCGACGAATGGCAGCCCTAGGTCGGTGGACTGACCCGGGTGCGCGAAGTAGTTCCCCGGGATGCGGGTGACACCGCGGGACACAGCTGGTTATATAATAATTATATTGTTAATTTAATTGTGCTATTACTAAATGATTTATAGGTAGGTACCTGCTTAGACAGAAGATTATTAGACGTATGTTGAGGAACGGGAGCAATTATTTTCCTTTAGTACATCACGGTATAACCAGACATGACTGGCCTTAGCTGTAGCAATGTCCAAGCATAGCATGCATCCAAAATAAAAATATTCCGTTGTTGCCCAAGTCGAATACTAAATAATTGTCGAATAATTGGGGATCAAAGAGAATATAATACTTTCACTCCAAAGAGAATACAATTTACAATATTCAATTCATGACACAATCTGTAACAACAACCAATGTTATAGTTCGACATGGCTATTTATGAACGTAGCTGAAAGGTGAACTAACGCTAGCCACCATCTTGAAATGTCATTTTCAGTGATAATGATACCAATTAATGGAAATTTCCATTTTTTAAAGTTGATCATGACATGATAGATAGCAATTTATTAATTCATTATTTAAGTTATACTAATAATCTTAAATTGGAAACAATAAAATGCAATATTTAAACATTTAACACACAATTGAATGTTAATAGGTGGCTCACAAGCCGAAACCCTCCTGATCAATCCTGATTATTAAGTAGTCACCGCGGCCTATGGATATCTACAACACCAGAGGCATCGCAGATCATCATTGCCTTTTCTAAACTATTTCAGGGACAAAATCTAGTAATAATGAATAGCGCTATATTTTTACTAATAGTTGGGTAAGAATTTTTCCCTTGGCCGGTATCACCAAAATGACATTTCAAGATGGTGGCTAGCGTTAGTTCACTTTTCAGCCACATTCATAAATAGCCATGTCGGACTATAGCTGGCTATTTATGTTAAAGATGTAGAATTAAAGTATGTTATTGTCCGGTTAAGCAGGTCGAATGCTGTTAGAAGCACCCTGCAAGAGGTCATGTAGAAAAAAAATTTATTAAAGTATGCTATGAATGTGACTGACAGGTGAACTAACGCTGGCCACCATCTATCTTGAAATGTCATTTTAGGTGATACCGGCTAAGGGATTATTTTTACCCAACTATAAGTAAAGGAAAGAGATACCGCGCCCCCGGAATACAAAGGGCTGAGGAAGGAACTTGGATGGGTTTTAGTCAGTAAGAGTCTGACACTAAACGGCGGGAGGGGTCGTTTAATGATTCAATTTAATGAGTCAAAATATATCTGTATTCGATTTTGACCTCGAACGAGTTAGAAAAGGGCAATGATGATCTTCTTCTTCTTCGAATCACAAAAAAAAAATAGGTACCGTAAACTTTTTACGTTTAATATTGATAGAGGTTTAATCATTTTTTTTATCTTTATAGGAAGCACCGAACGTGCATTTCAATCTATAACCGAGTAGGAGTTCAAAAGAATTCATGCCAGCATGTTAACAAAATAGAAAAGGAGTACCTATTATGAATTTATGAGAGGGCTCGTACTTAGAAATAAAACGTTTAGGAATCAATCTCCAACATGATAGCGCAGTGCCTTTGAATCTGAGTGTGACTCAGATCATGGCTAGCTCTAGCCAAGACATGGATGTGGCGGGCGTGGAATATTTAGAGGAAGATTTATTGAAATCAAATATAATAACGCTATATTCATACGCCTTTTTTTTATACCCAAAAAAAATTTTAAACACAGGAGTGCATACATTATTACTGCTTATAAGTAATTTGTATTCAGTTACATGACGTGAATACTTGTTATTACATTTTATAATAATTACTGATTTTAATTAATTATAGAAATACAGCTTAGTATCAAGACGATAGCATGGTACGCTATACGGTCGCAGCGGGTTGCCACACGAACGGTAAAGTGGCGCCCCTATTAATTTCTACTCTTTTTTGCCAAGCTGTAATTTGTATTCAGGTACATGACGTGAATACTTGTTATTACATTTCATAATACTTACTGATTTTAATTAATTATAAAAATACAGCTTAGTATCAAGACGATAGGATGGTACGCTATACGGTTGCAGCGGGTTGCCACACGAACGGTAAAGTGGCGCCCCTATTAATTTCTACTCTTTTTTGCCAATCTGTATTTCGTATTCAAGCAATTCAAAACAAAATAGAGTTCATAAATTAACACTTGATACAACTAAATACAACAAAACAAACTCTTACATACCTGTCATAATTGCGGTACTTTGATAAAAAATATCGTCGAGATCGGAAAGAAGAGTTTTAGCCTCATGTTCAATCCGATATCGCCTATAAACCTCATAAATTGTTTCCTCGCTAGTACTCCGACTGGTTTTATTTATTATAACGTAGTTTTATTGCCGTTTTGATGGTCGAAATAAAAGAATAAGTAACTCGCGAACTTTGTTTACATCAAACAATATTATTTTGAGGTGCTGCCAGCAATTAAAAAAAATTGTTCCGTTTCTAGACTTTTTTGCCAAGCTGTAATAATTTATCTCAGAGTAAATACTATCAATAAAAAAATCTAGAATTTGCTCCACCTGTCGAATATTGGTGGTATTACGAAGAAGAAAAGATCAATACTCACGGTACGCTTAACCTCTGTTAGATTATGTAAAAGTACTTTCACTTACAAGGATTTTTCTAATGCTAGAATTCCACTAGGACTTTAGGACACTAAGATACAGAAACCAGGCTCTATTACAAGAGTGTTTAGATTCATAGAACATTTTCAAACAAATAATATACTTAAAACACATTGATCTGAATGATTACTTACCGAAATTGGAACTTGTGTGTGTATTTATTTAAAATTGAAAACAGGCTTAATCAAGATATGTGTATAGCCGGGTCGAAGAATTTACCAACATGAGCACTATGGAATATTTTTGGCTATCATTCGCTTTTGAACTGTTAATGGCAGAATCCACTGAGTACTGAGTCTTGAAATAAACTAAAAATAGCCAAAAGAAATCGTTTCTTGGTAAAATCTGAAATAAAATATATTTAAACATGTCAATGACAGACAAATAATTTCATACTGACATTAAACTTTAATTTATTTATCCGTACAAAATGGCGTAAGCGACAGTAGCGATTTCTTCATTTTTGGAAGATTTTTGACATGGCCAAAATATTTTTTTTAAGTAATTTCGTCTGCGTTTTAAAGAGAATAATATAATACTACGTGTAACAGCTGTAAGTATAAATATAGCTGTATTCGATTATACTAAATTTTGTCCTCGAACTAGTTAGGAAAGGGCATTGATGTATTATATATTCATTGACCATCGTGATTCCTAAAAATCTGGTGGGTTGCGGCTTGTGAGGCACCTAGTAATATACCAAAAGTGTGTTAAATATTTAAATATTACATTTGAATGTTTCCAATTTAAAATTATTATTGAGGTGTAAATTAAAATTAATAAATCGCTATTTATCGTGTATAACGGCCAAGAATACTCGAACGCGCCTCTCTAATCTCGCTGTACCAGACTCTTTATTACGGAACGCCCCCGTTCCGTATCGCCCAATCCGTGTGCAGAAGATGATTCTAGAACGCGTGAGTCAACCGAGGCCCCGGCGGGGCAGAACGATTCCCACGCGATACCGCGACGCACTTGCCGCGTGAAATACTTTATAACCTTTTATGTGAAATAGCTTGTGACTGTATTATAATAACTTTTATCCTGTGATTTGTGTATATACTTTTGTTTCATTATTATATTATTTAATACGTACTTTCTCTGTGCCTCATTTCTATAAGTCCTTCGCCGAACCCATAAACTTTATCCGTTAAACGTGTCTTTTTATTTACAAAAAAAAGAATGGAAATTTCCATTAATTGGTATCATTAATAGTGATATTCCAAGATGACAATGTTAGTTCCAGTTTTCATCACCACATTCAATGTGATTCTTATAGATCCATGTCGGACTTATTCATTGTTTGGTCCAAAGATATAGAATGTTTGGTCATAGTATCTGTAGTCTGTGGTCTGTCTTTCTGTCTGTTCTGTTTCTGTTCAGTGTTCACTTCCTGTGTTGTTCAAATGACATAAAATAAAATAAAATTGAAACATTTTAAATGTTGAATTCAATTAGAACCAGATATTCAATTATGCGTGGCGTTACAGCGTCGATTTTTCTTAACAATACTGTAAATTTATGTAACCGGTGTGTGAGACTTATAAAAATAAAAAGTTGTAGTCAGTATTCAACAAAGGTACGTTAACGTTGGAGGGTTGTAACCTAACCTTTCTGAAGTGGTGTATGACATGGATATGAACATCTTGGAAACTAGACAGGTAGCAATGAAGCATGCTCGGTGGGCGGGCAGGAGGAGTGGCCTCGGCGTGTGGTGACGGGACTGCAGCCCACCGGCGCGCTGCACATCGGCAACTACTTCGGCGCCGTGAGGCGCTGCGTGCGCCTGCAGGACCAGGGCGAGGACCTCATGATATTCATCGCTGACCTGCACTCGCTCACCACACACCAGGTTGTCATCACATGTGGCCATAGTGTATGAGATAGTGTTTAAGATTGGAACATTTGCAGTAAAAAAATAAAAAATACAGAATAATCCACATTACAATAATGCTGTTAAATCAGAGGAAACATTATATTGTGAGTGTAAATTTTACGTGTCTTTAATTCCCACATAATAGTTAGGTACAGCATGCTTTGGATCCACAACAAGAGATGGTGCACTTCTGCCAATTTATTCCGACATTCGGTATCTCTGTTTGCTTGTGCAATGTGATGGCGAAATAGACAGAATTGTGAAGCACAGAATTGACACAGAGTGGACATGATGGTAGCAGGTCTTGGAGACCATGTGTGGATAAGATTAGAAATGATTATATAAGAAAAAGTCTGAGAGTGGCAATAGTGACAGAGAAGTTATGTTGTCATGGTTTGGACATGTAATGAGAAGAATTAAAGAAAATATGATAGAACGGTTCTGATCATTAATTTGGATAGATTTAGGACTAGAGGAAGGTCAAAAAGGGTTGGATATTTGGATATGCTGTATGAAAGATGAAATAGCGAGAAAGATAAGGCTTGAAGGGTCAAAGGATGTCATCTAAATCTGCCCATCAAAGTATCATACCAAGGTACATTAAGTGGCATAAAATACCCTAGATTATACTGAATGATATTGCATTTTTTTATTTTTCTTAAATCAAGATGATTTTCTTTCAATAATTTAAGGCGAGCCAACCCTGTAAACCGTAGTTTTGTATTGCGTTTTATTTGTTGATAACACGGATTTAAATTTTGAAAAAAATATATAAAATAGTTCATACTTTGATCTAGGTCAGCGGTCGGCAACCTTTTGGCAAGCAAGGGCCACAAGGTAGCAAAATAAACTATAGGCGGGCCGCACTTGTGATATTACCCTAGCCCTAGATTCTACCTGATATACCTACGTATAATTTCCCATAGAAAAACCGGCCAAGTGCGAGTCGGGTCAAGCGCACTAGGGTTCCGTAGTAGGTCTTAGTTAGACGAGTATAACTCTGTAACCGGTTACCAGAGGCGTATTTAAAGATTTAGCGCCCCGGGCCAGTTAGCTTTGCCGCCCCATTAACAAAAATGAAAAAATAGAACCTAACTAATGGATCGTTCTTGAAGTTGGTGGCAAAAAAACAGAAAACAATAACGATTGGAGACACTGACTTAGAATGATGTATTAGTTATTTTTCAATTTGTAGTGTATTTTTAAGTCAGTTTTATTTTTGCAAAACAGTATTTTTTTCACTTTTGAGTTGTTTTTGTTTGTTGCATGATAAGGTTTGGAGTAAAGAACTTAAAATTGTAGCAAAAACTAAACAAGATTAGTTGAAGGCGCGAGCGCAGCGAGCGCGTTTTTTTTTTAGGATCACAATAACTAGGATGATCAAATTTAAAAATAAATTGTAACTCGCCGCCCCTCGCAGCCTGCCGCCCCGGGCCATGGCCCCCTTGGCTCTATGGTAAATACGCCCCTGCCGGTTATGCCTACTAATCTGTGATAATTTTCCTTGTTAGTGGATTACATGTGCTACGTTTGTGATTTTTTTCACATTTCTAGCCATTGAAAAGTTAGAGGGTGCTCGTATCGAACAAAAATTTGCATTTAAAAACTAGATATTTCGCAAATGGCCCACTTAACCGAAAAATAGTCTTGACACATCCATTATATTTTCGAAAGACCTATCCAATGATAAAACATACGAAGGGATACGCGAAAAAAATCATTCTCACCTTACGTGTTTGGGAGCTTAAAAAAATATTTACCGTGCCCGACACGCACTTGGCAGGTTTTTTTTTTACCTTGAAGCCATACATCCAGCGTATTTCATTAATTCATGAGTCGGTGGCAAAATACTAACAACATAAGCTTAGAGACACCGACTAACGTTTAAATGAAACTAATTTTACTCTTTTTTGTATTTTTTATTTTGGTAAAAACTTTTTTACCAAACATTCGCGGGCCGCAAGTCAGACGTCCGCGGGCCGCACGCGGCCCGCGGGCCGCGGGTTGCCGACCGCTGATCTAGGTGATTCAACCGTTCGATACACGATTACGTGTATTTGGCTGCATCCAATTTAATCGCAAAGACAAGTCTAAATGGTGATCTAATACTCATTTCATTTGAGTAATATTAGGCTTTGAACAATAAAACTTATACCATAATAAAGGTCGTAAAAAATGTGACAAAAAACGGCCACCATAATTTGAAATATGAAAATACCTATACCACTAATTCCAAAATCAAGTGTTTTCATCTTCTAACGCGCTCGCGTCGTGTCATTTAGTCCCGAGCGGAACGCGTTGGAGGTCGGACGTATGCCAATTTTTGCGAAACCACCTCACCCCCGCTAAGTTTTGTTACTCAACCGGCTGAGTCGAAAATAATTTGTAAAAATAATACCTTTATAGAGTTTAGTTGTATATAATTAATGTTAGTTATTTATTAGGTAGGTCTAGTAATAATAGTAATTAAGTTAAGAAAATGGGCAAAACTAAAAATAAAAATAGGTTGTCATAGTTAGCTCTACGAATGCTGAATAAACAAAAAAGGTATGGATGCTTTGACAATATGTATTATTATAATATATCTACATTATATTATGTTTCAATTTACTAAGTAGGTACCATGCGAAATAGATTTACAAAATCTATACTAATATAATAAAACTGAAAAGTTTGTTACTTTGTTTGAACGCGCTAATCTCAGGAACTACTTGTACAATATAAAAAAATATTTCAGTGTTAGATAGCCCATTTATTGAGAAAGGCTATTGGTTATATATTATCATCACGCTAAAACCAATAGGAGCGGAGCACCACTCCACGCGGACGAAGTCGCGGGCAGAAGATAGTATATGTATAAAACAGTTGAATTTACCACCCTATGTATACCTCAATGTCCTATGGTAATAAAGTAAATAAAGAAATCACGCGCGCAAAAAGCTATAATGGTTTATTTTTCGCGCGGAATAAATTTACCAACCCCAACAATTGTATAAAACAGACTAATTTAAACCTTAGCTGCCTATGATTAAAGCCCAGACATGCGCAAATGTTAAAATGGTATGTTATCCTCAAAAATTACAAATATTACAGCCGGGTCGCCGCTGTGTTAGTCCGGGTGTTTTTTTTTGTTTATTAGCCTGGATAGATTTATTTTATAATATTTGTTATTTGCCTATACTTCATGTAAAATAAGATTAGAAAAACTTCCAAATTCCTTTTGCAGCTTATTCAACCGATTTTAAGTTCTATTCCGTTCTGATAAGGATGGTGTTGAAAGCAAAATAATGTTTACAATAACAAATATATTCTGCATTCTGTTTTTGTCATGTCACCTTAGCAATAGACGTCAATATCGTTTGAACAAACGGTAAATAGGGTGCGTTTAAATGTTTAATCTCTTAGTAATTGGAGTATAGGCACAGATTACTAAATAGTTACTACGTAACAGATACATCTCTTCAATACAAAATCGAAAAAACCTACGCTATAATCTTAATAATAATACCTGCTGTTCGCAGCGAGCAAAAATGTACCATAAGCACGTAACAAAGAGTTGAGATTGCTTTGCCGTGTGCTGCAAGCGCGTATTCGAACGAATGCGCTAGGGTTGTACTACGAGTAGTAAGATGATTTTGGAAAAAACGAATATTGCAAAAAAAAAAACTATTTTTGTTGTGGATCAAATATGTTTCAGATTTATAAAATGATCGATACATTTTTTCTTGTCTTTGAATTCACGGTTATTAAATTAATTCTTTGAAAATATCCTGAAACGCGTAAATAATTTTTCATTTGTTAGTCGTAGACAATTTTTCATTAGCTTTTTGACTTTGACACCCATCCTCTACAAAATAATTACGTGGTTTCGGCATTTCAATGAGTAAGCGCGGGAAACGTGCCATGCGTGAGCTCGGCCGGCGTTCGGCAGCCCTCTGTCGGTTGTATCAGTATCTACTATTAGCAGGGTTGGGCAGTATTTGAGTTACTTGTAATTAAAATACCTAATTGAAATACAAATACGTATTTAGTATTTGTATTTAAATTACTTCCTTAAAATGTAATTTGTAATTCGTATTTCAAATAATTGACGCCGAGGTATTTTATAATTTGTATTTCAAATACTTGAGGCTTCAAAATACATTTTAACATTAAAATACATTTAGCAGGTTTTCTTTAGCAGGTTTCATTGGCTCTCCAACGAGAGGCTGTTTGTCATTTAAAAATCTAGTGTTCATGAAAAGAAATTCTGGTCTACTGATTAATTAATCTTGTTTTCCTCTGCTTTTCAGCCCGTGCTGGTATAGATTTACTTATTTTGTAATTTGTATTTCAATTGAAAATAGCTAAAAAACTGTATTTTGTATTTTATATTTCAAATACTTTACTTAAAGATATTTTGTATTTCGTATTTTAACTACCTGCGATACAGTATTTTGTAATTTGATTTTCAATTAAAGCAAAGTATTTTGCCCAGCCCTGACTATGCGAAGGGGTAGGTATATAATGCGTGGTCTTGAGCGAGTGTCGGACGCCTGCTTAAGTTCGTGACCTCATGAGCGACGCGCTAGCGCTCGTGTTTCCCGCGCATCGTATTTTTTGACGTCGTTTCGTACGCCTTGCTGAGGTAAGCATTGAATGCCTATAGGCTCGCGCGCACCCCGCCTTAATATAGTATAAAGCACACCATTTTAGCATTCTATCATTGGGACATGCATTACCATTACTATTAAAAAAAAATCGAATAATTTTATATTGCGATATCTTCTTCTAAGATATTTGTTTAAACTATATAGAGTTAAGGGCACAAACATTCTATATTAAATTTCCATTCTAACAAACACATTTATTTAGATATATAGATGAATACCTTACGGGTGAAATAAGCTTCAGAAAAACTCATTCTTTTGAATCTAAAATTTTAATAGTAAAAGCAGTTATCCCTCAGATATAGGCATATGCTATCGCGGACTATAGATATTGATGTTCTTTAATATTGTAGTACATTGTTTTGTTCTATCATCAATAGTTTTTGCAGCGTTAGCAGTGGAAGACATTTTATGTAATTTTTTTACACTTATTCAAGTTTTAGTAAGGATCTCTAATTATTTCTGGAAATAAATATAGCCTAAGACACTCCATAAACTTTTCCCAACTAATATGGTGCTTTGTCCCTGATAATCCCTGACCTGCCCTGATCACTATACTATGAAGGAAAATATGTTAGGTATTATCTGATTTTTAATCTTATTATTATGAATTTATTTGTAAAACATTATTCTATTAAAGTCAAAGGTCATATATTTATGTATTAGATTATGGAGACAAAAGAAAACACCAGTGAGAGGGCGATTTTTTTTTTGATTTATGCAACATAATCACGGTAATAATCTAATAGTCCGGTCAAATTAGGCTAAAAAATAGGGGTGAGGTTACAAAAATTCCCATTAGGCTGAAAATTGGTAGGATCGTTCATTACACTATTATAAAGGAAATGTGAAAAGTCCTCATCGATCCGGCACGTGGAAAAAAATGCTAGGGGTCAAAGGTCACAAAAACGTGTTTTTCGTGATTTTCAGCAAAACTGTAAGTTTTATCATAAAATTAGCTTAGAAAAATAATAAAATGTCTTAATACTTTTTTCCTAAGAGCCACCGTTTTTTAGATAATATAACGATTCAAAAAGTAAAAAGAGTGTAATCGTCATAATATTGTGTATATGACGATTACAACTCTTTTAACTTTTAAGCCTAATGGGAATTTTTGTAACCTTGGATGTCTAAATTGACCGGAATATACAGTATTCCAACTTCATACAAACGGATGAAGCGCAAGCTATGCCTACGCGCCTCGATCTAGGCATGCGATGCGCACGGCATGCAGACAGTCGCGCGTAAGCTAATATGTACAAACATGGGAAAATCAGTATACTCTGAGACCGTAAAACATAGTTTCACCGCTGTCCGACGGCGAGCCACCCAAAGCTCACTGTCCGCAGCCCCGCACCTACGGTGGCCGGGAGTCGTCTCGCGGCTCCCGACGCCCGTGGCGTCCTCCGCGGCGGCTGGGGCGTGAGGTTCGTCGCTCCCTCACGCGTCCCGCCGCCTCCTTGTCCAGCACTCCAGCATTACTGCTTCACAGAAGTAGGCGACGGCTTCCCATTCCGTCTCGCTCCAGACCATGGCATGAACCAGGGCCGGACGGTAGATGTCGCCGCCGCCGATCGCCCCTACGAGGACACGGTGGTGCTCCACCTAAGCGGGGCAAACCCCCACCGAGTTCTCCGGGATATCCCTCCTCCCGCCCGATTTTGTGCAGAATCACCCGAAGGTTCCGTGCCCGGTGAGGACCTGTGTCAGGCGGTAGGTGAGGACGCCGTGGCGTCTCCCTAGCCACTCCTCAAAGAGCAGACTTGCCGCCGCGATTGTGGCGTGCCCTTACTGGTGGGCCTTGTGTGGTGTTGGTATTATGTACAATGTTGTGAAGTGTGGTGCGTAGTGTCTCTGCAGGTCGAGTAATCTCGGGGAACTGCTCGAGAATCTTGTGGTACTTTGAATCACCGGTGTTTACACAGTTGTGCTCAGTTGAGTCTGTGTGACTTAAGCCAATCCCAGATACATTGGTCGTACTATCCGTTAATCGTTGATTACGACGGTCAATGATTAAGGAGTAAAAAAATAAAAACCTATGATTTGTGGTTGCTGACTAGTAAGTAACAAAACCTTTGTTACTTCAGCAACCACAAAACGCCACTAAAAGTCTCTAAGAGATCTAGGCTTAGATCTACAAACCCAACAATTGCAGTACCGTTTGCCGCACTAAGCTGGTAGTTCGTCTCTGTACGACGTTCTCCCAGCAGATGACAAGGGTGGACGCAGACGTCGCTTCCTGTATCGACCAGGAACAGCGTCTTTGCCGGTCTGTGATGAACAAGCGACCACAAGAGATGGGGCAGTCGTCAGTCGCCATTAACGACCGCCCGTGGCCACTCGCTGCTTGAACTCGCAGGGTTTCACGTAGCCGTTCGCCTTGTAGCCGAACTTCATGCGGTAGAATCGCTCTGGTTGCCTTTGGTAGCTAGAGTGAGACCGGGACGACGAACGGTAATGCCAAGTGCGTCTGTTGTTCCTGCCCCATGAACGATTGCGTGACCGGCTATCATGCAGCTGCATCGTCAGATCCTTAATTGCGCGCTTCAACTCGTAGTTTTGATTGCCATCTCGCTCAAGGGCCTGGAGCTGCCGTTGAGGGGCCCGAGGCTCAAGCTGAAGCGACGTGTCTGTGGCACAATGGGGACAAGATATCCTGCACGCGATTGGCTAGTTGTGAGTTTTCTGCTCCAGATAGTGCGCAAAAAGTCTTTAGGCGCGAGTTACTTCACTTTCTTCTCCTGAGAAGCTAACGAATGGGGCCAGTGCACCGAGCGAAGAGAAGATCGCACTCTCCAAGCGCGCCCACGCTTCTCAATCAGTCGAGTCGCACGCAGCTTGTCCGCCTCCATCCGTAACCATATGGACACGATACTTATATAAAATGACAATCTCATATATACGGGACGGACACTCAATTCACCAGAGAAAACTTCAGAATTATAGTCAATGCGCCCTTACTAGACCTATGTACTTCTCACAGAGAGATTGTCAGCTGAAACCTTGGACGTCTATCAGTTGTCAGGACTTTTTTTTCGGATGGGAAATCATCAAATGACCACTCTCGCCGTGGGTGGGGCGGAAGGGAGTGTCAGACTCTTACTGAGTAAAACCCATTATGTTCCTTCCTAAGCCGTTTGTATTCCGTCTGGTCCTTGCCGAACGGCGAGCCACCCATAGTTCACCGTCCGCAGCCCTCGCCTACGGTGGCCGGGAGTCGTCTCGCGGCTCCCAAAGCCCGTGGCGTTTCCCGCGGCGGCTGGGGCGTGAGGCCTGTTACTCCCTCACGCGTTCTGCTGCCTCCTTCTCCAGCATTACTGTTTCGCAGAAGGAGGCGACGGCTTCCCATTCCGTCTCGCTCCGGACCATGGCCTGAACCAGGGCCGGACGCGAGAGGTCGCCGCCGCCGATCGCCCCTACAAGGACACGACGGTGCTCCCCCTAATCAGGGCAAACCTGGGGGTTTGCCTGCTTTTTGTATACGGTGGGCCACAGTCTCCTCCGGGCGATCTACACAATGATGACACCCGGGCGCTTCCTCCCACCCGATTCTGTGCAGGAACTTCTCGAAGCTTCCGTGCCCGGTGAGGACCTGCGTCAGGCGGTATATAAGGACGCCGTGGCGTCTCCCTAGCCACTCCTCAAAGAGGGGATTTACCGCCGCGATTGTGGCGTGCCCTGCGCTGGGCTGCAACAGCCGCTCTTTCCATTCCGCCATGAGAACATAGAATAGAATAGAATAGAAATATGCTTTATTGTACACCAAAAAGAACATACTACCAATGACAGCCGTCCGCCAAGCCGCGATTTGCCGTGGCGGCGGCGGTTCGCCCCAGCGTTGGGCCGTCTTGCGCCACTCGTGCAGGCGCGCTAGGACCCCCGCCTCCAGATCCCACGGCGGCAATCCGGCGAGGAGGCCCGCCGCCTCTTGTACTTTCTAAATATACCTTAGATGTCACTGACTAACGGAGATGGAAAACATCATGAGGAAATGTGGACCTAAAAAGTCTGAAATCGCCAATCCGCCTTGAGCAAGTGTGGTGATCAATGCTCATGCCTTCTCTGTATGAGAAGAGGCCTGTGCCCAGCAGTGGGACAATATATAGGCTGATGATGTACGGCTTCGGCTTTTAGGGGTTTTTGTTATAAACATAATTGTTATAAACGTATTGATCTTATTAGAGCTGCTTAAAATACATGATTTTTATAGTTTTTAATTGGAATTGTCTTAGAAAAGCGCCAAAGATTCTTGGCACTTAGGCTTAGGTACCAAAACTTCGTCCTCGTAAAACATTATATTATTGGTTAAAATATCTCGACCGAGGTTGGCCTACCAATGAGAGGCCTGAAATTAATTCTTGGAAAAATATATAAAAACAGGATACCTATCTCTTGCCAATCGACGACACAGCTGGCAGCGTTACTTTAAAGAAGCAACACGTGTTTTCATTTCAGCAATCCCAGCGAAATGTACAGAAGCTTACACTTACTAATATTCAAAACGCGAAAGTAACTTTTGACTGTATGTCACGCTTTCACGGGAAAACGGACAGACAGATGTATCCGGACGCGTGAACTAGTTCCCTCAAGACGCCGGCGAAACCGCGGAGAAGAGCTAGTAATATTATAATTATGAGACTGTTGTTTGTAAGGCACACGCCGGAAGACTACTGACCGATTTTGATGCAATTTGGTATGGAGATCTAGATAGATGGTATCCTGGAGATAGTAATAGATTACTTTTTATCTGACTCTAAGTTCCCTTTGGATGCGGATGAAAAATGTAGTTGTTTATAAAACTAAACCATACCTTTTTTGATTATATTTTTTGTAGGGGAAACTCCAACAAAAATATGAACGAAGTCACAGTTTTGCACTGTTAAATATTTTTTTAATACAATCATAACTTTACGGATGTTAGCACATTTATCGTAGAAAATTCGATAGATTTAGTTGTAGTGAAGAATATCTGGCAAATGAGCGGTTACTGTGGTGGCGCAGGAGCCGCGGCGGCTGCAGCAGAACGTGCTGGAGTTGGCGGCGTGCCTGCTGGCGAGCGGCGTGGACCCCGAGCGCAGCGTGGTGTTCGCGCAGTCCGACGTGCCGCGCCACGCCGAGCTGTGCTGGCTGCTGGCGTGCCTGGCCACGCAGGCGCGGCTGGCGCACCTGCCGCAGTACCGGCAGAAGGCGGCCGCGCTGCAGGACGTGCCCGTCGGCCTGCTGCTCTACCCCGTGCTGCAGGTGCCATACGTGCCCGCCCTAGTATTACTGATAATTGCAAAAGCTAGTGTTCACCAGTTCAATCCGAACTCTACCCTTACCGGATAGAATTTAAATACCTACCAATATTCTATAAAACTGGTATTTTATATGGAGCCACGAGTATACATATAAATCATAGGGGTAAGGATTAGTCAGATTGCCGGTGAACTTTCTACCCCTAATGCCCGGGTTACACGTGGCTAGTTTTTGAAGCTAGGATAGCAAGCTACTTCTCCACTAAACTGTCTCGGCTTGCTGACCTGGCTTGGAACATGCTAGTTCTGTTTACATGAGGCTAGATCATTTTAAGCTAATATTATTGCAGTACTTAGGTGACTACACGTCTAAAATGAACTGCGTGCGAAAAAAACGTTATGTCTTTAATTACTTTTTACCTCTTTGGTATTTGACTGTCTTTAAATCGCCACACATTTTTGTATTACTGGATCACGTTTAGGGTGCATTTCACGGTACAGTTGTACAAACTTCTAATCTCCGCACTTAGTTTGGGCATTTTAATATTACAAAAACACATCGCGGTTAGAAAAACAAACGAAACACGTGGTTCCTGCTTACTAGCCAATTGAAAACTAGCTTCGCCGGCCACATGAAGCCAGCACACAAGCCAGGATAATAATATCAGTGGTGGAGGGCACTACTAGCCTCAAAAATAGAACTACATCTTATTATAAACTGTCTTGGCTTTACACAATTGATTATATAGGTAGTCAGAAGCCAGAAAGTCTGACAACCAGTCTTATATCGTGTTACCCGGTCGCTCCATGTAAAACACTGGTACTCAGCTGCATCCGGTTTAGACTGGAAGCTGACTCCAACATAGTCGGGAAAAGGCTAAGCAGATGGATGGGTTTACTCAATAATTCTCGCGTCAGTCTTTCTCAATCGATGAAATCGGCAAATAAACAACTCGTTACCCCAAACCGGGACGTCGTAATGACGAACAGTTTTGTTTACTGACCTCCGCTTACTGTAAGCGGACGGAGCGTGTAGTACAGCGCGGGTTGCAGGCGGCGGACGTGCTGGTGTACGGCGGCACGCACGTGCCGGTGGGCGCGGACCAGGCGCAGCACCTGCAGCTGGCCGCGCAGCTGGTGCGCAGCTTCGCGCACCGCTACGGCCGCGCCTTCCCCACGCCGCGCGCGCTGCTGCCCGGTCAGACCCGCTGCCCTCCTCTAGCCGTCACTTCGTACCACCAGCTCCCGCCCGCGACTTCCTTTAGTTTTTAAATTATATTGTCCCTACGTACCCCGGACATTCGTTATGAAAAGAACACTATTTTTTAACTTCTTTCTTTTGCACACTCCATAGATTAATGAAAGCCTCCGCGCTGCTCCGACTATTTTCACAAAGCCATCAGTATTATTGTAAAATGCGGCAATAAATACTATGCCGAAGTCTGCTTACCCGAACCAGTCAGAAGCTAATACTGTTGCAAGAAAGGGGTCCCGAATGATTTAGAAAAATTTAGACATAATCCAAAGTAAAATGCCAGTTTCTGTAGTGAAACTATGTGAATATAATACTAGAAAAACCGGCCACGCGCAGTAGGGTTCCGTAGTAAATCTTAGCTAGTCGACTATGACTCTAACCGGTTAAGCCTACTTAATCGTGATAGTTTTCCTTGTAAGTTGATTACCAGGGTGTCCACTATCTGTAAAGTCAGGAAGCAATAGGTAGTCAGGGATTGTCAGGGAAAAAACATCATATTAGCCTAAAGTCAGGGAAAGATAGATTTCATCTTTATACTGCAGAAAAGGGCAGTTCGGGCGATTTATGATATGGGACCTCGCGAATCACTTAGAGAGCTTTTTAAAGAAATTAATATACTTACGTTGCCTTATCTCTATATATTTTTTTTAAAACGTTGCCCCACACTAGGAATTACTCCTGTGTCGTGGGTGCGTTTACAAACATTAAAAACATTACACATGCACAAACACCCAGACCCGGAACAATTTTAGTAGTCCCGTGCGGGAATGGAACCCGCGACACGCCGCGCAGCAGACAATTGCTCAGCCACTACGTCAAACGTGCCGTCAAATTCTTGTCAAGTCGTCATATTCTTGAAGTCATCATGTTTGTACGCAAAAACTTACACCGGTATAAAGTTAAAAGTGACATCCACAATATAAACACTAGATTTAAACATAAAATCGTCGTCCTCAAATTTAGATTAAGCAAATGTAATAAATCTTTTCTAGGGAAAACTGTGTCCGCTTTTATAACAACCTAAAAAATAAATTTTATTTAAACGCTTATTGACCAAAACGTCGCTCTGGAAGTCGGTTTTATATTTTTTTTTGCAAAAAGTTTTTTTTTATTTTTCGCTTTTCAGTGACTCAATCTTTTTATCTTAATATAAACACACTACTTTTTTTTAGGTTGCAATAAGCGTGAATAACCAAATCATCTAAGTTTTTGGCGTATGCGCAAGTAGACATAAACCGTTATATTTAATATATTTATAAAATGGCTGACCCGATGTTATGATAAAATCACACGGGAAGTGTCAGCTTTCTAATAAAAGAAGAATCATCAAAATCGATTCAGCCAGTCAAAAGTTATGAGGTAAACAAAAAAAACACGAAAAAGAAACAGTCGAATTGAGAACTCTTCTTTTTTTTGAAGTCGGTTAAAAATACGAGAGACCACAAGAAATAGTTGTCCCTTGTGGTCCCATTGATGGGACAAAATAATGGGACCACGAGAAAACAGCCTTAAAAGCTAGATATTTCGCAAATGGCTCACTTAACCGAAAAATCGTCTTCACACAACCATAATATCCTTCTTCATAGGTTCCTCTTGACTGAAAGCCGTGACTGTGGTGTCTCGCCACCTCGTTTTCCAGGCCGCCCGATCCTGCGCCACCTGAACGGCTGTCTGCAGGGTGGTCCCGGCGGCTTCCTGAGTTGTATCCGTCCATCTCGTCGGCGAGCGTCCTCTGCTCCTTTTCCCCTCAACCACGCCAGTGATTAAGTCTTTCTCTGGATCTCTCCTAACGGTGTGTCCGAAAAACTTAAGGACTCTCTCCCGGCAGATGGTAGAAAGGCGCTTTTTTATCATTCATTCCTTGAGAATTGACTCATTTGTCCGGTGTTCTGTCCGAGACACACGGAGCATCTTGCGCCATACTCCGAATGCGTCAAACTTCGAGCTTATATGGGCTTTCATGGTCAGGCTTCTGAAGCATAAAGGAATACCGAGAAGATAAGGGTCCGCATGAGTCTGATCTCGGGTTTGCGGTTGATACCTCTGTTCCGCCATACCTTCTCGAGTCGCTTGACCGCGGATTTTACCATTTGCGATCACCACTTCTTGTTCGCAGTCACCATCATTACTGATTTGCGATCCTAAATACACAAAGAACAATGGCAGGTCTCCATACTTAGAAATGATCAAATTGAAGCGTCCGGTTATGAAGAATGTCTGACGATTCGGTGTAAGCTCCAGACTCAGTAAGTGATACTATTTTTATTTGGGAAAGCCGAAAAAACCATTTTTCAGTGTTTGAATTTTTAGGTTATGAATGAATTCAACCATTACAATAAAATTTTCACTTTCATATATACACCTAATAGTCTATGATTATCACATATATGTAGATTATTAATAATGCTTTATTAATTATAACCCTGTGTACCTACTGTAGTTCAATTGTTAATTTACGAAAGACAGGCGCGTTTTTTTAATGTAGCTTATTAATAAAATATACTGCTTTATTGTATTAATATGTGTCGAATCGAAAGATAGTTGCAAGTCCAGACTGAATTCTGCCATTGTTCTTTGTAAACTACATCGAAGTCGCACAGCCCGTTGGTTCTCCGTATAGTGACCGCTCTGTCTACAAACATCAGCTTGGTTTTCCCTCTATTGATGAGTAGACCGTATTCTTGACTTATCCTGCTAAGGAGTTCAGGTTAAAGATTATTTATTTCCCAAAAAGAACATTACATAGTTCACTTACATGAGAAACTTAACTTAGTAAAAAATAACATAATGTATAGTGGTGTGTTCGATCCACCCTAGTTTTATAACTAAAAAAAAGTATAATATTCAACTATTGAGTAAGTGCACCATCAATCGCTTCTTAAAAACATTTACAGATTCGGAGTCTTTTATATTTTTAGGTAATTTATTATATAGCTGAGCCCCCTCATATTGTATGTCTCTCTTTCCGTACAAGGTTCTGATCATAGGTAGTTCTATATTATCTCTGTTTCTAGTGTAGTAACGATGTGTTTTATGAGTAAATGTTATTTGTGAGTGTATGTTTTTTGTAAGTATTTTTTTAATTAGAATGCAAGTGTGGTAAGTAAAAAGTTTTTTAATGTTTAGTAGTTTAGTTTTACAATAAATATGTTTAGTCGGTGTTAGGTATTTGTAGTTATATAGTACTTTTATTAACTTATTTTGTGTGATTTGTAAGTCATTGACGTTGGTGGGAGCGGCATGTCCCCAGACCTGGATTAAATATTCTAAGTGTGGTTTGACCAACGTATTATATATTTTATGACGTAATTTAACCGGTACGCATTTAGAAATATTTCGTAAAGCTCCAGTGAGTGACAGCAATTTTGATTTAACATGTTCAATATGTGTTCTGAATGTAAGTCTATTGTCCAAGATCAATCCAAGATATTTCTCCTGGTTTGATCTTAGAATCTGTTGATTATCCACAGTAAGTGGTGAGAAATCGGGAATCTTTTTGTTTTTAGCAGAAAATAGTACATATGAGGTTTTCTTTATATTTATAGTTAGTAGATTTTGTTTCAGCCACATGTTTAGTTTATTGAGATCTTGTTGTGCTTCGGCTACAATGTTATGTATTGAGTGCCCAAAATAAAAAAGACACGTATCGTCAGCATAAAGTGAGATGTATCCTGTTAAGTCAATACAGCTTATGCTGTTTATGTAAAGTAGAAAAAGTATGGGGCCCAAAACAGATCCCTGTGGGACTCCGCACACCATTTTTTCTGGCTGACTTTGATAAATTCCAATTTTTACTATTTGTTCTCTATTTGTTAGGTAAGATTCAAGTATTTTGTAAGCTTTTTCGATGATTCCTATGCTTTTCAGCTTTTTTAGCAGGATAGAATGACTAATTGCATCGAAAGCTTTTTTTAGGTCTATAAATACCCCTAGGGCTAGGTGTTTTTTGTCAATATTATGTTTAATGTTAGTCACTAAATCTATAGTCGCCGATAAAGTATTGGAATGTGGTCGAAATCCATATTGATGTTTGTAAAGGAAACCATTGTCTTCTATGTATTGGAATAAGCGGCTATATATTACTCTTTCAAATATCTTCGATAAGACAGGTAGTACTGAAATGGGGCGGTAATTACTGGGATCTGTTTTAGGTCCCGATTTGTGTATAGGAGTTACCTTAGCAACCTTGAGGCTATCTGGGAACACACCATCGTAAAGACATTTATTAAAACAGTTTGCAAGATTGGACGCTATAAGGTTTTTTATGCATTTAATAGCTTTTGTACTTACTCCGTCTGTACCGCAGCTAGTGTTGTTATCTAAATTGTCTATAATTTTAATAATTTCATCTTTTGTACACGGTTGGAATTCTGATAGTGCAGTGGTGTTATTATTTTCGGTAATTAGGGTACTGTATTGATAATGTTGGTTTGATCGAATATTTTGAGTCAAAACAGAACCAATTGTAGCAAAATATTCATTAAAGCAGTTACAAATATCTCTGCCATGTAGGAGAATGTTATTAGAAACAATTAATTTAGGGGGAGCACAGCAGGTATCGATCTTATTTTTGGCAAGAGTGTTTATTAATTTCCACATCTTCTTCGGATTTCTGTCACATTTATTAAAGGCGTCATAATAGTAATTTCTTTTATCTCTCTTTATTGTCCGAATAACTTTTTCTTTTGCAGCTGCAAGTTTTTCTTTTAGTATTTCGTTCCTTGGATCCGTAATATGGTTATGCCACAATTGATTTCTTTCAATAATAGAGTTGATTACTTTCTTGTTAATCCAATCCTTCTGAGGTAAGTTAGGAATTTTGTACTTTGTTATCTTAGCTTCATTGATTTGCTTTTTTATAAATGTTTCCAAATTACTGTAATTATCTTCATCTATGCCTAAGTGGTTATCTTGTGTACTTTTATATAATTTCTCAAAATCTATTGCTTGGTATTGAATTTTTTGTTTTAAAGAGTGTTTATACTTCTTTAGTCCTACGTAAATTTGTTTGTGGTCAGATAACGATGATTCCATTACAGCCATATGTATGTTAGCATCCATGATATTTGTGCAAACATGATCAATTATACTTCTTGATTGTGCTGTCTGACGAGTTGCATACTTTTCATGCAGATTGTTTATTATGCAGTAACCCAACTCCCGGACTAAGTTCAAATAGTCAGTGGTTTTACGTTCTGTACGTAACAAATCTATGTTAAAATCCCCAAGTATAATTGTTTTATGTTTTGTCTTTTCTAAAAGCACCGAGTAGGTATCTATAAATTTCTTCATATTGGTGTGAGGTGGTTTATACACAACCCCAACAGTCAGCGAAAGCTTCGGTAGTAGTATGAATAGAAAATTGTTACCATATTCGTATCGTTCTTCCGTAATGTGAAACTTGATATTTTTATGTACAAAAATAGAAACTCCACCTCCAATACCATCCGTACGAATATTGTAAATATGTTTATAATTGGTTATTTCGAGTTGTTGTGCTTCTGAATCCGATTTTGTCCATGTTTCGGCAAGGAGAATAATATGGATTGGTTCATTGAATGACTGCAAGATACATTTTAACTCATCGAGCTTCTTTTTCAAACTTCTTATGTTAGTGTAAAATAATCTTAAAGATGATGTGGATGTGAGTATATTTTGGTAGGTATTCGTGTGTTGGTATGTAACATTTTCTAGTCCTGAATTGGTGTTATCGGTATGCTGGTAGGTATTGATGGAAAGTAGTTTTTTGATTCAGCTTTGGTAATTTTTGGTATACCCTTTATGTATTTTATTACTAAATCTGACTCCCCACTTTCTTTACGGCGCGATAATTCGTTTCGAAGTTCACTCATAAACTTTGATTGTAAAGGTGTTTGATCCGCATATATACGCACACTATTATCCATCAGCTTTGCTTTATTGCGGAGAATACGAATAACAATATCTTTGTGTTCAAAACATACCTTTAAATTCCTATTTTTGCCAGGGCAGTATTTCCCGAGACGTATGCATTTTATTGGGGAAGGACATTCATCGAAGATTGTCTTAATTATGGTAATTATTCGTTTATTATCATGTTCCCGTCGCATTTGTGAGTTTTTATCATTAACTTCGGGTACACCGACAATAATTATATTGCGCTGTCGCTCCGAGCGCTGTTGGAATTCTAAGGCCAAGGCCTCATAGTCAAGAGTTGGCGGACATTTGCTAGTAAGCTGTGGATCTGTCTTTACCGCTAATAAGTCACTTTCGATGGTTTTGATTCTTTCTTGAAGTTCACAGTTTTTGGTTTTTAAATTACATAATTCACTTTTTATTTCGGTTTGTTCCGAAACAAGGTTTTCAGTAATGTTTTTAAGCGATTTTATTTCATTTTTTATTTCTATCATCTGTTGACATATCTTGTCTGAGTTATCATTCTGCTTATCGCAGAAACTTTGAAAAAAATTCTTCATTTCACTACGAAATTCTGAAAGTTCTTCCCTGATGCCCAATTCTGGGTCAGGTTGTTTCCTTTTGGGCCTCTGAGTAATACCACTTTCTTCGGTTTTAAGTGCTTGTAAGTTGCGTAGATCAGGAAAAGAACCGCCTCCGCCGCCGCTCATGGCAATTCCGCTAGGTGGTGTTCTTTGTAGGTTCATCCCAATGGCGTAACCAGAACGAGACGCAGTGCGCGCGCGCAGTGAGTGAGTCGAAAAATAAAGTTTGTCTCGTTCCCGCGAGGTGGTGAAGAGCGGTTACCGCAGCCGCAGTACACTGTTCGACTTCGTACAACCGGTGCAACAGTAATTAATGAGTGACACTATACTGAATGTTATTGCAAGTTAGATTAGATCCGTTTTTCTGATAACAACTTTAGTAACACTTATTTATGTTAATGCACAACGATGCACACGTCTGTTCACTACGGCAGTCGAACTTTTCATTTCTCCCAGATCAGCTTCCGAGGCATCTATTAGGCCCATTGTGTCACCTACCTTAATTATATTGTTAAGTTTTTTTTTTAAGTTTAAAAGTGGTGTACGTAAAAAAACATATTCTATTCTATTATGGTGGTATCATTTGCAAAGGGTAGGTTATTGATGAAATAATACGCGGTATCTAGTCGGAACGGCGCGGAGACTTTTATTAATTTATGCAGTAAATCATTCTTTATGACTATTTCAAATTATCAGTTCAAGTCTGTTTCAAGGGTTAGCAGTTCAAGACAGACGGACAGACGGAGTCGTACCATAAGGTTTCTTTTTTTTACCGTTTTGGTTCGGAACCCTATAATTGAAAAAGTAGTTGCTAAAAATATAACTTGAATGTTAGAAATCAATTGGTGGTTTTCATTTTTAGGGTTCCGTAGTCCGACAAGGAATCCTTATAGTTTCGCTCTGTCCGTCTGTCTGTCTGTCCGCGGCATAGCTCCGTGGTTTTTGTTATTAGAAAGCTGAAATATGGTATGAATATGTATATTGATCACGATGAAAAAGTGGTAAAATAAAATTTTGGAAAAATTTTTTTTTTTTTAGGGTAGCTCCCAAACATGTAAAGTAGGGATGAATATTTTTTTTCTCGCGTACCCCTTCGTGTGGGGTATCGTTAGATAGGTCTTTCAAAAATATTATGGGTGTGTGAAGACCATTTTTCAGTTAAGCGAGCCATTTGCGAAATATCTAGATTTTAAGTGAATTTTTTTGTTCGATACGAGTTACCCCCCCTCTAACTTTTGAATGGCTGTACCTAGAAATGTGAAAAAAATCACAGACTTAGTACATGTAATGAAATTACAAGGAAAACTATCACGGCTAAGTAGGCTTAACCGGTTACAGAGCTATAGTCGACTAACTAACTCCTACTACGGAACCCTACTGCGCGTGGCCCGACACGCACTTGGCCGGTTTTTTCTTTGCTTATCCATTTGGCTACATGCCATGCTCATACAATGCCGTGCTATTAAGAGTAAGCTTGCTATACGCAATAAGTTCGAACGTTTATCAGATTTATATTCAATCAAACTACCTCCTTTTAATGCATCATCTGTCAGATAGACTACTTGTATTGCCATATATGCCATTAATATGTTGCTTATTATCGGTCTAGACGACGGCAGCGACCGACTGCGAAGTCTGCGTGACCCCAGTAAGAAGATGTCTAAATCCGATACCGATCCCAAGTCGCGCATTCTGCTGACGGATCCGGATGACATCATTCAGCTGAAAATAAGAAAAGCCGTCACAGATTTCACGCCACAGGTGAGTGCAGCATTTCCAACAGTAGCTTGGTGTAGCCATAGTAGATGGTTACACAAGGGATGAAAGTGACCTATGTAGCCCCGAGATGGTTTGGCGCACGAGCGTAGCGACTAATAGTTCGAGGGCCTACATAGGTCTTTCACCCGAGGTAAACACTCTGCTTTTCATTTCGAATATGAGGAAAGGAAATACAAACCTGATTACATAAACAAACAATATTTATTTGTAAACGTAAATAATTAGCACTCGACGAAACAACTGAAGATCGATTGTCCACCTCTTTTTTAGGATTCCGTAGTCCGATAAGGAACCCTTATAGTTTCGCCATGTCCGTCTGTCTGTCTGTCCGCGGCATAGCGCCGAGTTTCTTGTTACAAGGAAGCTGAAATTTGGTATGGATATGTATATTGATCACGCCGAGAAAGTGGCAAAATAAAATTTTGAAAAATATTTTTTTAGGGTAGCTCCCAAACACGTAAAGTGGGTATGAATATTTTTTTCTCGCGTACCCCTTCATGTGGGGTATGGTTGGTAGGTCTTTTAAAAATATTATGGGTGTGTCAAGACCATTTCTCGGTTAAGCGAGCTATTTGCGAAATATCTAGATTTTAAGTGAAAATTTTTGTTCGTTACGAGCATCCCCCTCTAACTTTTGAATGGCTGTACCCAGAAATCTGAAAAAAATCACAGACGTAGCACATGTAATGAACTTACAAGAAAAACTATCACGGCTAAGTAGGCTTAACCGGTTACAGAGTTATAGTCGCCTAACTGAGACTTACTACGGAACCCTAATGCGCGTGGCCCGACACGCACTTGTTTTTTCTGTGGCATTCTACCAGCCAGTATTTTTTTGTCAAAAATTTTGATTTAAATTAACTAATAATTTATTGAATTCTAAATTAGAAATACCTGGATTTTATAAAATTATTGATAATATTTTTATTGCAATTTTACGCCGCGACATGGCTTGCATAGTTTTTTTTTGTCAATTTTAATTTTTTTTTGATAGTAAATTATTTTTTTGTAAAAAAAATTGCTCAAATCTATTTAAATTTATTGAAGTAATAATTTATTGAATTCTGAATTATAAATATGTACCTGGGTAAGTATTTAAAAGACATGGTACAAAATTATTGATAATATTTTTTATTGCAATTTTACGCCGTGATATAACAGAGTGGCTGTATAGAGGGATATGGCTTGTGTAGTTTTTATTTTTTTTGACAGCAGGGAAAATCGTTTCCCCGGGACGAAAAGTACTACTTTCGTACCTCTGATCAGGTAACTTTAAGCGTACTTTCCGTGTATGAGAAATGAAAAATATTACACTACATTTGGCGCGAGTAATGACGCGCGCCATATTGCTTCAAGGCACATGAGTAGATAAACGGAACAGAGATAAAGCTTCATACAACCGCACGAATCGGTTGCACTACCACAAGCACGCGGGGCATGTGTGCGTCAAACACAGACCGCGTTCGTATCGACCTCGCCGCCGAGGTCCGTCGCGACGACCTTGTCCATGCCCTCCCGACTCTAGCTCGACGAGCCAGCCCGCGAGCTGAGCTAATAGCTTTAAAATTTCCGATTATAATAATCATAATTTATTCTGATCCAGCCTGTCCCTTGCTGTCCTCCCCCAGCGACGCCCTAAGCCGAGGCCCGTACCCCACTGTGTAGTCGCTTAGTTTTGTAAGTTAAGCCCTGGCTGGAGGCCCTAAATTTATTTAAGGCACTTCACGGGCAATCCCGGTTAAGCAGTCGACAACCTTCTAGGTTGACCTGCGAGATACCATACAAAAAAAAGCATGTGTGCGTGACCACTGGCCGTTTGTCGCGTACGCGGCGAGACTGGTAAAAACTGGTTTACGCTGGCACAGCCAGTGGACAATTTTAGGGTCAGTGCGACGCAAGTTGTTTGTTTTGTTAGTTGCAAGTTTGAATATTTTAATGTAAAAACGTGGTATTTTATTATTAATAATAGTGGTTTATTGTACTGTCTGTATGAATAATACTAGAAAAAAAAAATTTCATGAAGTAGGTACGTATATATTCAAAGGAACAAATCTTGCGCGTACGTCACTCACGACTCGCGCGTGAGGCCCCAGTGACTAGCCGTCTCGGATAGGCCGCTGTGCGTAGGTACATTTTTAATACCTACACGGGGAGTGGGACAGGCCTGCCTACACAAACTCCCGTCACTGTGGCCGAGACACCCTTGGCCCTTGTACGATCGATTTTGTGAGTCTGCTGGATCAGCAGTAAGTTACTTCTCCCTAGAAAGCCAACATCCTACCCCATATCTATCTCCTACCCTACCCCGTCTGTTACTGTGATAGGGCAAGTGCATATAGCAGGGTGTATTAGGGTTAGCGTACTTCATTCAACACTACAGCAGTAATAAATAGGGCTACTCTCAGTTAAGACCCAGTCACACTGTACGTGTAAGGGGCGAGGCTGTATCAAGTCGTAAGGCCCCGATGCGTACACTTAGGTTTTTACCTATCAGTCCTCATTATATCACGTTTTCGCTTAGCAATTTTCGGATGTGAAGGGAAAGAAGGGCTTTTTGATTAAACAATACAATTGTATTTTACATAAAACATCCTTACTTATATAAAAGCGAAAGTAATTATGTCTATCTTGTTACACTTCCACGGTAAAGGGTCCAATGATTTAAAATCTGGTATGGAGAGCTATTGAATTTTTAAAAGAAGGTCATAATATTTTAATAGGAACGAGCGCCGTCCTAGCCTCGGCGCCGTGGTATCCCACCGCAGCGCGCCGTCGCACTCGACGACTACCGATAACAGTCGGCGTCATATCGAACGCGTATGCGCTAACGTTCGCAGGTGACGTTCGAGCCGGAGAGCAGGCCCGGCGTGTCCAACCTCGTGCAGATCCACTGCCTCGCCGCCGACAAGCTGCCCGAGGAGGTCGTGCTGGAGGCCGAGGGGCTCACCACGGCGCAGTACAAGCGCGTGGTGGGCCGCGCGCTGGGCGACGCGCTGGCGCCCGTGCGCGCCGAGGCGGCGCGGCTGCTGGCGCGGCCGCGCCTGCTGCGCGACGTGCTGCGCCACGGCGCCGCCCGCGCCCGCCCGCGCGCCGACGCCGTGTACGCGCGCGCCGCCGCGCTGTGCGGCCTGGCGCGCTAGCTGGCTGGCTACAGGCGGTGGTGCAGCGGCGCCAGGTGCTCCAGCGCGGGCGGGCGCTCGCGCAGCAGCGCCAGCAGGTCGCGCAGCAGCTCCACGGCCTGCGCGACGGCCTCGGCCTGCTTCTCGGCGGCCAGCGCGCTCCGCATGGCGGCCTCGGCCAGCAGCTCCTCGGTGGCGAGGCGCGGCGCGTCGGGCGCGGGCGCGGATCCCTCGCTGCACATGTCGTCGTCCGGCTTGCGCTCGTCGTCCGAGCCGCTGGCGCGCCGCCCGCGCGCTGTGCCACCACACCGGTGTTCGTGTTACGAAAACTCGTATTTAAGAAACTAATGCGATCGATCCAAAAGATACCGTGCTTAACTATTTAGCTTTGTATTAAACACATAACATTATATATAATTGAATAAATCAATAAGCGCAGAGTTAGATGTCTGCTCAAATAAAATAGGTAATTTTAAGAATATTCTCCCTTACTACTTTACTTTATTAGACGGGAACTGATATAAACCGAAAACTTGACTATGAAAGGGCAGTGTCTGTGCGACTTTGCATCGTCACGGTGCAGAATTTTGCGTTGCTTTGGCTATCCAGACTGTCTGTTGCATACGACTCAGCATATCAATACGAAACGTGGTGAAATGTTTTTAGTGATAAGCGAAGTTTTCCAAACCGATCGTATAATATAACTATTTTAGAAAGTAGCATGTTTTGATTTATTTATCGCTAAGTAGCACCATTACTTTTTGTCGTATTATTTGTTATATTGAAACTTGATTTCTGAGTCGCCATTCTTATTGTTTATCCAACATGTTTTGTGATGTACGCTAGTTTTTAACCGACTTTCAAAAAAGGAGGAGGTTATCTATTCGGATTTCGAATTTTCGGATTCCGTCGCTTGCCAACCGATTTGAAAAATATTTTTTTGTTGGAAAGGGTATACTTCCCAAATGGTCCCATGATAAGGAAACCAGGATCTGATGATGGCATGCCAGAGAAGTCCAGGGGAATTTTCGAAAATCCTAGTGCCTTAGTTATTTTTTTCATTAAATATTTTAAAGGACTACAATTTAATGAAGGTCTGGAGTCAATCTGATGATGGAGCCAAAATACAGTCGAGGGAACTCCTCAACGATTTACAGCAGTCACCTTGTGTTTAAGCTTGATTAATTTGTATTGATGAGAAATTTACACCTAGATGGGTTGTGACTGTCATAAGGGGTCTGATGATGACGACGAAGGACAGTTAAGGGAACTCCTCAACGATTTACAGCATTAATTACATTACATAATTTATATTGAGGAGTACTTAGCATCCATATGGGTTATAAGTGCCATTACAGGTCTGGTGATGGAGACCATAGAGATTCGAGGGGGTTCTAACAACACCTAAAAATTGCTAACACTGCAAATCTGATGCCTGGGTTCAGAGATAGGCACCTCGTGAATGTAGCGGGAATTCGCTGGATGCAAGATGCGCGGCAGTTGATTTCGTTTGACGGAAATGATGGTTATGATGATTGACTTTCAGTGGCCAAACTAAGACGACGATTATAACCTTCTTGACTCTCCTTACTCAACCTACATAAATTACATACATAACAAGATCGAGTCACTGAAAAGCGAAAAATAAAAAACTTTACAAAAGTAACAAATAAAATTTATTTAAACGCTTATCGACCAAAACATCGCTCTAGAAGTTGGTGGCGAAATACCAACAATAGTAACTTACAAGACACCGACTTCTAGAGCGATGTTTTGGTCGATGAGCGTTTAAATAAAATTTATTTTTTACTTTTCAGTTTTTTTTGGAAGTCGGTTTTATTTTTTTTGTAAAAAGTTCTTATTTTAACGTTGATAAATGAAGTGCGTAAAATGGAATATCTTTACTGTGAAATTTGTACAGGTGGTGTGTGTGTGTGTGTGCAGAAAATAAAAGATGATACGTTTGCAAAAATGTCTTTCGGCGAAAAAATAAACGCAAGTGACCGCAAAAGGCGGCTGTACGAATTTGCAATTAATACAAACTAAAGGTAAACTCAATTGTAAATTCAATACAAAACAATATGATTAGGTAGGTACTTATTGACATTATTTTCTTTTTGGGGGAACAGGAGCTCGCTTTTGGTGAACATGGTGAATCTGTTCCTCATTGAAGGGCGGAAATTACTTAGGTATGATTATGATAGGTACACAGTCAACTTGCTTGTGATATATGACGGAGTTTTAGAAAACTATAATATTTAGGATAGTAAGATTTATTAAAACATCGGAAATGTTAATTGTAAAAAAATTATGGGCTGTAAGAAGTTCACCGTAAATATTTGGAATCAGGAAAAGATTCAGATTATGAACTCGATATCGAAAAAATAAAAATAGTTACCGCCTTTTCTTAAGACGGCAGTATTGTATAAATGAAGGTTCTTCAAACCTAGCGGACAACTATGTGTTGCTGGCGAGTTTGTTGCACCAGTTCTTCTACCCAGCAAAAACACATAGGAAGTGATGAAGGGCGGACGTTTTGGGTGCTGTCTTTTGTAAACTTGACGTTCAAAGATTGTTGATTTCCATCCTAGTATGAATAAATGACTTTTGAATAACCGTTTTTATAGTCTGTTAATAATTGTTATTAATGAGCTATTTTCCGAAATTTTGCTCTTTTCACTCACAAACTCATATTCGCATTTCAACGATCATTTTGTATAATCTCCCAAGATGCAGGCTGTGTAAAACATATTTTGTGTATTTTTAGAAAAATAAAAATTCTTACAATAAGCGATACACCCTATTATAACTTTTAATTTTTTTTATTTAGTAGAATGAGTGACAATCCTAACTCCTAACGCGCCTCACCGGGGCGTATTGGTCGCCGCAAAAACGGCTAGTTCATGAGCCATGGCACATTCTCTGTGACATGGCTCATGAACTCTATAATGATATGCAACCAAATGTTTCATGAGTATCTCTGGTGTTTAAAATATTTGACTTTCGAGCTTATACCTACTACGTTTTACTATAACTCACATTCTCGGCCGCTACTGTTGAATATATTCTGAACCCGTTCTTCAACACTGGAGAGGTCTCCCAGAGCTCCACCGGCAGCTGACTTCTTGCGTGCTTTGTATTTAATGTCTGCCCAATACTGTAACCACACAAAACTATTCTAAAATCAGGGATCAAATCAACCATAGCCAATAAGGCAATCAATCACAAATAACAATTCATCATACATGCTGTTTACATAGTACAGCCCGACATGGCTATTTATGAATGTGGCTGACAGGTGAACTAACGCTATCCACCATCTTGAAATGTCATTTTTAGTGATAATGATAACAAATAATGGAAATTTCAATTTTTTAAGTAAATCATGACATGTTAAATAGCAATTTACTAATTCATCATTAACGTATTACTAATCTTACATTGGAAACAATAAAATGCAATATTTAAACATTTAACACACATTTAGATGTTACTAGGTGGCTCACAAGCCGAAAACCTCCTGATTATTAAGAAGTCATCGCGGCCGATCGATATCTACAACACCAGAGGCATCGTAGATCATCATTGCCCTTATTAAGTATTTCAAGGACAAAATCTAGCCTTATTGAATAGCGCTATATTGTTACTTTTAGTCGAGTAAGAATTTTGTTATGTTTTTAGTTGAGTATTAATGAGCAAGAAGGATGATAACAGTGGCGTAACTAGCCTTTAAGGGGCCCCGTATCAACTTTTGCTGGGGGGCCTTGAATCAGACTGAGGCGGAGTCCAAATGGAGGGTAGACTTTTCACAAAAGAAACAAAACCTTTCGCATTTTAATAAAATAAACAGTATGTTGCTAGAAAATCTATGATTTTTTTATATAGATAACAATTTGATGCTAGCTAATCATCAATAGCCTATGTTTATATTGGTTCACTTTTAAATGCCTCACCTTACATATAGAATATCGCCCTGTACTCAACTGCGGCTGCAGTCCGTCTATCTGCTGCAGAATTCGTTTACCCTAAGGTCGTCGGTTTTGCTCACAAAAAAGGCGCGGATCCAAGATAGAAGAATATATAGAGCGCGACCGAAGCCAGTGGGAATTTTTTAAGGATTTCAGCGCCTGCGGTCTTTTTAACAATTTGTATTTTTCCGTAAGTAGAAAGCACGAGCAAAGCGAGCGCGAATTTTTTGATAACATTATAATTTTATAAGGAATAATATTTTTCAATAAATAGTAATAAAAACAGAGTTTGAATAGAAATACAAATAGCTATGTAATCGATGTGGGTTTAAGGGGTCCAACCTACATCTTTCGGACCCCCAGCCAACCTCACCTGTCCGTGGTGCACCCTGTTAAACAAATAGACGAGGCTCTGGCGACCGGCTGATAGCGGTAAAGCGCAGCCTATAATGGGCACAGATAAATCCCTGGCCACCGATGATGATGATGATGACGACCCTGCGATCCCCAACCCGCATGCCCAGCGTGGGGATTATGGGCAAACCCCCCTTATGATAGGCACACCAAAAAGATGGCCCCCAGTTCCCGGCCGCCCCGCTATTCCTGGCTATGGTGGCGGTCATGGTAACGGCGGGGCAGGGGGTGCTAGAAATCACCGGGCTACGGTAGGCTACCACCTTATTAAACACCTGACCCTGGCAACGTATAATGGACGTACTCTGAGGCTTATGAACATTAACACGGTTGGAAGTGGAGCTGGAAAAAATTAAGTGGCATGTGTTAGGGTTATGTGAAGTAGAGAGGGGGAGGGCACCATTACCTTGGACTCGGGCCACCTATTTTACTTCCGCGAGGGTGATAAGACATCAGAGGGTGGCGTAGGGTTTCTCGTTAATAAGACCCTCTCTAGCAACGTTAAGGAAATCTCACACGTACAGGGTAGCGTACCTGATTCTTCGGGTATCTAATCGATACAAAATGAAGATCATTCAGGCTTACGCACCGACTTCGACACATTCAGATGAGTTGGTGATATGTACGAGGACATATCTAAAGCCTTACACAACACCACCACTTCAACGTTGTTATGGGGCGCTTTAAGGGCAAAGTAGGAGTCCAGATTGGTAGCGAATCCAGAGTGGGACCACAGGGCTATGGATGTAGGAACCACAGAGAGCAAATGCTAGTCAACTGCCTGGAGAAGGAGGGGCTCTTCTTGATGAACTCGTTCTTTAAGAAGAAGCCCCATAGGAAGTGGACGTGGCAAAGCCCCGATGCTGTGACTAAAAATGAGATCGACTTCATCATGACGGATAGAAAGCACATATTCAGAGATGTCTCCGTGATCAACAGGTTTAATACCGGATCCGATCACCGACTTGTCCGAGGCACTCTGAATATCGATTTAAAGCTTGAAAGGAACCTTCTGGTGAAGTCCACGCTCCAACCTAATTCACACCAAACCATGTTGGGCACCGAGAGGTTTCAAAAGCTCGGTGATAGATTCGCTACATTGGAACCTACCGATAATGCTGTTAGGCGCTACATAATCTGGTTGAAGCGTTGAGGGCATCAAATTCTGCCAAATGCAGCGCAAAGTCGAAACTTTTGCGAGGATTCTACGGCTTATGACAAAAAGACGGGAAGCCACTCAGGCCACTTCATCAGAGAGGTCAGACCTAAATAAGCGGATTGCGAAGATGGTATGGCGCGACCTTCGGAGCTTCAATACACGTCTCATTGAAGAGGCAATGATTCGTAACAGAGGGTCTAAAGTATTCACTCAGCAGCTTGAAAGGACCTGATGAAGCTTACAACATAGGATGGCCGAAGCGTCACGTCAAAGCCGGATATTTTCACCGAGATCGAGGACTTCTATAGCCAGCTGTATGCTGCACATGCTCTATGTCCTCAGCGCGACAACTACGATTCTAGAGCTACCCTGACACGCCACTTCACCGACAAACTGCCGGACATCAGCCAAGACGAGATCGTGTTGGCTCTGGGGCAGCTTAAAAATGAAAAGCCCCTGGTAAAGACGGAGTCACTTCAGAACTTCTGAAGGCAGGAGGCACTCCTGTTATTAGGGAGCTGCAAAATCTCTTCAACTTCGTCATTCGCTGTGGGAGTGTTTGAAAAATGCATTTTCTTAATTTTAGTACAATCAAAGTCAAAAGGTTTTTATTTTATGTAGACCAATTTACAGGTACTTATAAAACGTCAAAACTAGAAACTAGGTACACCATGATTGTACAATGATTTATTTTATTACTAGCTGTTTCCCGCGATTTCACCCGCATCCCGAGGGAACTACTTAGCGCACCCGGGTAAAAAGTAGCCTATGTTGTTCCTCAGGGTCTATTCTATCTCTGTACCAAATTTCATTTATATCGGTCCAGTAGTTTTGGCGTGAAAGCGTAATAGACAGACAGACAGACAGACAGAGTTACTTTCGCATTTATAATATTAGTAAGGAAGTAAGGATTTTAACGGACTGATAACAACTTGTAATACATGCTGTACAATAATGTGATAACCTAATCTCCACCTTGTATTATTTATTTTCAGATTCTGTTTTTATACAATTTATTGAAAAATGTTATTCACTATAATTATCGTGCTAAATAAATTTATATAAAAAAGGTTTTTAAAAACAAGCGAGATTTTTCAAATGCTGAAGTCACAAACACAAAATGTAATGTAGTAGGTACCTACTGTCGATCATTGAACTCAAATCACTAAAGGTCTCGTTACCTACTGAAGAATATTACTATCATGACGGAAATTCATATAAAGGGAAATCTCGCGACAAGCTTTTACGTCATATAAATTGTATACTTTAATAAATACACACACCAACACAATCTAGGGATACATAATCTTACAACATACTTATATCAAAATTAACAGAATTTTATACTCTAATAGAAAGAAGAAAAAAAAACAAACATTTTAATTTAAAAAAAAAATATTTTTAGTACAAAAAACTGGAAGCAGTTTAAATGTTTAAAAACGCATTTTGGTTTTTGAAGATTAAATAAAGAAATTAACATATTAACATGAAATTGATGGCTAATAAACATTAATAATCTGTAAAAGCATCTTGGATGATTATAATGCATCTGTAATGATTATTCATACTCAAAATAAGGTTATCAATATCATCAAGGCCAGTTTCAATAACCTATCTATCCTCAGATTTCCTTACCAGATATAGAATTTTGACATAAGGTCCATACAACTAATGTCAAAAACCTATCTCTAGTAAGCAAATCTAAGGATAGATAAGATATTGAAATTGGTTAGGATAAGGTCCTAGATTCAACGAAGATGCATGAAAAGTTTCCTGTTTGTCGCCAGATTTTCGGGAAAATTGTGTCGAACCCTTCGTTAGAGCATATTCTTCGTGTGCTCAACTGGATTTAAATCTGGAGTCTACGCTGACCAGTCCAGGGTTGGTGCATTATGTTGCTGCAGCCACTGAGTTACCTCTCCATCCGCATGTGGGCGGGCATTGACATGCATAAGCATATAATCTTGAGCCATTTGCAACCGATATGGTTAGACTACAGGTTCGAGTACCCCGTCACTGTATTTTGGAGCATTTATGTTGCCGTTAACCCAAACGCGGTCGGTTCTCCCGCCTTAGCGTAATCCCGCCCGTATCGTTATTGTTCCACCTTGATATGGATGGACTTCCTGGGGATTTCGCAGGCGGCTGTTAGGTCCAGGTGTTCGCCAATCACGGGTTCTACGTGAATTCGGATGAAAACCGCACCGTAATTCATCCAAAGAAAAAAATCTAGCCCAATGTCGATCGTTCCAAGCCGATCATTTACTCAGTGTAGTCGTCATCCGCGTTTGCCTCATTGTAATGATGAAATCCATAGTGGTATACGAGCATGAAGGTTGGCTTCGTGCAGTCTCCTCCTTGCAGTTTTATCGCTCAAAAGCACCTGGTTGCCTGACTGTAACTTCAATACTGATCGCCTAGCTGTTACAGTAGGAGTTTTAATTACGTTCCCCATACATTAATAAATAAAAATTACAGTCACTTCACTCATACTCACTCATACCAGAGCCAGTAGTAATGAAAGATTACTACTGGCTCTGGTATTTTCTTTATTAAAAAAATCATAACCAGAGATTGGAGTAAGTAGATTGATTTGGAGTCAATGAACTGGCACGTATATATTAATATGGATATGCCTCCGGTATTCCGGGAGTTTGATTTTTAGGAATTTCAAATATTGTTATATGTAGGATGAAGAATATATCAATATGTATAAGAAATTTTTAACCCTTTTGCTGTCTTTTTAATAGAATATGTGATCGGCCTTCTATAATGAAAAAAACAACTGTGGCATGGCTAAACTTGAGTAAAAACGTAGCAAACGTAAAGTGGGATTCTACTAATAATAGTTCGCATTCTATAAATATCAAATGTTTTAGTTTAAAAATCGTTACATTCACAATATTTGATTCAATCCGGTAAGTACCAAAATGAAATCCAGGACAAAAGGCTTATCCATATTATGATTTCTATAACTATTCATGATGCAAGTACGTAAAATCAATCTACCTACTCTGATCACTGCTCATAACTTTATAAACAGAATATTTGTAATCAACATATTGCACATGATCTTAAGTTTAATTAATAGTACAATGTATTACTAATAAATTCAAAAACATATTTCCCTTGTAAAATGACAATATTGAGTTGGGGAAATGTGGTAATTCAGGTTATAAATTCTGTGTTTCTGTATCAAATTTCATCCAGTTTAGTTGTTTTTGTGTGAAATAGTAATAAACAACAACAACAACATACAACAAGTAAATAAACTTTGCATTTATAATAGTGGTGGGATTTTATTTACTACTAGTTCACTACTACAACTATCAACAAATTCACATGTTCATGGATCCATGAGCTTGTAAAATTATTGCAGTACAAATAAAAACTGGCCATGTGCATGTCGAGCCACATGCAATTGGGTTCCGTAAATAGTGGACTACATATTAACTCTGTAACCAGTAAATCCTACTAAGCCCTGGTAGTTTTTCTATTAAGTTTGTTAATAGACTATGTCTGATATTATTGATAAATCTAGGAGCAGCCATTTAGAAGTTGTGGGGGACACTCAAACTTAACAAAAATAAAAAGCTTGATACTTTGAAGATGGTTTCCTAAATTGGAAAATTATCTTCACACACTGACCTGATTTATTTTTGATTGACATGTCCAAAGATACCACGCAACAGAATATACAAGAAGAAAAGCGGACAAGTGCATGTCGGGCCACTCGCAGTAGGGTTCTGTAGCAGGTCGTAGTTAATCAACTATAACTCTGTAACTGGTTAAACCGACTTAGCTGTGATAGTTTGTGCTATGTCTGTGATTATACCCCACATAATGGGATACATGAGTAAAACAATATTCATCCCCATTTTATGTGTATGGAAGCTACCCTAAAAAAATATTTTTCATAATTTTATTTTACCACTTTGTCAATGTAACTAATATACATATCCATACCAAATTTAAGCTTTCTGGTACCAAAAACCTCTCAGCTATGCTGCGGACAGACAGACAGATGGACATGGCGAAACTATAAGGGTTCCTTGTCGGACTACGGAACCCTAAAACTATTCATCCCCACTGCATGGGAGTTACCCAAATAAAATATAGTGTACAATATTTTATTTTACCACTTATTTGTGCGGACAGACGTACATGGCGAAATAATAAAGGTTACTTGTCGACTACCGAATCCTTTGTTGATATGACCAGTATTTTAATTAGGCTTCCTTGAAAGAAAAACATGAAGGACTGACCCGGCACCACTTGTCGGGCGACTTGCGCGCTCCGCCGCTGTCGACACCCGCAGCGTTCAGCCGCTCTGCTAGTAGCCGCCACAGCTTACTTGAACTGAACCGAGAGTAAATAGATTGTTTGCCGGCTGCGAAGTCTGGGTGCTCTTCCATAAACGATACTAATAAATCAAGTTGCTCCGAACTCACTCTCCACCTAGTTAACACGGCACTCATGTCTGTCATACATATCCGCGAGTTTACAGCGTTTCTATTTTATTTAAACTACCATCGATGTTGACGCGAAAAAAACACAAAATAATAGTTGTACTACACAGAACAAAGATATAGTCCGAGCCAAAGATATAGAATTAAACAAAGATATAGAATTAAACATAGATGGATAGTAAAAAGTTGAACAACGAAGTGATACACCTTTCCTTTCCCCCTATATGACAGTTCAGCGTGTATTGAAAAGAGATAGCATTATAGGCAACGCTTCGTATTGAAACCCAGCGCGCCACCGGCCGACGCACTGTAGGCCAGAGTGGCCTACAGAAGCCTACATCAGTGTTCGTGATTTTTAGTAAATTGTGGTTAATATAAACAAGTTTTGTGAAAAAATCTAACTGTGGGTATTGCCAAAACACCATGGCTTGTGCTGTAAGGAGCTGCAAAAGTTGCTACAGAAATTTAAAGGACAAACCCGGAATAATAATCCTTTCATCGGTGAGTGAGCATCCATTTTTTTCCGATTAATCAAAAAACTAGGGCATTTGGTAAGCTTTCCTTTGCAAAAATACTGTAGAAAACACTTATCTTTTGTTTACATACAATAACTTTACCGGATGACTATACAAACAAATGAAAAACGTGTGATAAATATTGATCGATATGTGTTTGACATTTCATGTACTCGCCATTGGTCTTATAGTGTTGTACTGTGCAGATATCAGTTATCGATAATCGAATTAATATTTTTTCGTTCTAAGTATTCAATAATAGTACTTATATTTTATGTGAGTACTTTCTCGTTCGTTTCACCCTCCTTTCTTCTTCTTCGTTTCTTTCTTCCTTTCTTCGTTCCTTTAAATTTACCACGTACCTACCGTACGTGGTAAATTTATATTTAATAACAATATTTTTTATTTTCAGCTTTCCGTCCGACCCCGTTTTAAAATTAAGGTGGTTAAACAACATAACAAGAGCAGACTGGATTCCCCCAAAAAATGCAAGAGTATGCAGTTTGCATTTCGTAAACGCGTGCTACAAAGATGGGTTATTAAAAAAAATCTACAGAAAAATCTACTAAAAAAATTGTTAGATATCTATGAACGCAACCTGTACTGATTTTTACCACAGAGTGCTACCTCTTTTTATCCTTTTTTTATCTATGTGTCGCGGATACGGAGCAGTGTCTCTCTTCCGGTGTGTGCGCTGTAACGATCACGTCTTTTACAATATACTTTTAATATTATCCGTTCTTTTATTCAAGTTGCTCCACGAAATTCCTTTATGGTAGCAGAGCGTGGTTGCAAACAGTTATACGTAGAAAATAATATAAAAGTGTACCGGTAAAACAGTTTGAAAGGAAAAATATATCAAAATCTGCACGTGTTGAAGCAACAAGATTCAAGTTTTTTTTTTACACTCGGAATCTGCTCAGCAACAAATAATTATGAGCTCGCATTCACATATTTTTAACTTGGAGAAACTCACAGGTCGTGAGAATTTCGCGACGTGGAAATTTAGTGTAAAAACCTATCTGGAGCACGAAGACCTTTGGGAATGTGTAGAGCCTGGTTCGAATGATGTGATCGACCTCAAAAAGGACATAAAGGCAAAAGCAAAGTTGATTCTATTGATTGATCCCCAAAATTACGTTCACGTACAAGATTGCACGACCGCACGTGAAGTTTGGAATAACCTAAAAAGAGCCTTCGATGATAATGGGTTAACAAGAAAAGTAGGTCTATTGAAAGATTTAGTGAATACGTCGCTCGAATCAAGCAACAGTGTAGAAGACTACGTAAATAAAATTATGACCACCGCACACAAACTTAGAAATATAGACTTCGAAGTCAATGAAGAGTGGCTCGGGACGTTAATGCTTGCAGGTCTTCCTGATGTATATGCGCCAATGATAATGGGTTTGGAAAGTTCAGGTGTAAAAATTAGCGCTGACTTAGTCAAAACAAAGTTGTTGCAAGAAGTTAAGTCAACAGATTCAAGCGCAGCCCTATACACAAACTTTAAGAAGACACAGAATAATCAATATCCCAATAAACCCAAAGGACCGAGGTGTTACAGTTGTAATAAACATGGCCACTATGCAAAGTTCTGCAAAAATCCTAAGAAAACAACAAACAAACAGAATGCAAATGGAGACAGTACTAATTTTGTTGCAGCGTTTTCAGCCACATTGGAAGGACCAAGTGACAAGTGGTTTGTAGACTCAGGTGCATCCATGCACATGTCTGGAAAGAAGGATTGGATGTACAATGTCACTAAACCACCAGTAAAAAGTATAATGGTAGCCAACAGAGAGCCATTATCAGTAGATGGTATTGGATGTATCAACATTAGTCTACCCCAAGGGAATATTCAGGTGAAAAATGTTCTATATGTTCCTGGTCTGGCAGCTAATCTATTGTCTGTTAGTAGTATAGTTAAAAGTGGTTATAAAATAACATTCAATGACAAGGGTTGCTGTATTCAAGATGCAAATAAAAAAATAATTTGTTCAGCAACACTCAATAATAAACTTTATGTACTAAACACAGTAAATAATTCTGAGACTGCCAATTTATTATCTTATAATGAAAATGTTAATAATACTTATCTATGGCATCTGCGAATGGCTCACTTAAATGTTTCAGATGTAAACAAGCTCTCTGCCTGTGCTGAAGGGGTGACTTTGAACAAAGAGAGATGTGATACTATTAGATGCACACATTGTTCTGAGGGCAAGCAGACTAGACTTCCATTCAACAACGAGGGATCTAGAGCCACACAGCCACTGGAGCTCATTCATTCAGATTTATGTGGTCCGATGGAAAACAAGTCCTGCTCAGGTATGAAATACTTTATAACATTCGTTGATGATTACACTCGGATGGTCCATGTATATCTTATGAAAGACAAACTGAGTGCATTGGAGATTTTTAAAGATTTTAAGTCTAAAGTAGAAGTTAAACTCGAAAGAAAAATAAAAACCCTCAGAACAGATAATGGTAAGGAGTACTGTAATTATCACTTTGAAAACTATTTATCGAATTATGGTATAACTCATCAGACTTCGACACCCTATACTCCTCAGCACAATGGCCTGGCAGAGAGGATGAACCGCACTCTAGTTGAGCGAGCTAGGTGTATGTTGTTCTATGCCAATTTAGAAAAACAATACTGGGCAGAGGCAATAGCTACAGCTGCTTACATCACTAATCGTTGTCCCACTAAGAGCTTAAGTGATAAGACACCCTATGAAATGTGGCATGGGCATAAACCTAATTTATCCCATATTAGAATATTTGGCTCCGATGCCATGGTCCATATCCCAAAGGAGAAGAGACGAAAATGGGACAAAAAGTCGGCAAAAATGATACTGGTGGGATATTGTGATAATACAAAAGGGTACCGCTTATTAGACCCTATAAGTAAAAAAGTTATCAAAAGCCGAGATGTGATTTTTCATGAAAAATTTGATAATAATGTGTCATGTGAAAATTATGTTCCCATTGATATTTGTGGTGAGAGTCTACCTCAGAAAGGCACTAGTTCATCAGGTAAAGATGAGAGCCAGTCAAATTCAAACAAATTAGAAAGTTCTCCCTCTGATAATAAGTTTAAAATTGATTCTGAAGATGAAGATTCTTGTGAGTATCAATCAGGTACAGATGATTTAGATGAGACTTATCAGCCTCCAAGACAAGCATGTGTGTCACAGAATTATGTCAGAAATATTAATTTGAGGCCCCGTAATAAAACTGACAAACAAAATAATATAAGTAGTTTATATTGCCTATACACTGATTTATCTGACCCACAGTCAGTACAGGAAGCCTTGTCATCCTCACATGCTGTGCAATGGAAGAGAGCCATGGATGAAGAATTCAGCTCCTTGATGAAGAACAACACATGGAACTTGACAGATCTTCCGTGCAACAAAAAAGCTCTACCGTCAAAGTGGGTGTTTAAAACGAAGACTGACCAGACTGGAAAAATTGTTCGCTACAAAGCAAGGCTAGTTATAAAAGGATTTGCTCAGAAGAAAGGCATAGACTTTGAAGAAATCTATTCCCCAGTTGTGAGGTATGAAACTATACGCTTTTTACTTAGTTTAGCAGCTAAACATAACATGGATATTGAGCAGATGGACGCTGTCTCTGCTTTCCTGCAAGGAGAAATAGACACTGATATCTACATGGAACAGCCTGAACTATATACACAAGGATCAAAAGTATGTCATTTACTTAAATCCATTTATGGCTTAAAGCAAGCTAGTCGGTTATGGAACATAAAGTTAAATAATGTATTGCAAACCATAGGAATGCACCAATGTAAGACAGACCCATGTGTATACTACAATACAGAAAAGAATACTTACATTGCTGTGTGGGTTGACGATTTACTTATATTTACTTCTCAACAGAGCATGAAGGAAATGTTAAAGAATAAACTAATGCACCACTTTGAAATGAAAGACTTGGGAAAAGCAAGTCAGTGTCTGGGGTTTAATATAACAAGGAATAAGAATTCTATTATGTTGGAGCAGAAGAAATATATAAATGAAGTCTTGGATAGATTCGGAATGTTGGAATGCAATACTGTGAAAACACCTATTGAAGTATCATTAAAATTTAACCATGATGTGAATGACGAAATAAGAACTGATTATCCTTATAGGCAAATCATTGGCTGTTTACTGTACTTAGCTCAAGGCACAAGGCCAGATATTGCATTTGCAGTCAACACACTAAGTAGATTCAACAATGAACCAAAGACTGAACATGTTGCTGCTGTAAAAAGAGTTCTTAGATACTTACAGGGAACTAAAGATCTCAAACTCACTTATACTAAAGATAGTAATGAGAACATCATGGGGTACTGTGATGCAGATTGGGCCAGTGATGTGCTCGACCGCAAGTCGTGCACTGGTTACATATTTTTGTTACAGGGTGGTGCTATTTCATGGTCATCACGCAAGCAGCAGACTGTGGCGCTATCAACAGCAGAGGCTGAGTACATGGCCATGTCTTCAGCTACTCAAGAGGCACTATGGCTACGTCAGCTGAGTGGGGAGCTTTGCTGTGAGCTGGATGAACCTCTCATCATCTTTAGTGACAGTCAAAGTGCTATAAAACTAGCCACTAATGACTGTTATTTGCCTAGGACGCGGCATATTGATATAAGGCATCATTTTCTTAAGTTTCATGTTAACAATTGTAATATTAAATTTTGTTACTGTAAGGGTAGTGAAATGATAGCAGATATTCTAACAAAAGGTACTACCTCTGATAAACATATGTATTGTTTAGCAAAAATGGGGCTTGCGTTCAGGGGTGGGTGTTAGATATCTATGAACGCAACCTGTACTGATTTTTACCACAGAGTGCTACCTCTTTTTACCCTTTTTTTATCTATGTGTCGCGGATACGGAGCAGTGTCTCTCTTCCGGTGTGTGCGCTGTAACGATCACGTCTTTTACAATATACTTTTAATATTATCCGTTCTTTTATTCAAGTTGCTCCACGAAATTCCTTTAAAAATCTATTGTGCCGATAGTCATTTTAGCCAAAAACTTAATAGCCAAGAGCCTCGGCCAACATCTAAAGAGGCTCTCATTGGATGGTTGGATCAAGCGCTTGATACAGAAAGCAGTATTACTGCCTAGAATTTTCCCAACTGTGTTAGAGTCTGCTTCCTTTCTAAACCGGATGCAGCTGGGTACCAGTGTTTTACATGGAGCGACTGCTTATCTGACCTCTACAACCCAGTAACCGAGTAACACGACACCCCTTGGTAAGACTGGTTGTCAGACTTTCTGGCTTCTGATTACCCGTAACGACTGTCAAAGATGTACAAATGACAACGGGAACCATCGTGCTTTCCGAGGCAAGGAGAAGTCTCATTATGACAGATGGTCACTCATCCACAGACCGACCGCGCCAAGCGCAGCTTAACCTATGATCGGTCGACCCATGCGGCTGTTACTTAACCACGAGCTCTTCAAACTAAAAATAAACTGATGTTTGTTTTATTATCTTTCTATTATTATGACTCCCTTTATTTCTCGCTTATTTTTACGCCCGGCTGCAGGCTGCTAGACTGCTGGATACAGGCCTAAAATTGATGTTATACTTGCGTTTAGAATGGAAAATATTTCACGAAAATTCTTTTATAAACTACTATTTTGGTCAACCTTTACATTTATATGATTTATAACAGTATAGTATTTATATTATGGAAACAAATAGCTTACTCACGTAAACTTTCTTTATATATGTTCACCTTGTATATGTTACTAGCTTGAAATTTGGTTATGTTGCGATCCTTAGGGAACGCTTCAAAAGTCTGGGATAAAAGGTATACTATGTCCTTCCCCAAACTCTAATCTACCTCTACCTCTACCAAACATCACAATCGGTTCAGCGAATTAGGCGTGAAAGCATAATAGACAGACAGAGTTACTTTTGCATTTATAAAATTTGTAGGGTATTATCTAACTACGAGTTACATCTTTTTCTACTTTTATTTTGTTTATTGACAAAATTAAGCTATCGATACTTTTCCCCACGAATGGTGCATCACTATACCATAATAAAAAAGTATATATAGACAAAACGGTGACACTGCGATATTTAGTAGCAACAAAGCTACTATGTTTGTCTCTTTTTTTCAAATGAATTCCGCAATGAATTTAAAAGAGATGCAACTTGCTTTGAACTTTGCACTTTTTATTATCCATCTACAGCTTGGCAAAAAAGTCTAGAAACGGAACTAATTTTTTTTATTGCTGGCAGCCGCTGTCAATTAATGTCGTTCTGTGTCGTTCGATGTAAACAAAGTTCGCGAGTTACTTATTTTTTTATTTCGACCATCAAAACGTTAATAAAACCACGTTATAATAAATAAAACCATTCAGAGTACTAGCAAGGAAACAATTTATAATGTTTATAGGCGATATCTGGTCGAACATGAGGCTTAAACTCTTCTTTCCGATCTCGACGATATTTACCAAAGTACCGCCATTATGACAGGTATGTAAGAGTTTGTTTTGATGTATTTAGTTGTATCAAGTGTTAATTTATGATCTCTAATTGGTTTTGAATTGCTTGAATACGAAATAAGTGAAATTTTGAACAATAAACATCGAGCATATAGGTTATGTTTACGTTTTGTCTTTGACACTTTGGTATAGCGCGACTAGATTATTTTGATACTTGAGTGGCTTGAGCCTTGATACTCTGCAATATGTAAATTCGATTTCTACATAACCTTATCTATGAGTGTGATCACAAGATAATATAATACTTGTTATAACTAGCATTTAAAAACCACAAAAAAAACTTGATAGGTACCGTAAACTTTTTACATTAATTATTGATAGAGGTTTAATCATTTTTTTTATCTTTATAGGAAGCACCGAACGTGCATTTCAATCTATAACCGAGTATGAGTTCAAAAGAATTCATGCCAGCATGTTAACAAAATAGAAGAGGAGTATTATGAATTTATGAGAGGGCTCGTACTTGGACATAAAACGTTTAGGAATCAATCTCCAACATGATAGCGCAGTGCCTTTGAATCTGAGTGTGACTCAGATGAGTTTATGGCTAGCTCTAGCCAAGACATGGATGTGGCGGGCGTGGAATATTTAGAGGAAGATTTATTGAAATCAAATATAATAACGCTATATTCATACGCCTTTTTTTTATACCCAAAAAAAATTGTAAACACAGGAGTGCTTACATTATTAGTGCTAATAAGTAATTTGTATTCAGACGACGTGAATACTTGTTATTACATTTTATAATACTTACTGATTTTAATTAATTATAAAAATACAGCTTAGTATCAAGACGATAGCATGGTACGCTATACGGTCGCAGCGGGTTGCCACACGAACGGTAAAGTGGCGCCCCTATTAATTTCTACTCTTTTGTGCCAAGCTGTATGTTTAATTCTATATCTTTGGTTTTGATAACGTGCTGGCATGAGTTTTATTCTTCTGATCCTACTCGGGTTTAGATTGAAATGCACGTTCGGTGCTTCCTATAAAGGTTTAACATTTGATTAAAACTTTGTCAACATTAAACGTAAAAAGTCTACGGTATCTATTTTTTTGTAATATTCTAATGCTAGCTACAACAAGTATTATAATATTATCTTGTGATCACACTCATAGATAAAGTTATTTAGAAATCGAATTAACATATTGCGGAGTATCAAGGCTAGCCACACAAGTATCAATTAATCTAGGCGCGCTACACCAAAGTGTCAAAGACAAAACGTAAATATAACCTATATGCTCGATGTATATAACTTATTATTTCGAATTTAAGCAATTCAAAACAAAATAGAGTTCATAAATTTACACTTGATACAACTAAATACAACAAAACAAACTCTTACATACCCGTCATAATGACGATCTCGAGGATACTTACCAAAGTATCGGAAAGAAGAGTTTTAGCCTCATGTTCGACCAGATATCGCTTATAAACCTTACTAGTAGTCCGAATGGTTTTATTTATTACTAGCTTCTGCCAGCGACTTCGTCCGCGTGGAATAGTGGTGCTCCGCTCCTATTGGTCTTAGCGTGATGATATATTGCCTATAGCCTTCCTCGATAAATGGACTATCTAACACTGAAAGAATTATTTAAATCGGACCAACAAAATGACAACATTTCCCTTCACTGCTCTGCTCCTATTGATTGTAGCGTGATGAAAAGTATACTATAACCATCTCAGGAGTATGACAAATAATTGTACTAAGTTTCGTTAAAATCCGTCGAGTAGTTTTTGTTTCTATAGAGTTATACAGACAGACAGACAGATAGACAGACAGACAGACAAAAATGTTACTGATTGCATTTTTGGCATCAGTATCGATCCCTAATCACCCCCTGATAGTTATTTTGGAAATATATTTCATGTACAGAATTGACCTCTCTACAGATTTATTATAAGTATAGAAGATAACGTAGTTTTATTGCAGTTTTGATGGTCGAAATAAAAAAATAAGTAACTCGCGAACTTTGTTTACATCAAACGACATTATTTTGAGGTGTCGCCAGCAATAAAAAAAAAGGTTCCGTTCTCTGGAAAAACGTAGATTAATTTTATTGAATTTGCCATAACATTACTGATCCTCATTATACAACGTGTAAAAAAAATGAGCAATAAAATTTAAGCGGGCTACACATTCGGTGATAACAAATCTTTTACGCCGTATTAGGAACTGGAAATCTTATGGGATCTTATAGTTTTCCAACAAAAAGAAGTAACAGTTTTTGTTAAAAAAAAAATAGGTTACAGCCCTAAAAATGTGTTAATAAACTCAAATTTGAAAATCAATAATGCCGAGTTCGCAAATATGGTCCCCTTTATTTTTTACCTATTCATCAACTAGCCTAATAAGCCTAATAAAATTTAGTGAAAAAAGATTATGAAAAAAAAAAGTTAACAGATTTAATAATAAGATTTTGTCAGTAGCATCTATACTTGATATATGTACATACCCTTAAATATTATTGCTTATTTTTTTTACACATTGTATAAATCCATGTCGACCTATAAATATTTATGATGAAAAAAATAAATCCTGGAATGACGTAGAAAGGATAATTAAGAAATGGATAAGCTTTAGATTACAGGTGTTGTATAAGTGAGGTTGTATGTAGTTGTCATGTTGTGTTTCTTCGAGTTTATACATAGTGTATCCGATTGAAAGGTAAAAAAAAAATTGCGTCATTTTTTGACATAAAACGTCACGTCATACGTCACGCTTACGACAAGAGATTCGGAGTTCATCATATTAAGGTGAATTTTGCAAGCAAAATATTATCCTGTAGTACCTGCAATCTAATTCAGAAATCAGATGTCCTCGCTACTATATCTAGGGAGCCGATAAAATATAATGTAAACGACATGAGGAGTGCTACAGACGACATAGGTCGGTGAGCGAAATGTCGATAGAGTATGTGCCGGTGAGTGAGGGGGAGCAGGACGAGCCCATCGAATTGCCAACCGAGGATGACGGCTCACTGCTGCTGAGTACTGTGGCAGCGCAGTTTGCAGGTGCTAGCGGGCTTAAGTATCGCGCCGCAGGGCGTCTCCGAGGCCTGCGGCTTGTTGACGAGCGCCTGTCGCCGCCGGCCGAAGGCTGGGGAGCGCACCGCTACTGGTGTGCCTTTCCGCGTGCCTCGCCCGAGCCCACGCCGCGTCCACGCTGTTCTGACCTCATTGTGTTGGGCCTGCCTTGGAAAACCGGCGAGGATGCGGTGCGTGATTACTTTTCCGCTTTCGGTGAACTTCTTATGGTGCAGGTGAAACGTGACGCAAAAACTGGTTTGTCTAAAGGATTCGGATTTATTAAGTTCGCGGAATATGAGTCGCAATTGCGCGCGCTCGGACGACGCCACATGATCGACGGGCGCTGGTGCGACGTGCGCATCCCCAATGGCAAGGACGGCGGTGCCGGCGCGCACCGCAAGGTGTTCGTGGGCCGCTGCACTGAGAGCCTTACGGCGGACGACCTGCGAGAGTATTTTGGTGCGTTCGGCCAGGTGACGGACGTGTTCGTTCCACGGCCATTCAGAGCGTTCAGTTTCGTCACGTTCCTGGAGCCCGAGGTGGCGCAGTCGTTGTGCGGGCAGGACCACATCATCAAGGGTGTATCGGTGAACATCTCTACGGCGTCGCCAAAGCGTGAGCGAGGCGCGCGCGGCTCGCAGCTGTTGGGATGGGGGCTGGTGGAGGGTGGTGGCCGCGTTTTCAACTGGGCGGGTGACGCCTGGCCTCCGCAGGCCGCTCCCGCACCCGCGCCTCCGCTCGACAAGCCCTACCTAAAGTATGAGTGACATTACTGTGTACATAACTTCTATCCAGGACCTGGCTCATGCCTGCATGCTCTTTGTTGATCACTGTCAAATTTTATATGAAATGTGTAAATAATAATATAATATAGTATGATGTTGTCCTGATGTTTTAATTACTAGTTATTGTGGGTAGCTTCATTACATAAATTACATCTTTAAGTGTAATATTCTACTATATATTTGACCACAGAGTTCTGGACCTTTGGAAGCCTTTGACAAAACTGTAATGATAACACATAACTTGTGATTCTGTGTATACTATAGAAATGGACCCAGGGGCAATCTCCGGTACCCATACTTATCTATCAAAACATGGAAAGAAACTACTTGGGCTAATGTGATGGGGTGCTTTAGGATATGGGAAACTATGATGCTTGCTGAACAATTTAATAATTGCAGGCGGATCTTCAGACCTCAGGTTGCAACCAGGCTTTTAACTTATCTATTAATATTCCTCCTGTTACAGCATCACTGGCCTCCCTCACTCCTTAAAACGAAGCCTTCACCCTCCGATTCTTCTGGTTTTTGACTCTGCTCTAGCAGCTACACTCTGGACAGCAAGCCCAAGGTTGAAGACTTGTTCATTGTCATTGTTCTAAAATTCAAAATTCTAACCCCCTAAAGTATCTTTATCATACGCCGTTGGCCCGGGTTACAATTTAGGCAAGTATTTCTAGTGGCTGGTTATTATGCTAGCCAGTTACCGCTTCGTGTTTTTATTTCTGTCTGTTGGCAGCACCTCACATTAAGTTAAGATGCTGCGGAAGATTGCTCACCCAAGCTCAAATAGTGCATATTCTTCTTGCCTTGAAGACTCCTAAATTATAGAAATCAGGGAACTCAACCGCCAGCAGCGAATTCCACTCCTGGCTATTTTGCATGTGACATGAAGAATCTAAAGTTAAAGAGTTACAAATCATAATGCGCATGCAATTATAGTACACAATTGGTTTGTAACTAAAGTGTAAAATAAAAACCTACAAAAAAATACAACAGACTTCTAAAAAAATATTTAAAATATCGCTCTAGAAGTTGGTGGCAAAAATACACACAATAGTAACTTAATTGTTAGACACCGACTTCTAAAGCGATGTTTTAAAATTTAGTTCTCTCTTTGTTCCATCACTGGCCCACACCACTGTGGAGAAGGCAAATTTGTTTGTAAATCTCTTTACCGAATCTTTTCGTCTGGATACAAACAGCTACACCTCCAACCCATCGAGCGGATGCGAGACGTTTAAGTCTGATATCCCAATCCGCCAAAAAGAGGTCTTTATCCTCTTTATCCTTACTTTGCGCAATCCAGAGGTGAACAAAGCCAGTGGCCCTGATGGAATACCAGCTATAGTTCTTAAGACTTGTGCACTTGAGTTGTCTCCGATCTTGACATCACGCCTTTTTTGTCTTTCCCTGGCGTAAGGACGTCTGGAAGCAACCTAACGTCCAGCCTGTGCCCAAAAAAGGCAGTCGGGCTGAACCTGTCAATTATAGACCCATCTCGGTAAGAGTACCTATGTATCTGCCTAGCCTTTTCTCAACTATGTTAGGGTCGGCTTCCAGTCTTAACCAGATGCAGCTGAGTACCAGTGTTTTACATGGAGCGACTGCCTATCTGACCGCCACAACCAAGTTCCCTTCAATATCCTTGAGCTAAGTGAGGCTGATGCACTCGTCATACTCATGAACGGGTGCCGTCAGTCGGGACTGGTCAGCTTCTAGCTGCTATGGCAAACAATTTAGGCTTCTACTTTGCGGTTTCAGTTTTTGCATACCTATATATATATATATATATATATTGATCTACGTGATCCTCACGTTACACGACTATTTCTAACAAGAACAATTATTGATTTTAAAAGAGTATCCATGGCGTTTACCCTTTCTTCTCCATAAGACCCACTTTTGGAAACGTGCACCGACTTTCTAGCTTTGATTTTTTATAAGAACCTGTAACTGGTCTACATAAAATAAAAACCTTTTGGCATGACTTGACAACCCAGTTACTGGGTAACACGATACCCCTTGGTAAGACTTTCTGGCTTTTGACTACCCGTAACGACTGTCAAAGATCTACAAATGATAACTGGCACCAACAGGTTAACATGATGCTTTCCGAGGCACGGAGGAGTCTCGCTATGATAAGGATGGTCACCCATCCACGGACCGACCGCGCTAAGGCAGTCGACCCGTGCGGCTGTTACTTAGCCACGAGCTCCTCGCTTTGTAATACATAGTATCGAACGCATAATGAACAACCGGCTCCGAAATACTTAGAACTCCTAGAAGCAAATGAGGATATCATTTCGCAATCGGTCAACGGGCGATCTTCTAGCGTATGCCGCTCACATCAGGAGCGAGATCAGCTAGAAATACGGGAAAGCTATTACGGTTTGTCTCGACATCTTGAAGGCATTTGACAGAGTCAGGCATGACAGCCTTATCAGCAAGCATGCACGAGCGCGTGGGTCAAAGATCCATTCGCTATGGCAAGCCATGATATAGCGTTTTAACTGGGCCCTAAAAGCAGTCTCCTTTTGGGGTGATGCAAACCTGGTTAAGTTCAACGCTTCTAACGGCCAGTTTCAATATCCCATCAATCCGTAGATTTGCTTACTAGAGATAGATTTTTGACATTATTTGTATGGACCTTATGTCAAAATTCTATCTGTAGTAAGGAAATCTACGGATTAATGGGATATTGAATCTGGCCATAAGACCCGGCGTTTCCAGTTCACTCCGACTTTCCAATAGCGTAATCGTGTCGATTACTGACGACCTCGAACTTCTTAGTGCTACTCTAAGGTCGAATCTCAACTTTAGCTCGACATTGAATCCAAGGCATAATTAGCTGCAAAAGTGCGTGACAGGCCACGCGCAGTAGGGTTCCGTAGACCTACGCGTAGTAGTAGTTGGTAGACTATAACTCTGTAACCGGTTAAGCCTTAAATAAGCCGTGATATTTTTCCTTTTTACTTAATTACATGTGCTACGTCTATGGATTTAGTCACATTTTTAGGTAGGTACAGCCATTCAAAAGTTACAGGGGGGGGGGGGGACGCTCGTATCGAACAAGAATTTGCACTTTAAAGCTAGATATTTCGCAAATGGATCCCTAAATTGAAAAATGGTCTTCACGCTTTTCCTTTATTTTTGAAAGACCCATCCAATGATACCTCACACGACGGGATACATGAGAAAAAATATTCATCCCCACTTGTAAAAAAATATTTTTCTTAATTTTATTTTATTTATTTAAACTTCATGTACAGCAGTGATACATAGGCGGACCATATACCACCATACCATATTTTACCACTTTATAGTCGTTATCAATATACATATTCATACCAAATTTCAGCTTTTTAGTATCAAGAACCTCTGAGCTATGCCGCGGACGGACAGACAGACTGACATGGCGATCCGTCTTATTACAAAAAACTCAAAAGTGGGATTAAACCAGAACTTAAAGATCTAGGTTTGTTACAGTATTAAAGAAAGTATCAGTACCAAAATGTGTTTGTATTACAAAACGTCGACGATGCAAGGATCAGCTGGTATAGTCCGACATAGGTAGCTATAGAAGAACGTGGCTAACAGGTGAACTAACGCTAACCACCATCTTGAAATGTCATTTTTAGTGATAATGATACCAAATAATGGATTTTTTTTTTTTAAGTAAACCATTACATGATAAATAGCAATTTATTAATTCATCATTTACGTTTTAATAATAATCTTAAATTGAAAATAATAAAATGCAATATTTAAACGTTTAACACATATTTGGATGTTAGTAAGGTAAGTGGCTCACAAGCCGAAACCCTCCTGATTATTAAGTAGTCACTGCGGCCGATGGATATCTACAACACCAGAGGCATCACAGATCATCATTGCCCATTCTAAACTATTTCAAGGACAAGATCTAGTTTGAATATTTTTTGTTAGTCTGGTGAGACTGACGCTAGACTGAACGTGTGTTTAATACCCGTCAGTCTGATGCCAGTCAATGTCAGTCACCACTTAGACATCGATGGAGTTGCACGCCGTGTCGTCGCCTGCGCCGTCTCCCCGCTACTCCCGACATCTCCTTGACAACCATTGGCCCCGGAAAAAGAATTTATTCTTACTTTGGAAGTTTTACCTATTCTTCTTTCTTTCCACTTTTTACACCACCGCTTTCTTTTTCTACTCTAAAACAAATTTTGTTCGATACCCGACACGCACTTGGCCGTTTTTTTTATTTGTTGTAGGTATTTGTCTCCGTCCCGAATAGCAGAATAACTAATAAACATCAGAAAAAAAAACCGGCCAAGTGCGTGTCGGGCCACGCGCAGTAGGGTTCCGTAGTAGGAGTTAGTTAGTCGACTATAACTCTGTAACCGGTTAAGCCTACTTAGCCGTGAGAGTTTTCCTTGTAAGTTCATTACATGTACTACGTCTGTGATTTTTTTCACATTTCTAGGTACAGCCATTTAAAAGTTAGAGGGGGGGTAACTCGTATCGAACAAAAATTTGCACTGAAAAGCTAGATATTTCGCAAATGGCTCGCTTAACCAAAAAATGGTCTTCACACACCCATAATATTTTTGAAAGACCTATCTAACGATACCCCACACGGAGGGGTACACGAGAAAAAAAATATTCATCCCCAATTTACGTGTTTAAAAAAAATATTTTTCAAAATTTTATTTTATCACTTTTTGGGCGTGATCAATATACATATCCATACCAAAGGACCATGGGCAAAAATGTATGAGCTCCGTCCCCACCTACCAACACAAATGGAACTGGTGCCAATTGTTCCTATAGCATCCACTATTTGATATAAAACCTTTTTTTTTACATAAATCAGTGGGGTTATAAAAATAATTGATTATTAACAAGCCGGCCCGGCGAACTTCGTACCGCCACATAATTATTTTTTTTTCGTTATTTTTCCAATGTTTTAATAGTTATTCTGCTACTTGGGATGGAGACAAATACAACAAATCAAAAACCATGAAAATTGGTCTAGCCGTTCTCGAGTTATCCTCACAATGCTTATAGTAAGGAAATAAAAATATTGAGTGTATTATTATTGCTCATTAGAAGAGCTCATGGCTAAGTAACAGCCGCACAGATCGACCGATTAAATGCACTTGCATATGCATGCAAACGCGTTTTCATGTTGCTGCGATTCTTCAGTGGGTTGCAGTGGCGCAGTATGGGTGGAGGCTAGGTGGTCATGAACCCGAAGAAGCCGTGATTGGTTGCTGGCTGGGTGACAAGCTGGTTGCTGCTCGATAATGGTAGGAGGTTATAGTATAGGTATAGTTCTTAATGAGAAAAAAACTAAATGCATTCGATTTTCTTTACCAAATGTAAAAAGTAGCGAATGTGACATTATACTAAATGGTGAAAAACTAGAATTTGTAAATCAGACAGTTTTCCTTGGAATCACTCTAGACGATACATTGCAATGGGGACCCCACATAACATCTTTAGCGGGTCGTCTAAGCTCAGCCGCTTATGCTGTAAGAAAAATCAGGCAGCTAACGGATGTGGATACAGCAAGACTTGTTTATTTTAGTTACTTCCACAGCATTATGTCTTATGGCATTTTGTTGTGGGGACGAGCTGCTGACATTGAATCCATATTTATTCTACAAAAAAGAGCTGTCAGAGCCATATATAATTTACGTTGTCGCGAATCTCTTAGAGAACTGTTTAAAAATATTAATATTATGACGGTACCTTGCCAATTCATCTATGAAAATATTATGTATGTTAGAAAAAATCTTCATTTGTTTGATAAAATATGTGATAGACATGATTACAATACTAGGAATAAGAACAAACTAGCTCTACCACAGTTCAGATTATCTAAGGTACATACATCTTTCATGGGATACTGTGTTAAATGTTATAATAAAATACCAGAAAACATTTTAGAGCTAAATGAGAAAAAATTTAAAACTTACATAAAAGCCACGCTCTGTAAGCAAGCATATTATAAACTAGATGATTACATTCAGGATAAACATGCTTGGAAACATGCTGGTCCTGCTCCATAGGACAACCTTGACAATATCAAACTGATTGCAAACTTTAAAATCATAATTATGTAATATAAATATTTCTTATTACTATATTTCTTTTTACTATATAAATTGCATTTATCTTCGACACAACAATAAAAAAATGTAAATGTGAATACCATGTAGCTACCAAATAGACTTCCTACCTTACCATTTTTTATTTATTTATTTTTAAATTTTGATTCTACATGATCTTCGCATGTTATTATTTTATGTATACATGAAAATTGTTAAAACTTATTTAAAAAGAGTAACCATGGAGTTTCTTGCCCGTTCTTCTCCATAGGAAACTACTTTTTGGAATGGGCAACTAAATTCTTTCTTTTTTGACTTTCAAAAGTGCTTGTAATTAGGCCTAATTGAAATAAATGATTTGAATTGAATTGAATTGGTTGAGGGAGAGTTGACGACGATGTTGAAGCTCATGACATCAGGAGATTTGGCTGATGTTGATCACGCCTGGGTTACCAATATGGAGTATTACATCACATTATACACCGCCGTCCACACACAGTACACAGTATCAAATTCAGTTATCACCAAGTCCTTTATCGTGCACGAAATATTTGCATAGAAACGTTAGGATACTAGGAAAACCCAATGCATTTCAGCAACGTCCCCATAGTAAAAAAACATCAGCTTGATAAGATGTATCAATTGAGCTACATTTCATTGTTGTTGATGGGTGGGGACGATTCCGCCCATGGTCCTTTCAGCTTTCTAGTATCAAGAACCTCGGAGCTATGCCGCGGACAGACAGACAGACAGACGGACATGGCGAAACTATAAGGGTTCCTTGTCGGACTACAGAACCCTAAAAAACCGGCCAAGTGCGTGTCGGGCCACGCGCAGTAGGGTTCCGTAGTAGAAGTTAGTTAGTCGACTATAGCTCTGTAACCGGTTAAGCCTACTTAGCCGTGATAGTTTTCCTTGTAATTTCATTACATGTACTACGTCTGTGATTTTTTTCACATTTCTAGGTACAGCCATTCAAAAGTTAGAGGGGGGGGTAAGTCGTATCGAACAAAAAAATTCACTTAAAATCTAGATATTTCGCAAATGGCTCGCTTAACTGAAAAATGGTCTTCACACACCTATAATATTTTTGAAAGACCTATCTAACGATACCCCACACAAAGGGGTACGCGAGAAAAAAAATATTCATCCCTATTTTACATGTTTGGGAGCTACCCTAAAAAAAAATATTTTTCAAAATTTTATTTTACCACTTTCTCGGCGTGATCAATATACATATCCATACCAATTTTCAGGTTTCTAATAACAAAAACCACGGAGCTATGCCGCGGACAGACAGACAGACAGACAGACAGACAGACGGACAGAGCGAAACTATAAGGGTTCCTTGTCGGACTACGGAACCCTAAAAACCGGCCAAGTGCGAGTCGGACTCGCGCACCGAGGGTTCCGACCATTGGAAAGAAAAAATACGCAATAAAGTCGCAATTATCTTGTTTTTTTCCGACCGCATAATTAAGTTCGTTTGTAGAGGAAAATTGCTGATTACTTAAAAACTACTTACTAGATCTCGTTCAAACCAATTTTTAGTTTTATCATTCTCTTATTTTAGAAGTTACAGGGATTACACACATTTTACAACTTTAGACGTGCCTCTCGCGACAAATATTCAGTTTTGAAAAAAAATTATATTAGAAACCTCAATATCATTTTAAAGAACTATATTATACCCCACACGTATGGGTTTGATGAAAAATTTTTTTTTGAGTTTCAGTTCTAAGTATGGGGAACCCCCAAAATGTATTGCTTTTTTTCTGTTTTTGTGTCAAAATCTTAGTGTTTCACAGAATACATCTACTTACCAAATTTCAAAAGTATAGTTCTTATAGTTTCGGAAAAAAATGGCTGTGACATACGGACGGACAGACAGACAGACATGACGAATCTATAAGGGTTCCGTTTTTTGCCATTTTGCTACGGAACCCTAAAAATATTTTCGATTTGTCTTACGTAGTAGGTATCCATACCTACCTACCTATCGTAGGTTTTGATAGTAGGTATGTTTTGTATTGCAGATTTTCCTAAGCGAATGACCACAACTTACGTTCCGTATTATCCACAGATAGATAGTTGTTTGTTATTGGTTATTTGGTTTTGCTAAAAAAGTACCTAAGATTAAAAAAAACTCAAACTCTTTTTTCTATGAAATCGGCGACGCACTTGTATTGATAAGTTATATAATTATCATTTGCGGTAGGTAGACAAAAATCGCTGAAAACTGTCTACGTATATCATTAACAAATAAATCAGTAAGATAATTATATAATTAGCTTTTGATATTTTTCATCAACACCACTGGCCCACTCCTGTTTTCCTGTCTAACAAGAAAATATCAATTATTTGAAGTCCTTGTTTTCTTCAAAGAGTTGAGTAACCATTAAGTTATGTACCTAGTGAAGGTGAAGGATTCTCGTCAGATACAAGTTCATCGTAAATACTTAGCAGCCCAGTCGACACGCGCGGTACCGCTGCCTACAGCTGTTGTCTCTGAAACATTTCAAAACGATCCTAATCTTAATGCAGCGTTCGCCTGCTCTTCTAATAGGAAAGATCAAGTCGCCAATGTACCTCTATGCGCACGTAGAGGCAGCTGCCGAAACAGAGAGGTGTCTATTCGTGAACCTGTGACGTAGCGCGCCGCGCTGAGGTAGGCGGCGGCCGCGGCGCCGGCAGCGCGAGGCGCGGGGGGGGCCGCGGCGGCCCCGGGCCCCGCGCCGGCCCCCGCGCCCGCGCCCGCGACGCTGCGCCCGCCCGCCACACGCCGCAGCGGCGCCTCGTGCACTACCTCACCCCTGCGCCGTACGTATAACATTGCATAAATAAAAAAAAGCATAAAAAATAAAACCGACTTCCAAAAAAAAACTGAAAAGTAAAAAAAAATAGTATACAAGACACCGACTTCTAGAGCGATGTTTTGGTCGTAAAGCGTTTAAATAAAAAATATTTTTTACTTTTCAGTTTTTTTTGGAAGTCGGTTTTATTTTTTTGTAAAAAGTTTTTTTATTTTTTCGCTTTTCAGTGTCTCGGTCTTGCTATCTTAACAAAATAAACACACCACTTTTTTAGGTTGTAATAAGCGTAAATAACCAAATCATCTAAGTATTTGGTATATCAGCAAGTAGAGATAAATCGTTATTTTTGATATATTTATAAAACAGTTGAACCGGTAGTGATAAGATTTATATGGGACCACTTCGGAAGTATCTCCTTTCGAACAAAAAAAATTCAAAATCGGTCCACAATTGGCGGAGTAATCGCGTAACAAACATACAAAAAAAAACATACCGTCGAATTGAGAACCTCCTCCTTTTTTGAAGTCGGTTAAAAATGCATAAATTCGATGATTAAACGGGTACCTACTACACAGATTACACTACACTTAATCAGGGTCCTTTACTTAACCATAAATAAGAGAAATGTAATAAGGGAAAGGTGCCTTGTGTGTAAAGTGGAATAAGGAAGCCCTTAATTCAGGCCTATTAGTTAGGAGACCTGTTTTGTATATTGTGTAGGTAGGTACTTAGACGAAACTACTTCTCCAACCAAAAGTGCAATACATAGCATGTACCCGAGTATATCTGCAAACCGGTCGCGCAGTGGCGTTGGCTGGACTGCATGGAGTGGAACCGTCGAGACAGGTGACCGAGGCAGGTCCACCACGTTGTCGATTTCACCGCGAGCTACGCTTCTGCAACAACGCAGGCTCAGTAGGTACAAATATTGTGTAGATTACCCAACATCAGATACAGACGATACTAACCTTACAGCTTGGCAAAAAAGAGTAGAAATTAATAGAGTTTTCGACTTTACCGTTCGTGTGGCAACCCGCTGCGACCGTATAGCATACCAGCCTATCGTCTTGATACTAAGCTGTATTTAACTACTTTGATTTATGTTTAATTAATTAAAATCAGTAAGTATTATAAAATGTAATAGCCATGTGTTCAAGTGTTCATGTAACTGAATACAAAATTACTTATAAGTACTAATAATGTAAGCGCTCCTGAGTTTACAACATTTTTTTGGGTATAAAAAAAAGACATGAATATAGCATTATTATAATTGATTCCAATAAATCTTCCTCTAAATATTCCACGCCCTCCACATCCATGTCTTGGCTAAAGCTAGCCATAAACGCATCTGAGTCACGCTCAGATTCAAAGGCACTGCGCTATCATGTTGGAGATTGATTCCTTAACGTTTTATGTCCACGTACGAGCCGTCTCATAAATGCATAATACTCCTTTTCTATTTTGATAACGTGCTGGCATGAATTCTTCTGATCCTACTCGGTTATAGATTGAAATGCACGTTCGGTGCTTCTTATAAGGATTAAAAATTTGATTAAACCTCTATCAATATTAAACGTAAAAAGTCTACGGTATCTATTTTTAGGGTTCCGTAGCCAAATGGCACGCAAAAAACGGAACCTAAAAAAAATATATGATGTCGATTGCCATGCAAACTTCCATTGAAAATTGGTTTGAACGAGATCTATTAAGTAGTTTTTAGTAATCAGCAATTTTCCCCTACAAACAAACATAATTATGCGGTCGGAAAAAAACAAGATAATTGCGAATTTATTGCGTATTTATTTTTTTCAATGGTCGGAACCCTCGGTGTGCGAGTCCGACTCGCCCTTGGCCGGTTTTTTTTTGTAAGATTCTAATGCTAGCTACAACAAGTATTATATTATCTTGTGATCACGCTCATAGATAAAGTTATTTAGAAATCGAATTTACATATTGCACAGTATCAAGGCTCTAGCCACACAAGTATCAATTAATCTAGGCGCGCTATACCAAAATGTCAAAGACAAAACATAAATATAACCTATATGCTCGATGTTTATTGATCAAAATTTCATTTATTTCGTATTCAAGCAATTCAAAACAAAATAGAGTTCATAAATTAACACTTGATACAACAAAACAAACTCTTACATACCTGTCATAATGGCGGTACTTTGGTAAAAAATATCGTCGAGATCGGAAAGAAGAGTTTTAGCCTCATGTTCGACCCGATATCGCCTATAAACCTTATAAATTGTTTCCTTGCTAGTACTCCGAATGGTTTTATCTATTACTAGCTTCTGCCCGCGACTTCGTCCGCGTGGAATAGTGGTGCTCCGCTCCTATTGGTTTTAGCGTGATATATAGCCTTCTTCAATAAATGGGCTATCAAACACTGAAAGAATTTTCAAATCGGACCAGTAGTTCCTGAGATTAGTAGCGTACGCAAAAAAACTAACTTTTCTGGTTGATTTCTTACACCTTGTGTCCGAAAAACCCAAATATCTTACGGAACCCTATTTTTTTTCCAAAATAAAATTTAGCCTATGTTACTCGTGGATAATGTAGCTTTCGAATGGTGAAAGAATTTTTAAAATCGGTCCAGTAGTTTTTGAGCCTATTCATTACAAACAAACAAACAAAGTTTTCCTCTTTATAATACATATTAGTGTAGATAACGTAGCTTTATTGCCGTTTTGATGGTCAAAATAAAAAAATAAGTAACTCGTGAACTGTGTTTACATCAAACGTCATTATTTTGAGGTGTTTGTTGCCAGGAATAAAAAAAATTTGTTCAGTTTCTAAACTTTTTTGCCTAGCGGTAATAATCAACAAAATTTAAGTTTTTAAGAAAACTATAAACTTCCTGCTTAAAATGGGTTTGCTGGTACCTACATCTTATTTAAAAATATTTTGCATAATGCTAATGGAACATACCTCCTCGCTCGCGAAGCAGGCGGAGGCAAAACTAGCGCAGCGCCTACCGCAAAGTATGGAAACCTGTAATCACAAAGAAATTAAGATCTGTTTTTGTCTTTTTTTTAAACATATCTACCTATTTGAAACATTACTATAAAAATACCGAAGTGCTTGTGGGGCAGTGGGACGATCCCGCGGAGGATAGCGCATGAGAGCGGCCAGCAGCGCCAGCGCGGGTGGAGAGGCCGACGGCACGACGCGCGCTAGCGGCACGCCGGCGCTCGACGGGAAGCGGAAGCGCAGCGCGTCGGCCAGCGCGTAGCCCTCCGGCCAGTCGTCTCTGTCCGGCGTCCCCAGCACGGCGCATATCTTGTGCAGCTGGTCGATTTCGGAGTTCCCCGGGAACAGCGGCCGGCAGGTGTACAGTTCCGCCATGATGCAGCCGAGCGCCCACAGGTCTATGGGCGCCCCGTAGCGCGTGTCGTGCAGCAGCACTTCGGGTGCGCGGTACCACCGCGTCGACACGTAGTCAGTGTAAGGCGGCCGCGAGCGCACCTCGCGTGCCAGCCCCAGGTCGGCGATCTTGACGAGTTCCGGTCCGGCACACAGCAAATTTTCCGGCTTCAGATCTCGGTGGAAAAACCCATGTCTGTGCATATGTGCCAACCCCTGCAATACCTGGTATACAATGTTCCTCAACACCGGTTCGGGGAAGGCGCGCTCTGCGTCGCGTATCAGCTGGTATAGGTTACCCCGCATGTACTCGAACACGAAGTATAGCGTATCGTTCTCTCGAATAACTTCGCGTAACTTGACAATGTTCGCATGATTCAACTTCTTAAGTGACTTGACCTCGCGCAGGCTCATGGCCTCGTCCCACGAGTAGTACTTGCGCTTCATACGCTTGATGGCCACCTTCTCGCCCGAGTCGCGGCGCTGTGCCAGCACCACGGAGCCGTACGTGCCGTCGCCGAGCTGCTGCAGTACCACGTATCGGTTCATGGCGACGCCGTCTGCCCGCCTCTATATAGTGCACGCCTCCGTTTTCGCACACCACATGTTCCTGCTCGGATATGAGAGGTTAGATGCCGCCTGGCTGCAAATAGAGCTTGCTACAAGGGGTCCGTACAATGATTTAGTTTGAATGTTGTTACATACAGTAAGGTGGGATCACAGAGTACGCAATTCGCGGGATAACTATACAGTACATATATTATGTTTAAATATCGCACAAATACCTATTTAAAAGGCGAAACCTGCTTACTACTTAAGTGGTAAATAAAAAAGTTATAAATATTAAAGAATCAACATTTTTGACATTACTCAAATGATTTAGTTTTTTTATTGTTTGCAAAACGACACAGGTTTATCAAAGATCCTTAATATTTGATTTTAGGTACTTAGATGGGTTACAGTTTTGGCGTCGCGTATTCGTGTTAGCGCGTTTAGAAACACCTTTACGATAAACAATAAAAATACACACTAATAATCTTGTCTTGTACATGCTATATTGCTTGATATTGCTCTTTGATGTTTTGTAGAAATCGTTTCTATGGCAACCATGTAGTATTGTATTCTCTTTGGCAACCATGTGCTTGTGCTAATATCCATGTGTGTGTGTGTGTGTGCAATGGGGATATGGAGGGTCGAAGGAAGGAGAACTATCTCTATGTATGAATGTCTCCGTTGATGAACGTGTTAAATAAGGATAGAACCAGATGGAGCTACAGTAGTCCACCGGGTAAATTTTTAAAAACTTCAATTTTGTTGATTATTAGTTAGTGTTGCATTCAGCATACTTGAAGTATGCCGTGATACCCCAATGGTTTTAAACTTAATTGAGAATTACCTAGATAACTTGTTTGCGTTTATGTGAAGAGGACGGCAATAATTTCGATATTGCCATGCTCTGGTTTTTACCAATTTTATGGGGTATTTTAGTGTTGGTTAATGTCGCATCGCATATTAATCGCCATATTGCCGCTTGCATAATTTCAATTCTCGTGTGGTCTGTCGGACACTTGTCAAATTGTTACGCAATAAATTCGATCTTTTTTGTCTATGGCCCGAGCCATTCGCTTCGAAATGTTGCCACTGTATTAATTGCATGTCGGTAAATATGTATTTCTACTTTTTGTTTCGTTTTTATATACTTTTATTAATATTGTTTATTTAATTGTTTATTTAATTGTTTTGATATTGTTTACTAATAGTAGTACATATTGTTAATTGTTCTGAGACAATGTCATGCCGGTTAACGCTGAAAACCAGCGCCGTGGACTTCTGCCTTTGTGCCCGGGCCACTGCATTATGCTGAGCGTTAGTTGTTTCGCGTAGTGGTGACGCATTTATTAGATTGTTTCCTTTTATGCCTAGTTTTAGATTAAACACCCATTTGTTTTTTGTTTTATGTTTCATAAAATAAGAATATTTAAAATATTTATTATATTTTGTATGTGCGTTACTGCACCCAAATAAACTGTTTTTCTTTCTTCATTAATTTATTTTATTGGTTTGGGTAAGTTTACTATTATAAATAAAAATCATATTAGTCTAGTTTTGTTGTATCAGATTTTATTATAATACTAGCTGCCCCGCGCGACTTCGTTCGCGTGGTATGCAACTCCTAACCAACTCCTACCCAACTCCTACTCAACTCCTACCCAACTCCTACCCAACTCCTACCCAACTCCTACCCAACTCCTACTCAACTCCTACCCAACTCCTACCCAACTCCTACCCAACTCCTACCCAACTCCTACCCAACTCCTACCCAACTCCTACCCAACTCCTACCCAACTCCTACCCAACTCCTACCCAACTCCTACTCAACTCCTACCCAACTCCTACCCAACTCCTACCCAACTCCTACCCAACTCCTACCCAACTCCTACCCAACTCCTACCCAACTCCTACCCAACTCCTACCCAACTCCTACCCAACTCCTACCCAACTCCTACCCAACTCCTACCCAACTCCTACCCAACTCCTACCCAACTCCTACCCAACTCCTACCCAACTCCTACCCAACTCCTACCCAACTCCTACCCAACTCCTACCCAACTCCTACCCAACTCCTACCCAACTCCTACCCAACTCCTACCCAACTCCTACCCAACTCCTACCCAACTCCTACCCAACTCCTACCCAATTCCTACCCAACTCCTACCCAACTCCTACCCAACTCCTACCCAACTCCTACCCAACTCCTACCCAACTCCTACCCATTTTTTTTTTTTTTTTATTATCCTATGTCCTTTTCCTGGTTCCAAGCTGCCTCCCCTCCAATTTTCAGCCAAATGTTCAGCCGTTCTCGAGTTATTAGTGGTGTAACTAACACGACTTTCTTTTATATATATAGATATTAAAAAAACAGTTATATTGTTCGTTCCGATTTATGATAAAAAATGATCTATGTTTTGTAAGTTGAATAATAGTTCCAAAGCTCCAGCTTTGCTCCTATTGCTACAACCCAGACCCTTTACAATCCAGAGACTGGTAAAAGCGCGGCGAGCGGCGAAATCAAATGTATAGAAATGTATGAAGCACGCCACGAGTCGCCGCTCACAGCGAAAAACCGCGCGAATTTCTCCGAGCGAATTCTACAGCGGCGGGCGGCGCGGCGAGCGGCGGGAACAAATGTACTAGCGCAGGAGTGCGACGCCACGACTCAGAGCGGCGCGAACAGCGGTGTAGGAGTGACGGACTCAGGGACGCTTAATGTTTTAAAGGATTTTGTAGCAGTTATGAACACCGAGGAGTTTTTATCAGAAATTTTAAATCGACCGCCTCTATGGATGTCAAAACATCCTAAAAATAAATTTAAGCATGTCATTAAAATATTATGGGAAGAAATAAAACACAGATTTTGTTTAAAGAATTGAAAGATTTATCTGATGTGCTGCTTTAAATGTTCTTCTATGTCACTCTCATTCTTGTGTACTCATAAAACTTATCTGGGTATTTTCCTTAATCTTCGTATAAATCACGAAATTTTCCATTTAAATACCGACCTTTATTCAGGTCGTGCACTCCTTCCCTAATATTAATAATATCTTGTTTTAAAAATATATATTGCTTTCAAACCAGAGAAGGGATAATTTAGATGACGTTTTGAATTTAATTTTGAGTATCCAAGTACGTCCACCTCGGCCGCTGCCGCTCGCCGCTAGTGAAGGTACGTGGCGTGCTAGACGCGCCGCTCGCCGCCGCCGCGCCGCCCGCCGCACCGCTCGCCGCTTAGACCGAAGTCGTGAACGGGCTGTTACGCTGGCACAGCCAGTGGACAATCTCAGGGTCAATGCGACGCAAGTTTGAATATTTTAATGTTAAAACGTGGTATTTTATTATTAATAATAATAGTGGTTTATTGTACTGTGTGTATGAATAATAGGTACCCACTAGAAAAAAATTATAAGTGTAAAGGGTTTGTACGAAACAAACACAATTGTGAAAACAGCGTTATTTATTATTATTCACAATTCACAATGATACACTTGTAATTGTATCCGTAAGTACAGGGAGCGCGACCCCGTGCGTGCGTTAGCGTAGTACCGGTTCTCAGAGCTGTCCGACCAGAGAGGTTGAAGCAGACCGAGAGCGCAGTGAACACTGCTTGCGCACGCGGCGGGGGCCGTCTTTTATATGCGCCGGTCGTCGGACTTCGGCGGCGCTCGGCACAGTTCGGCGCGGACGGGGAGGTCACGCCCACCGCTGCGACGTGCAGCGCGCTACCGCGGGCCGGGCGCTTGAGTCCGGTGTTTTGTTTACTATTGTTACAATCTCCCCCTCTGGATCTGAAGTCGTCCCGACGATGATCCAGCAGAAGGACGTATCTTATTAGGTCTTCCGCGTTTCTTTGCTTGTTTTTCATCACTACCAGACTCCAGAGTTTGCTTGCGTGGTCGCCCTCGTTTCCTCAGGGGCTGTACAGGAGCTGGTAACATCGGCGTCTTTCCGACATAGGGTGCCAAAGCTGACGAGTGATATACGCCAATCACAACTTCGGGCTTTTGTGGGTCCGCAATTTCGTAAGAGGCTGGGCCATGCCGCTTCTTAATAATGTAGGGTCCATCACGTCGTGGTGCAAACTTGTTACTTACACCTCGTGTGGCATTACTCAATGAGTGGACTGTGGCAAGCACCAGTTCACCAGGATTGTAACCCGGGTCTTCTCGTCGTTGTCTGTCAGCGTACTTCTTACGCCGTTCTTCGCCATGTTCCTGAGTTTCTCGAGCTTTTGCCAAGGTATTGGCTAATAGCATCAACTTCGGAGTGATCTCTGGGATGAAGTTCTCAGATTGCAAAATCTTCCTAAAATCATGAGCTGTGTCATCTGGTGTTTTCAGTTCCCTACCAAAGGTTAAGAACGCCGGCGTGAATCCAGTTGATAGGCTGCTCGCGGTATTCATCGCAAACCTAATACTTGGGAGGTGCTCCGGCCATTCTCTGTGCTTATCTTTTACTAAGATAGCTAATTGGGGTTTCAGATCCCTATTCTTTCTCTCCACTGGGTTCGTCTCGGGGTGATACACAGGGGTGAAGGCATGTTTGATGTTGAGTGTAAACGCAACTTGTTGCATGACGGCACTGACAAATTGAGGTCCATTATCACTGATCATACGGCGAGGGAGGCCAAATCGCAGGAATACTTCATTAATCAGGGTCATGGCGCAGTTTTCTGCAGTGGCCTGTTGCAAGGCGAAGAGTTCCACCCACCGCGTTGCCACGTCTTCCACGATGAAGATCCAAGTTTTGCCATCTGGAGAGGTTGGTAGTGGGCCAAACAGATCAAAGGATATAACCTCAAATCGTTGATTCATAACAGTAGTTTGTAGCAACCCTGCAGGCTTTTGGTTAGATGATTTGTAACGCTGACATTCCAGGCAATTCTTTGTGTAACTCTCAATGTGTACGAGTCATCGTATCATGTTTCGACATTATAATTAATAAATCAGTGCAAATTAGCCACTCGGCGGAATCGGTCGTTTTCATTGACATTACCCTTTCCCCTATATCACGACATTTTCTATCACCTTTGACATCCTATCAATTATCCTCCTATCAACAAGTGTAGAACACTACATTTTATGGTCCTTCGAGCCGGATCTGTCCCTCGTACCCTGTTCGTGTGACACGCGTCTCGGTACCTGACCTTTGGACATTAGCATCGACATCGACAATTCTTCGGAAAAGTGACATTCAAGTGTGGTTGCAGTGTTCTGTTTATCCAAGTGTAGTAGCGAATCGGTTTGACTGGCCTCTCACCAGCGAGAATCCCCAGTTAAATTGAGACAAGGGCGCACATACTGCATACGGGTAGCAGACACGTTACTTAAGCATCATCTACATCGTCATTTTAACGTATCCCTGACCTTCATTCGACATGGAACATCTACTTCAGCGTCAAAACGAGCTGATCCAGGATATCAACAGAGTTGGAATCAATTTCGCGAAGGACAGCGCGAACCGCAAAACAAAGGAATACCTCGACAAACGCATAACCGCTCTAGATCAATTTTGGGGTGAGTTTGAACAGAACAACAAACAACTATTGGCTCAGGAAGACGATTCTGAGTACTTCGTCAAAAACATTTACCAACAAACGAAAGACTTCTACGAGAAACAGCGTAAAATGATCGCGAGTTATCCTCCGTTATTAGCGCCAATTCCTGCCGCCGTTCCCGGTTCAACCAAACCATTCGACAATAAATCAGCCCGGGAAGAACGTGGCACTAACCCAGGCGGCCCCGTAGATGAACTTCTTTCGCAACAAAGGACGTACTTTAGAGCTTTATCTCGTGTAATAAAGCGTCCAGACATCAATGACATCGAGGAAAAGTGGGAAATTGAAGACCTACTAAAAGACCTTCAGCATCGTTGGCGTATAATCGACGAACTACATATGCGCATCGACAATATCTTAGAAGGCAGTGATCGCGACTACGAAGACGAGTTTATGGCATATGAAAGTATGTACAACAAAATTAAACGACAGTTAAACCGCAAATTGAGTTCAACTTCACATCTTCAACAATCGACACCCAAGATCGACATCCCGGTATTTTCTGGGAAGTATAGTCAGTGGCCAACATTTATTGATCTCTTCAACGAGACTATACATAACAACAACAGCATCAGCAATGCACAGAAAATGCAATACTTAAAAGGAAAATTACGTGGCGAGGCGGAGCGTCTCATCCAACATCTTACCATATCTGCTGAAAACTACGAGACAGCAAGAGACCTTCTCATGCATCGCTATAACAACACCCAAGTTTTATTCACAAACCAGATCGAAATATTCCTATCACAACCTTCTGTGCACCGGCAGTCTTCGTTCGAATTAAAACGCCTGTATGACACTACTATGGAGAGTATACATGCGATACATAATCTTGGGGTCGATACGACATCATGGGATCCACTTATTGTGCATTTAATTTGTAAGAAGTTAGATCCAGACACCTACACAGATTATAAGCAATCTCGCAAGTCTCCGCGCGAGCTTCCATCATTTGAAGACCTCATGAAATTCATTGAAGGAAAGTTTATTGCTCTAGAACCCTTAACAAAGAAAGACAAAGACACCGAACCAAGGCCTTCGTATTCATCTAAACCGACATTCAAGCCTGTTTTTCAAAAAAGGCCACCATATAAGCCTCATCAAGCTGTGGCTACATTCACACCAAAGTGCGCATTGTGTGAAGACAAACACGATTTGTATCAGTGTAAACGGTTCCTTAACATGAGTCCGGATACACGCCTGACGTCAATTGCCAAACATGACATATGCCAAAATTGCTTGTATAAGCATAATGGCAAGCCGTGTAATTCGACGAAACGATGCAAATATTGCAATGAATATCATAATTCAATAATACACGACGACATTTTGCAATCTAGCTCACAAAAAATTGCAATTAATTCCTCGCCTTCTACGAGTACATTAATATCGAATGACAATCGACAAACAAAACCGCATAGCAACAAGCCACACAGTGTTAACCACGTGGCTGCGGATGACGAAGAGATATTACTGACAACCGTATCACTGAGAGTAAGGTCCGCTGACGGCAGCTTTATGACACTTAGAGCACTTTTGGATCAAGGCTCTCAAATATCTCTAATATCAGAGAATGCAGCGCAGACATTAGGGCTACAGCGCCGACATATTAATGCATCAGTCTCTGGGATTGGCACGACCACCAAAAGTGGCAAAGGCATTGTCTATATCGATTGCCAATCCATATATGAAGACTACAGCTTCACGACACAAGCTCTCGTCATATCAAGAGTTATCAATTGCTTGCCAAATAACACATTCTGCAAACAATCATGGCCACACTTACAAAACATCAACCTCGCCGACCCCAACTATAACGTATCTAAACCGATCGATCTACTACTAGATGCGAGTATCTATTCCGACATTATCATGTCTGGACTTATCAAGGGTCCACTACAGGCTCCCATCGCTCAACAGACAAGGTTAGGATGGATACTGTCCGGTAACGTCAGAACGTTTAACTGTCACGTGGTCATCAATGAAGTAGACGACTTATCAAAGTTTTGGGAGGTCGAAGGCATACAAGACAACACATCAAACTTGTCTGAGCAAGATCAATATTGTGAAGATCTTTATCAAACGACAACTCAACGTCTAGACACTGGAAGATATCAAGTTGCCCTTCCCATGAAGCAGGGATTCGAAGATCTTCTGGGGACATCAAGGTCAAAAACTATCATGCAGTTTAAACAGCTGGAAAAAAGAATGGCTAAAAATGACACCTTATCAACCGCATACCGCAATTTCATGGAAGAATATTTGCAATTAGGTCACATGAGTCACGTGAGTGAGTCGAACGGCCACGTGACGTCTATTCCTACTTGTTACTTACCTCATCACGGCGTTTTGAATATGGATTCTACGAGCACTAAGTTTAGAACTGTGTTTAATGCTTCAAGCAAGACATCAACCGGACACAGTCTTAACGACCTAATGGAATGTGGTCCTAACCTGCAGCAGGACCTTCAAGGACTTGTTCTGTTGTGGAGAACTCATAAATATGTCATCACTGCAGACATTGAAAAAATGTTTCGGCAGATCCTTATCAGAGAACAAGACACTTCACTACAAACTATCGTCTGGAGGTCGACTCCCGATGAACCCCTGCGTGAATATCGTCTAACCACTGTCACGTATGGCACCAAGGCCGCGCCATTCCTGGCGATAAGGACATTACGACAAATAGCTCAGGATCATGCCGAAGATTATCCTCTTGCCGCTGCTGCGCTACAATCGTCATTTTATACGGATGACCTCATGAGCGGCCATGACGACAAAATTCAGGTTAAAGAGCTACAAAGACAATTAACCAAAGTTCTGCAAGGAGCCGGCATGAACTTACGCAAATGGTCGAGTAATAGCCCTGACATTATCAACGATTTGCCGTCCAATCAAACCAGCACTCCTCTCGAGTTCCGTGATGTAGAATCCCGAAAAACATTGGGACTCAGGTGGAACCCATCATCTGACTCGTTCAGTTTTCAAAACAAAATTGACCATACGATTAATGACAATCAGAAGTACACCAAGAGACAACTCCTGTCCGACATTTCAAAGATCTACGATCCTTTAGGCTGGCTATCACCTCTAACTATTAAAGCAAAAATTATTTTTCAACAAACATGGCTCTCAAACTTACAATGGGACGACGAACTGCCCACCGACATACATACAGAATGGCATTTACTCAGGGAGGATCTGAAAACCATAGGAAGGTTTCAGATTGACAGATACCTGGGTGACAAACGAAATTATCAATTGCACGGCTTTTGCGATGCCTCAGAAAAGGCCTATGCATGTGCCGTGTACATTACAACATGTGACAGTAAAGGCGAGTACACAACGCGCTTAGTCATGGCAAAGACTAAGTTGGCCCCACATAATAAACAAATATCGCTTCCGAGAATGGAATTATTGGGCGCCTTACTTTTATCACAACTACTGAAAAAGGTTGCAGAAATCATATCAGTATCTACTATCAATGCATGGACAGACTCAATGGTGGTGCTGGGTTGGCTCAATGGAGACGTCAGTAGGTGGAAAGCATTTGTAGCTAATCGAGTGCGACAGATCACCGAAGTCATCCCGCCATCTCAGTGGCATCACGTGAGATCAGAAGACAACGCCGCGGACTGTGCAACGCGCGGTCTATCATCAACATCACTTCAAGAGCACAAGTTGTGGTGGGCAGGCCCTCTGTGGCTTAATTCACCAACCCCGTGTCAAGACACACCCTCTACCAAAATTGAAACCCCGTTGATTGAAGTCAAGAAATCAACACTTGTGAACACAGCCTTACACCAGAGTAAAAATATCATAATTGAATTATTACAAAACAATAGTTCATTGACGCGAGTAAATCGCATCGTGGGCTGGATATCGCGTTTCATCGCGCGTTTGCGACATCGGAATTGCACTTCGACACAAAATGCTGACATTCTGACAACAATCGAGCTAAAAACTGCGCAAAACATTATTATTAAAAATATTCAATCTCTGGAATTTGAAGACGACATTTATCATTTGAAGAAAGAAGGTCGTGTTCAAAACTCGAGCAAGATCTCAAGCCTCAATCCTTACATAGACCAGACGGGCCTCCTGAGGATCGGTGGGAGACTAGAACACGCATCCATCGCTCATTCTGCAAAACACCCTGTGATCATACCGGGCAAAAATCGACTGACCGAACTTATCATAAACCAAGCACATATCACAACATTACACGGCGGTCCCCGATTGACATTATCATTTATCCGACACAATTTCTGGATTATTGGGGGTATTCGCGTCGTAAAGAAAATCATCAGACAGTGCATCAAGTGTAGACGCTTCAGTCAAGAAACCAGCAAGCAAATCATGGCTGACCTACCCCGGCCGAGAGTCAATCCTTCACGACCGTTCACCAACACAGGCGTGGACTTCACTGGTCATGTAGAGGTCAAGGCTAACAAGGGGCGTGGTGTAAAAACGACGAAAGGGTACATCGCTGTATTCGTTTGCCTTGCGACAAAGGCCGTGCATCTTGAGCTGGTGTCTGACTTGAGTACACCTGCATTCCTGGCGGCATTCCGGCGGATGTGCGCTCGTCGTGGTACTCCTCGGCATATTTACTCCGACAACGGTACCAACTTTGTTGGAGCTGACAAGACACTGAGACAAGAATACAAGGCAATACTTGACACTATTGACACATCGTTCATCAAAAACATCAATGAGCTCGGCGTCACCTGGCACTTTAACGCTCCTGCCTGGCCCAGCGCTGGTGGGTTATGGGAGAGCGCCGTAAAGAGCATGAAGTTCCACCTGAAGCGGGTCCTGGGAGACCAAAAGCTGACATATGAGGAGTTCATTACATTGTTAAATCAAATCGAGGCGTGCATGAACTCTCGACCTTTGTGCCCGCTGTCTGAAGATCCTGATGACGAAGTTCTCACACCTGGACATTTTTTAGTGGGTGACTCACTGCTGGTAAGGCCACAAACCGATCCCGACGCCATAAACTTATCAGCTCGATGGCACCTTGTGCAGACTATGAACAAGCATTTTTGGAGAAAGTGGTCAAACACGTACCTCCAGCACCTACAATCCAGATCAAAATGGAGACAGCCTAGGGAGAATATGAAGGTTGATGACATTGTCGTTATTAAAGAAGACAATATGCCCCCTGGGAAGTGGGCTATTGGACGTATCGTAGAAGTTCACCCCGGGAAAGACGGCTTTGTACGAGTCGTCAGTCTGAAAACACAACACAACATTATAAAGCGTCCTATCACGAAGCTTGTAAAGCTGCCTGTCCACAACGACACTCAACATGACCAAGACGACCGCAGTCAAGAACATATACACAAAGATAACCGACAGCCACAAGGACAGCCTCGACGTGGTGGCGGCAGTAAGAAGACATCCATGAGTAATTTTATATTACTGACACTAGTTGCATTCATGTCAATATTATCACCAAGTATGCAACAGGATACAAACCTCTTGAAGATCACCGCCATCGACGAAAGCCAGAATTTATATTTTGATAAAATATCAGATTTACGACACATCAAGGACGAGTGGAAGTTAGTCATTTATTACAACATGACATCTTATTGGCAAGGGCTTTCGGCGATAAAACAGTACGTCACACATGTAAAGTCACTGTGCTACGTAAATACACCTCACGACAGTGTCGTGACGCAACTGCAACATGAGATCAACGAAATCGAACATTACAACAACTTACTGCGTTATAAAAACAAGCGAATAAGAAGAGGCCTTGTGAATGGCGTTGGTTACTTGGCAAATTCATTATTTGGAGTCCTTGACGAAAGATTCGCTGATCAATATAGAAGGGACATAGAAGCTATCACTCACAATGAAAATCATCTTCAAACCCTGATCAAAAATCAGACACTTGTCATAGAATCTGAATACAACATCATCAAACGGAATGAAGAAATAATGAACAAACAAGTTACCTTCATTAAGGACACTCTGAAAAATGTCACCTGGGAAGTTGGTCAAGTGCGACTAAACAATGAAAATAGCAACTACATCATTTCATCGTCCTTGGCTGCAAGCATTATCCTGACAAACCTGCGACGCATGCAAGATGTGTTACTCAACACCATCACGGATATCAGTCATGGTCACATAGATATACACCTGTTTTCGCCTGAACAACTAGAACAGCAAGTTAACATTATATCTGGACAATTGCATGGAGACCTCGCATTACCTACCGACATAAACGATATTAGACAGATTTACAAACTCCTAAAGGTATTCGCGAGAGTCGTTGAGAACTACCTTATTATTGAAGTCAGAGTGCCTCTCGTAAGCAACGAAGTATACGAGTTAAACAAGATCATCACTGTACCCCTAAGGGAGCGAGAAAGGATGCGCTATGTGATATCTCCTTATCAATACATAGCATTCGACCTCAAGAAAGACGCTGCTTTCCTTTTGACAGAACATCATTTACAAACTTGCCTTTCTACCCAAAAGGATACTATTCTTTGCTCATTAGATGAACCACTATATGATTTAAAAATAAAGAGTTCAATCTGCAACATAAAACTAATTGTAAATGATGTCACTACAAACGAATCGCCATGCTTATCACTCGTAGCGCCGTGCACCGCCGACAAGTGGATCAAATTACACCCGCAAAACAGCTGGCTGTACTCATGTTGCGACAAATGCACGGTGCGCATATTTTGTGCTACGGGAACAGCTGTGCATAGTATTGAGGGGACTGGAATCATAACTCTAGGTCAAGGTTGCGTCGTCAAGGGCGAATCCTTCACCATACTATCACACAATCAATTCTTGAGCAAAATGCATCAACAAATGGACATTTTGGAAGTCCCGAAGACATCTATACTGAACACCATAATTAACAGTAGTTATATTGACACCTCCATCCCTGTCGAAGATCACCAGTTGATATACAATCAGCTGCGAAAGGACATTGACCAGTTAAAGGAAAAATCGTCCGAACAAATCAATGCTCACGACATCCATCACTATTCTGTTACATACATCTTGTTAGCATCAATTCTGGTTATAACATGTTGCGCTGTATACTATTGGAGATGTCGTAAACAAAGCCTCGCTGCGCCGGCTACTGAAGAAGAAATCGAAAGCATCCCTCATGCAGTCAGCACGTTCAGCATCGACCGAGGGACATCAACTACTCCTATGGCAACGCAACGCTTCAAAGTGCCTACTATCAGTGTTTAAAATCAATTTATTGTTATTACTTACTTATGTTTAACTATTTTCTGTTTGTTTCTTTTAAATGGGCAAGATGTACGAGTCATCGTATCATGTTTCGACATTATAATTAATAAATCAGTGCAAATTAGCCACTCGGCGGAATCGGTCGTTTTCATTGACATTACCCTTTCCCCTATATCACGACATTTTCTATCACCTTTGACATCCTATCAATTATCCTCCTATCAACAAGTGTAGAACACTACACAATGTATTTCCTCATACCAGTCCAATAATACCTCGTTGAGATCCGGTGGTAGGTTTTATCTGCACCGTAGTGACCGGCTAGGGGATTGTCGTGATAAATGGACAATATATTGGCCCACTCGTGTTCGGGTACTGCCAATTGTGCCTCTTCAGAGTCTGAATGGGGACTATGTCGGTAGAGTAGTCCATTATTCATCACATAACCCTTGTTGCTCCAGTATACCGCTTTTTCATCGCTGTTTATACTTTCTAAGTCCTTCACAATCTGTTGTAGTCGTTCATCTTTGAGCTGTTCAGCTCTAATTTCAGCGGGACTCCGTAAGGGCATATCAATGGCTACTGTACATATACCACAGGTTCCTACTGTCTCATCATTACACGGTGGTCTGGAGAGAAAATCAGCGACAACATTCGTTTTCCCAGGAGCATATTTGATGGTAATGTCGAACGCTTGCAGCTGTAGGGCCCATCTCGCCAGCCTACCAGTAGGGGTTTTTAATGACATGAGCCATCTCAAGGCTTGGTGGTCCGTGATTACGGTGACAGGTAGGCCCTCGATATATCCGCGAAATTTTGATACCGCCCAAACCACAGCAAGCGCCTCTCTTTCAGTGGTAGTATAATTCCGTTCAGCGGATGTCAGAAGGCGACTAGCGAACTCAACAGGGTGTTCGTCTTCACCCTCCCCCTGGACCAAAACTGCTCCTATTGCATAAGAGCTTGCGTCGCTTTTTATGATATAGGGTTGCGTCGCATCGGCTTGTCTCAAGATTGGAGCGGAAGTTAGACGATACCTCAACTCATCATAGGCGTTTTGTTGTTCCTTCGTCCATTCCCAACTAACATTCTTCTTTGTCAAGCGAGTCAGGGGCTCCGCAATCTTCGCAAAATTCTCTATGAATCTCCTATACCACGAGCACGTCTGTAGAAAACCAACCAGATGTTTCAGGTTGGAGGGCGTGGGTAGCTTTACGATAGCTGCAATCTTCTCAGGATCTACTTGTAGTCCATTCGGAGTAATATAGTGCCCCAAATATTTGATGGTAGAACAACAAAAATGGCATTTTTCTCGATTCGCGGTAAGGCCAAATTCTTTAAGGTTATTGAACACCTCTTGCAAGTCTTCTAAGTGACGTTCAAACGTTTGCGAAAATATGGCCAGGTCATCCAAATATGCCAACAGCTTCACGTCAGGCATGTTCACTCGCATGCGGTCAATGAGTCGCTGAAATGTAGCTGGAGCATTCCGTAAACCAAACGGCATGCGGGTAAATTTGTATACACCAAAAGGGGTGATAAACGCCGTCTTGTCCTGGTCTTCTTTACGAACGCCGATCTGCCAGTACCCAGCTTTCAAATCCAGCAAGGACATATAAGGCGTTGGCTTTGCTTCGTGTAGGAGATCATCAATCCTTGGAATGGGATATGGGTCGGGCACAGTTATCGCATTAAGTCGGCGATAGTCTATACAGACTCGTATGCTCCCATTCGCTTTCGGTACAAGCACTACAGGGGCCGCCCATGGTGACGCGGATGGTTGGATGATACCATCCGTTAACATTGCCTTGATCTCACGTTGCAACGCTTCCCTTCGTGGTGGTGATAATCTATACGGAGGGACCGAGATAGGTTTGTCATCCACCGTCTTGATTATGTGCTCGATCAGTTTCGTAGGTTCCCGCTTTGTATTGAATACGTCCTTGTTCTTCTCCAGCAGTTGATTGACTAACTCGCCTTGGTCCGTGGTTATTACATGTCCCACTACATCGATAGCGTCTATACGAACATCCCAATTACTTGCATCAAACAGACTAGCACTCTGTGGAGATAGCTCGGCGTTTTCTCGGTGAACATTTATTTGAGCATCTCTCATCATGAAATCTGTGAAGCTTGGAGAGTACCCATCGAACAGCCGAGGCTTCTTTTTGCTTGGAGGTGTAGTAGTCAGATCAATCAGCGCCAGTTTATAGTCTGTATTCGCGAGTTGGTCTTTTGTCGGAGTGGCTACTTCACTCGTAGGCTGTATCGCTGGAGGTGGGGTCGATGGAGGCGTAGGTATAGTATTGGTCAAGCTAGCAGCGTCCTCACTATCTGTCACTGTCATTGCACTGAGTGGGCTTGGCAAAACTGTCATTTCCTTCATGACATTGGATTTAAATATGGTGAACTCTTCAGGATAAAGCTCATACTGCTCATCAGGTTCGTCGATAAAGGACCACGTATACTGAGCCATATTTATCACCACACCCGCATCTTGTAAGAAGTCGACGCCTAGCAGTGTGCGGTTGTCTCTTGCTTCCTTTAGTACAAGGAACCTCGTCAGTATTATGCGACCGTTTAAATTTATCCTGGCTTTGCACACCAGCACCGCTTGTTTCCTTTTTATTCCATCGGCCAAAGTAAGATCCACCGTTTTCTCGTGGAACTCACAGCCAGACTTCAGCAGGGACTGGTAGAGGGTGTAGGAAGCAACACTCATCTTGGCACACGTGTCCATGAATGCCGTCCCCATGATTCCTTCTACTTCCAGGAATACTACCGGTCGTGAGCGAATCCCTTCAGGACCGTTGACAGCGCAGAATTCAAAATCTTCTTTCTTAACCGGTGAGCTTTTTTTGCATGTGGAGCAATTGCTCCTATAAACACCGGGTGCTCCACACCCATAACACGAGAACTTCGGCTGCGATGGAGATGGTGCCTGGGTTTGCATCTCTGATACCACTTTCCCTACGCTAGGAAAATTGCCCTCAGCCCGTTTCTTCTTCCGACAGACATCTGCTGTATGACCTGGGTTCTTGCAAAACGTGCACCTCAGTTTTCCTTTTTTAACAGTAGTCTTGATTTCGGATGACTGTGAACTTGCTGCATATTCCTGTAAGGTCTCTTCGATTCCTCGTGCCGTCTCCAGAAGCTTCTCGAATGTGGGAATTGTATCACGTGGCATACGGTTTCTTATCTCCAACCGGATAAGCGCGAAGATAAGGTCGATTTGCTGAGATTCAGTGAATCCTGGAGGAGGAACCAATGAAAACAAGGACCTTTTCTTGGCAATAAATGCTTCAGTCGTAACGTCCGCCTCTTGAACCTCATGCGTAATCTGGTGGTATATCATAAATGCTGGTTTTTTCGGGGCAAACGTATGGCGTAGCTTACTGCAGAAATCTTCCCACTTCGTCACACCAGTTTTCACTCCTTGCCACCAAACTGCGGCCTCGTCCCGAAGTAATAGTGGGAGACCTTGCAGTGCGTCTGAATCGCTTATCTTCTCCGTTGACTTATAAACGGTAGCTGCGGCTAAGAAGGCTTCCAATGCATCCGCATTCCTTTTACCGTCGTACGTGAAGGTGCAGGATGCAAATGTTCCCCGTTTATTGGCCGTGATAGTACTCAGAAGTTGCTGGAACTGCTCGTCTGACAAGGGCATCTTGATGTTTCGATGTGGAAGAGGACGCAAGTTTTCAATCTTGATGCCTGGATTCGGCCTCGCGTTGTGCGCCAGATTGTAAAGGGTTTGTACGAAACAAACACAATTGTGAAAACAGCGTTATTTATTATTATTCACAATTCACAATGATACACTTGTAATTGTATCCGTAAGTACAGGGAGCGCGACCCCGTGCGTGCGTTAGCGTAGTACCGGTTCTCAGAGCTGTCCGACCAGAGAGGTTGAAGCAGACCGAGAGCGCAGTGAACACTGCTTGCGCACGCGGCGGGGGCCGTCTTTTATATGCGCCGGTCGTCGGACTTCGGCGGCGCTCGGCACAGTTCGGCGCGGACGGGGAGGTCACGCCCACCGCTGCGACGTGCAGCGCGCTACCGCGGGCCGGGCGCTTGAGTCCGGTGTTTTGTTTACTATTGTTACATAAGTATAATATATTTTTATTTATAAATAAATAACTAAATATTTACTTGCCTATTGTACTCCTTGGGATAGTTAAAGTATGATAACAATAGGTAAGTAAATATTTGATTATTACTTTTTCAAGTAAGTAGGTACCTTTATTTTATTGTATGATCCTTTTTCCAATGAGAAGAGCGTTTCAAGAGAAGCAACGACCATGTATGGTCGCTGATTACAAGCATTGTACAAATGTTAAGTAAAAGACCTAATATTTGTACAATGCGATTCAAAAAATAGAAACTTAAATAAAAAATCTTTCAAATATTACTTGAAAAGTACGGTTTGCAAAGAAAGCTTTATTTTATTTAGTATGCAAAATTAACAGAAAATACACAATGTAACACATACTTATTTGTTCATATTTGTACTTAAACGACGTGGCTAACTCCCGTACTTAGAGGCGTCACTTAACCTTATTCAATATTCAACCAAGACTCACTTTCTCAACACCGAGTCTACATCTCATAAACAAACACAAACTTGTTTTCGCCACACAACACAGCAACGGAGGAGCAAACTCGACATAACGTTATCAATGTTGTGTAGAACCAAATAAAAGTATTTTTAACAGAAATAAATATTTTTCTTGTGAAAAAAGAAAAAGTCAACTTGACGTGTATTTTAGTGTTGCTAAACATTATCCACCGCATCCAGTTTATTGAATTCTGTTTAATGAAAAATAATTCTGTTTGTTTAATAAAATATGTTTGTTTAATATAGACAATTAGCAAAAAATATTTACAAGGACAGTTTATTTTAAACATCATTTATTCAGCAGGTTGTTTTGGAGAATCCAAATCTGTTTTTGCAGTGGTCACATTATTTGAACATTCGAGTTCGTCTCTTTTACTCAGATGTTGTCGTCTCTTTCTAATTTTCATTAAATAGAAAAAAGTTGACAACCCCTGCACTCAACTTCCCACGTCGCGTAGGTATCGGGGCCCCATACCACCGGGGCCCCGTATTTTTGATACGGCAGATACGGTGGTAGCTATGCTATGGAATCGTAACGACCAATTGTATTCGGGGATGACAGTTTAATGCCTGGAACCTGTTGCTTAAGGCACGGGGTTGTAACACCGCTTACTTTTTCAATTTCAACTCAGGGCTGCTATTAGCGCGAGCGCGTTTTTTTTTTAAATTAACTTTTTCCTGATAAGTATAATGTGTTTTCCTTGAAAATCCAGGAAAGGTCAAGACTATTTCTGACCTCTTATTGCTTCCCTGACTCTTCTATGACTTTCCCTGATTTTCCAGACAGACATCCCATCCCATCATGAGAATCCCTTGAAATGATGGTAAATTTCAAAATCTTACAGGCACATAATATCATATTATGATTAATTTTATTTTTTTGTTTATAATAATATTTTATGTATGATTTTTGGATTTGCTGCTTTCTAAAAAGATTTGGGGTGCCAACATTGCACAAATAACAGAAGTACAGCTTGGCAAAAAAGAGTAGAAATTAATAGGGGCGCCACTTTACCGTTCGTGTGGCAACCCGCTGCGACCGTATAGCGTACCATGCTAACGTCTTGATACTAAGCTGTATTTTTATAATTAATTAAAATCAGTAAGTATTATAAAATGTAATAACAAGTATTCACGTCATGTAACTGAATACAAATTACTTATAAGCACTAATAATGTAAGCACTCCTGTGTTTACAATTTTTTTTGGGTATAAAAAAAGGCGTATGAATATAGCGTTATTATATTTGATTTCAATAAATCTTCCTCTAAATATTCCACGCCCGCCACATCCATGTATTGGCTAGAGCTAGCCATAAACTCATCTGAGTCACACTCAGATTCAAAGGCACTGCGCTATCATGTTGGAGATTGATTCCTAAACGTTTTATGTCCGAGTACGAGCCCTCTCATAAATTCATAATACTCCTTTTCTATTTTGTTAACATGCTGGCATGAATTTTTTTGAACTCCTACTCGGTTATAGATTGAAATGCACGTTCGGTGCTTCCTATAAAGATAAAAAATTTGATTAAACCTCTATCGATATTAAACGTAAAAAGTTTACGGTACCTATCTATTTTTTTTGTGATTTTTAAATGCTAGTTATAACAAGTATTATATTATCTTGTGATGACACTCATAGATAAAGTTATGTAGAATTCGAATTTACATATTTCAGAGTATCAAGGCTCAAGCCACTCAAGTATCAATATTATCTAGTCGCGCTATACCAAAGTGTCAAAGACAAAACGTAAACATAACCTATACGCTCGATGTTTATTGTTCAAAATTTCACTTATTTCGTATTCAAGCAATTCAAAACCAAATAGAGATCATAAATTAACACTTGATACAACTAAATACAACAAAACAAGCTCTTACATACCTGTCATAATGGCGGTACTTTGGTAAATATCGTCGAGATCGGAAAGAAGAGTTTAAGCCTCATGTTCGACCAGATATCGCATATAAACATTATAAATTGTTTCCTTGCTAGTACTCCGAATGGTTTTATTTATTATAACGTGGTTTTATTAACGTTTTGATGGTCGAAATAAAAAAATAAGTAACTCGCGAGCTTTGTTTACATCGAACGACACAGAACCACAGAGTATATAAACAGAACGACATTAATTGCCAGCAATAAAAAAAATTAGTTCCGTTTCTAGACTTTTTTGCCAAGCTGTAATATAGGGGAATTCCCCACAAGCGAAAAGGTATTTTTCGAAATGAGTTGCCAAAAATAAAGAATTGTTGCAACCTATTTTATTTAGATTCAAAAGGAGGTTTATTAGGTTTACAGGTAGTGAGGTCGCTATGAAATTTCAATATTTTTAAGAATTTATCGTAAGTCATCATTGACTCCATCCGCCCCTCCCTTCCCAGTATGTGGCCCACACATGGTTCCAGTCGGGCAACAGAGGGTGTTTTCGTTTTACCAGTTATTATGGCAGTCGACGACGGTAAATAAGAGATACGTATTGTCAAAAGAATAAATAAATAAAATAAGTTCACGTTTACAGTATAATCCAGGAAATTCGAAAGGTCTCTACGTGCTCTCTGTGATGGACCTGAATACAATGTTTCTCCAACTAATATATTCTAAGTTATAAAGGTTTAGTTATCAGCAAGGGGGTAAAGTAAAACAATATAAAGTAAAATAATTAATTAATATGATGATATTTTGTATAATCTATAAGCGCACAGAGTTCACCCGGCCAGTTTCCCGGAAAAACACAACAAAATATGGCCGCGCGCTCAATGTAATATTTACACTCAATGATTTGAGCCATTTCATCTCCAAAATGGTGAGATAGCTCAACTAGGTTAGGTTACGTATAATATATGTAGTTGCATTCTTAATCTAGGTAAAATAGTTTCCAAGATGAGGGTGGCCCAAAATAGCAAGTTTCTTTACACACTGACTGCAACGGGGCTATCATTTCATTTTCTGTTCATATTGAACTTGCATAAACTATTTTCACTTGACGATGTTGATGGTAAACACCGGCTAAGTGCATGTCGGGCCATGGGCAGTAGGGTTCCGTAGTAGGGGTTAGTCGACTATAACTCTGTAACCGGTTACTTAGCCGTGATAGTTTTCCGTATGAAGGCTCGTATCGAACTAAAATTTGCAATTAAAAGCTAGATATTTTGCAAATGGCTCATTTAACCGAAAAATGGTCTTCACACACCCATAATATAACTAGTTCCAAATAAAAAGTTAACCACATATTTTTCATCTTTTTAATATATATATTTTTTTATATTTTCTATGAAATACCTGTTCAACAGCGATATAGTCCGACATGGCTATTTATGAACGTGGCTGACAGGTGAATTAACGCTAGCCACTATCTTGAAATGTCATTTTTAGTGATAATGATACCAAATAATGGAAATTTCATTTTTTTTAAGTAAACCATTACATGATAAATAGCAATTTATTAATTCATCATTTACGTTTTAATAATAATTTTAAATTGGAAACAATAAAATGCAATATTTAAACACATAACGCTCATTTGGATGTTAGTAGGTGGCTCACAAGCCGAAACCCTCCTGATTATTAAATAGTCACCGGGGTGGATGGTTATCTACAACATAAGAGGCATCGCAGATCATCATTGCCCTTTCTAAACTATTTCAGGGACAAAATCTAGTCTTATTGAATAGCGCTATATTTTTATTTACAGTTGGGTAAGAATTTTCCCTTGGCCGGTATCACCAAAATTACATTTCAAGATGGTGGCTTGCGTTAGTTCACCTGTCAGCCATATTCATAAATAGCAATGTCGGATTATAAGATTCTATGTCCTCCCGACCCTAGATCGACGAGCCGGCCCGCGAGCTGAGCTAATAGCTTTAAAATTCCCGATTATAATAATCATATATATTCTGATCCAGCCTGTCCCTTGCTGTCCTCCACCAGCGACGCCCTAAGCCGAGGCCCGTACCCCACTAGAGGGTGCCCTTAGCGTGTAGTTGCTTAGTTTTGTAAGTTAAGCCCTGGCTGGAGGCCCTAAATTCATTTAAGGCACTTTACATGCAAGCCCGGTTAAGCAGTCGACAACATTCTAGGTTGACCTGCGAGATGCCATACAAAAAAGAAAAAAAAAATGTCGGATTATAACAAAAATCGGCCTAGGCATTTGGTCGGTATAGAGCTTCAAAGGAACATATATACATACATAGGCTGATAAACATATTACCACTCCTTTGCGTTGCGCAGTGTCGGGTAAAAAAAGACCTATCAAATGATACCCAACACGTAGTTTCGTGAGAAAATAAATAATCATCCTCACTACGTGTTTGGGAGCTACTCTAAAAAATATATTTATCATAATTTTATTTTACCACTTTTTCGGCGTGATCAATATACATATCCATACCAAATTTCAGCATTCTAGTATCAAGAACCTCAGACAGACAGACAGACAGACGGACATGACGAAACTATAAGGGTTCCTTATCGGACTACGGAACCCTAAAAACTTGTAAATAGCAACGCAGCCATTGAAGAATATACTTACAGGAAAAAAAATTAACCAGTGCGCAAATTTTTTTGGGGGTTCTGTATCAGTAATAGAACCCATTTCAATGTTCAGTTAAAAAAAAAATATTTTTTCACCCGAGTCCTATTTTGAAATAAGTAAAACATGGGCATAATCTATTCGTAAGACTATCAATGAAAACTCGCGGCCGCCGGCGCACGCGGCGGGGTGAGTGAGGGCGTGGGTGGGGGTGCCCGGCGCCGGCGCGTCGGGAAGGCAGTACGTCACACGCGGAAGTAGGGCGCGGACGTCCGAGCTTTTTTTCCCTTCGCAACCCCTGCGCCTTACGTGTGCCGCGTACTCGCGTCGTATCAATCGTGATGTGGAACTTCACTAACCGTGAATATTACGAAATGGTGCGAGTGTATTTGTGACCTAACGAAAACCTATTAGCTCGGCGAGGGAGAGCGTCGTACCTCGTATGCGAGCCCAGGGGATCCGTAATCCCGCCTTCCCCAATGAAAGAACTATTCTAGCTCCAAACCAAAGGCTGCTTGATCACGGTGAGTTATCCAAGAGCCAGTACCTACGACTTCGACTTCGGTGTTAGCAATCGTTTCAATCTAAATTTTACCATGTTTAAGCTACATACCTACCCACCAGCTTCATTCAATTAAGATTATTATTATTATGCTTTATTTTATAATTTTGATAGTCCTAAGCCCATGAAAGTATGAAGGGAAAACTAGAATTATGTTTACAAATAAGTTCATATTACGGCCTAAACGTAAAAAGGTCAGTGCCTGCACCCTGTAGGCACGCAGCGAGAGCGAGCGCATGAGTACAATACGCTCAGCTGATACTACTATGCACGCGCCGTAAAAAAAATACCCTAAAAAAAATTATTTTTCAAAATTTTATTTTACCACTTTCTCGGCGTGATCAATATACATATCCATACCAAATTTCAGCTTTCTAGTATCAAGAACCTCGGAGCTATGCCGCGGACAGACAGACAGACAGACAGACGAACATGGCGAAACTATAAGGGTTCCTTGTCGGACTACGGAACCCTAAAAACACGTTTTTATTGCTGACCGAACTAAAAAATGGAAAATAAATAATAGTTTAAAAAAACTAAAAAACCACGCTTTTGTTGCTGACCGAACTAAAAAGTAGAAAATAATTTTTAATTACAGAGTTTATGTTACAGTAATAGGAAGTCAAACAATCAATCTTGAGTAATTAACTCGAAAGAAAATTATAATAAAATTTAAGTTATTAACAGAATAATTCAATTCAGAGTAAAAAGCGTGGGGTGCTTGATATTTTAATTATTACACCTATTCTATTGGCAACCATTTATGAGAGGAGAGTCATGAAAATATAGGAAAATGCACCCCACGCTTTTTACTCTGAATTGAATTATTCTGTTAATAACTTAAATTTTATTATAATTTTCTTTCGACTAGACTAGTCTAGACTTCTCAAATAAATTTGCAAAAAAATGCGGGCTGGTCACCAGCATTTTTTGGCTCCTCACCTCTGAGCTTATTTATTTTGCACGACTTTTTGTGCAAATTTACGTCAAAGGTTCTGAATTTTTTTGAAATTAATCTACACCAGGTCCTCAAGTGAACCTAACCACAGCGAACCTAACTTAAACAAACCCAAACTTTTGTTTTTTTTTTGTTTTTAATAGTCGACCAACCCGTTGAAAACTTAACGAAAGTGTACCCTACTCACAGCAACTTAAACAAACCTATTTTTTTTTTTCAAGGTAGGAAATCCTCATGGTTTCGGCGGAGGGGATTGTAAGAATTGCTGACTAAATACCATTACACAGACATAATACAGACTAAAAACCATGCTCATGTTAGGTTTGCTCAGGTTAGGTTTTTTTTTTTTTTTGTAAAAACACCCGTCATCACAGGGCATTGCAGTTTTTCCCTTGACAGAATCAAGGACCTTTTTTATCTTTATTTTATTCTAATTACATTGTTTTGTTTATTTATATTTTACACTCATCCTTACTCTTCTAACTAATATTATTTCCTTTATTTAACTTAAATACATATTTTTTACATTTTCAAATATTCATCTTAAAAAACATACAAAAACAAACATTTAAAAATATAAAAAATAGGGATCCACCGATGTCGGGAACAGGGTCCAAGCTACCGGTGGTTAGGGCTCCAGAGACAGGAACCTCCTCACAATACGAGCCGTATCAAGGAGAACCGCCTTTTGAATCAGGCCCTTGACCCAGCCGCCTAACGAGAGCCTCGTGAGATGTTGATCGAGGCTCTTGGCCATCAGGCCATTGGCCGTCACGACTATCAGCACAATGACAGCAGAGTCCACATTCCACATGTCGACAACCTCGTGCGCCAAGTCGAGATACTTTATTTGTTTCTCTTTCTCGGCTTTCACGAGATTCTCGTCATGCGGAATGGTGACGTCGACAATCATTGTGCGGCGCGCTAATCGGTCTATCACCACAATGTCAGGCTTATTGGCTACAATTAACTAATATTATTATTATTACTATTTCTTATAAGAACTTACTTACATTACAGCTTTATCATTCCTTCTATGACATATACTATTTATATGTATAAGAGTCATTTTTGTGCCTACCTATTTATTTCTTTTCGCGACCGATTTTGCAACTTTATTACAATATTTTAAAAATATAGTTCTTGTTTTTGCTTTTTCTAATATGATTTTTATATTTTCCTTTATAATTTTAGTTTCAATGGCCATTTCTATTTCCCTTCTCTCCCTTCCATACACTGGGCACTCCAGCACTACGTGCATCACACTTTCACTGGTTATTTGGTCACAGATGCATGCCGCACTCTCCTTGCACTTGAAACGATTCAAGTACTCTGAGAATCCGCCATGCCCTGTGAATAGTTGTGTTAGGACTGGGTCAGGAGCAATATGTTTTAGAATTTTGTGTGCTAGGACACCGGGAAGAAGATTTTTGTTACTGAGGCTGTTTCGCCTGCTTTATAGCGCTCGTTCCACTTCTCCAGCGACTCGATGCGAATTTGGCGTTTCACGTATGAGGTGGGGCACTATTAGTAGTTGGGTCGCGTTTTGAGTCTTAGCGCTGCGTCTTTCGCAAGATCATCAGCCCTTTCGTTCCCCTCCAGCCCCGCGTGGGCCTTTATCCAAAATAAGTTTATTATTTTGCCACGTTCTCTGATCTTTTTTATATTTTCCCGTATGTTAACCGCTAAGGGATGGAGGGTGACGCCTTGGGTCACTGTCTCCAGTGCTGATCTTGAGTCGCAATATACATTGCAACTTTCCGCCGCGCTACCTAAGACATACTCTGTAGCACCTTGCAGTGCCAATAGTTCTGCCTGATAGACAGTGCAAAATGACTCCAGTTTGAATTTGCGGTTTCGTGTCTCCATATCGCCTTGCCATATAGAGACAGCCGCCCCGACTTTACCTTCGATTTTACTCCCATCGGTATATATCTTGAGGCCTTCGCTGTTATGAAGAGCCATTTGTGCATTGTCTGCAACGCATTCGAACTTTATTTCCGCCTGCTCCGCGGGGTGTTGTGTTTCTTCATATTTCACCGGTCTTTCGATTTCCCGATCCCGAATCACTTCCTGCGAAAATCCTTTTTTAATTTCGTAGAGTGTTGCTGTCTCCTTGACCCTTAGATCGAGGGGCAGCAATCCCGAAAGTATCAGGGCCGAATTAAGGGAGACGGTTCTATAGGCTTTAATTATCTTCTGGACAAATCCCCGCTGCACTGTCGCCAAATTTTTTTTTCTTTATTCCGAGCTTGTTTACCGCTGGTGCCCAGGAACTGGCTGCATACATGATTGTGGGCTCTACCACCGCAGTGTATATAGTTTTAACAATCTCAGGTTCCAATCCCCAGTGTATCTTTGCAGCCCTAGACAGCTGCTTGAATAGGTTAAGTGCCTTGCGGGAGACGATCGACACGTGGGAGTTGAAGGTGAGCTTGTCATCCACTGTGAGTCCCAGGATTTTGATTTCACAAGACAGTCCAATGTCCTCCCTGCCCATGTGCAAAATTGTTGTACCATATTTCAGCCTATTTATAACCACCATCGCCTTAGTTTTATGTGGCGCGCGCTTAGTTTTTTTTTTTTTTTTTTTTTTTTTTTTTAACTCCCCATCTCTGCACATGCGCGAGGGTGGCGTCGGCCCGTCGCTGTGCTTCTCAAGCCGTATCTTCTGAGAAAATCAGGACAACGTCATCGGCAAAAGCTTGGCAATAGGTGCCTCTAGTTCTATCAGGAGAGGGTCCAATAGTATGTTCCAAAAGGTTGGACCCTCTATCGATCCCTGCACACAGCCGTGTTTCTGACACACTCTGCCCCTGTGGGTAAGGTTTACTCAGGTTAGGTTAGCTCAGGTTAGGTTAGCTCAGGTTAGGTTAGCTCGGGGTGCGCGCAGAAAACCTCCCCGTGTGTCTGGTGGCTGCTGGTCCCTTTCGGATACGTCCGGGGGGAAGAGCAGTCACTGGGCCGGTGCACCCTGGGCACGGGCAATAATCTCTTCGTGGGGGGTGGGGTAGAGGAGATTATTGCTCGTGGCGAATTTCTGCAGGAGCGGAGAAGTCGCTCCCGACGGCTCCCTTTCGTCACTCTGCACGCTGCAGAGCGCACGCTAAGGGAGCGAGGTGGTGTGCCGCGAGGCGCTTCACGCCTTGCGGTCTGGAGCAGTGGCAGGCTTGCCGCTGCTCGAGGTGGAATCCTTTACGGACATTTCAGAAAAAAAAAAAAAAAAAAAAAAAAAAAAAAAAATATAAAATTTGAGAAAACCACTAAAAATTATTACATAAAATACAAAATCTACAAAAAAAAATAAAAAAACAAAAATCAAAGAGAAAATTCATAAAACCAATCAAAAAAAACACTGCAAAAAAATGTATTAGGTTAAGTTTAGGATTAGATGCCGAACAACGGGCGGCATAACCTGTCCTGAGGCATTCGCGGGCCTCGGGAGGACCAAATCCCCTCCCAAAAAGTGCGACCGCATCACCTTGGGGAAGTGGTGTGAGTATTACCCAAATCGTAAAATGAGAAATGTCCGCTAATGAAAATAGTTTGTCGTGCGCTCCGGCTGACGCCCGGCGCTCGCGGGTACCCGGGCCCGCGAGTGTTAAATTGACTACCGAAGTCTGCACAGGGGTGGGCAACCAGGCCCCTGTGTCAGAAGTGACTACTGGCGGAAGCGTACCATTTACCGGCCCAGTTCCTGCCGGTAACAAGAGCCGAGGAGGCTCCAGTCCTCTTGAGGACCCAATGTCGGAGGGGGAGTCGCGCGGACTTACCACCAGGTTCTGGCGGAAGCGTTCGCGCGACCCAGGGTCGGTAGGTTTCTCATCCAGTGAGGAGAACCTATCGGCCCCCAAAGTGCCGACAGCGCGACGAGGCGGTGGGACCTCGCGGTCGAAGCCGCGGCGCGATGCCTCGGGACGCTTTCTTCCGCGTCCCGATACTCCGGCGGCCAGCGAAAGGGAGGAGTCCGACCGTGAGGCGAGGGGTGAGGACCCCGGCGGCGTGAGCAGTGCTTCCCTAGGGAGCACCAAAGCCGAGCTCAACGCCGCCAAAAGAGAGCAGCGGAAGGCTGTGGCCGCGGACGAGGTGTCGGAGATGGCCCGACGCGCCCGCGAACGCAGAGCCGCGCATGCGGCAGGAGGTGAGGAGTTGTCGGCGGTGGACTTGAGTCGTCAGGTGTTGGACGGCGTGGACGTGGTCCTCAAGGTTGCCACCAAATCCGGCAGCCTGAAGGGCACGTTCACCCGTGCCTTGAAGGAAGCCGCCGACGACATCAGAGAGGCGGTGGGTACCCTCCTCAACCGGTCGGCCTCGGACGAGGTCTCCAGGCTGCAGGAGGAAAACTGCCGCCTCCGTTCGGATCTGGAGGATCTCCGCAGGGAAGTCGCTGCGCTGAGCGAGCAGCGGCGGCGACAACCTGCCTCCGATCCCCCTCCTGTCGCAGCAACTCCAGCTCCCGCACTGGTGCCGACCAGCGCAAGATCGACGGACGATGAAGTCGAGAGAATCGTCCGGATCTGCATGCTCCAGTGCGGGAGTATGATGAACGCCCGTCTCGAGGCGATATCTCGACGTCTCCCGCAGGAGACCCTCCGGCCGCCACTTGCGGCGGACAAACGGAGGGCAGAAGAGGCGTCGAGATTGGTGTCGCAGGGGAAGCCCGTGGAGGGTGCTCGAAAGCCCGCGGAGGGAGCCCCTGTTGGCGAGCCCACGGCCGCCGGGTCTAAGGGTGAGACCTGGGCGACGGTCGTGGGCCGGAAGAAGGCCCGCAAAGCCGCCAAGAAGGCGACGGCCACTGCACGCGCTCCTAGCGGTCCCGCAAAGGCGGCTCCGCAGCCTGCGCGTCGCGGCAATGCAAAAAGCGGTCGCAAAGCGCCGACTGTTCGCGCCCCGCGCTCCGAAGCTGTTACGGTCACTTTACAGCCTGGAGCTTCGGAGAGGGGCGTGACGTACCAGTCGGTGCTAGCTGAGGCTAAGGCCAAGATCAAACTTGCGGATCTTGGCCTGCAGTCCGTGACGCTCAGACAAGCCGTCACGGGAGCGCGACTGTTTGAGGTGGCCGGTGCAGCCAGTGGCAGCGTCGAAAAGGCGGACGCTCTGGCCGCCAAGCTCAGGGAGGTCCTCAAGCCTGAGGACGTCCGGGTCTCCAGACCATGCAAAACCGCAGAGGTGCGAATTGCTGGTCTGGATGACTCCGTGACCCCTGAGGAGGTGGTGGCGGCCGTCGCTCGGAGCGGCGAGTGTCCGCCTGACCACGTGCGGGCCGGCGACATACGCGCCGACGCTACCGGGCTCGGCATGGTCTGGGTCCGGTGTCCTGTGGCGTCGGCGAGGAAGATCGCCAACAGTGGTCGATTGCTGGTGGGCTGGGTTGCAGCGAGAGTCAAGCTCCTGCAGCCCAGGGCCCTGCGGTGTTTCCGGTGCCTCGAGTCGGGGCACGTGAGGGCGAAATGCACCGCAGAGGTTGACCGCAGCGATCTCTGTTATCGCTGCGGCCGGCCCGGCCACAAGGCGGCCCAGTGTTCCGCTGAGCCCAACTGCAGCCTCTGTACAGCTGCAGGAAGGCCAGCGGGGCACAAGGTGGGCGGAAAGGCCTGTGGCGTGCCTGCCAGCAGGGCCCGCAACAAAAGGAAGAGAAGGAGCAACAAGCCTGCCGGGGGAGTCTCGCAACCCCCGCAGGCTGGCTCGGCCGACTCCCGGCCCAGGACTGATGCCGAGGTGATGGAGACCAACCAGTAATGGCTCTCCATCTCCTCCAGGGCAACATCAACCACTGTGCCAGAGCTCAGGATCTCCTGCTCCAGAGCATGGCAGAGTGGTCGATTCACGTGGCTGTGGTCGCCGAACCGTATTTTGTCCCCGCCCGCGACAACTGGGTGGGGTGTTTGGACGGTTTGGTGGCCATAATCGGCGGGGCTCTGATCGACCCGTCTCGGGGCCGCGGCTGGGTTGCCGCGGTCTCGGACGGCATCGCTGTTGTGGGGGCGTATTTCTCCCCCAACAAGAGTCTCGCCGACTTCGAGAGGTTCCTTGTCGAGTTGGGCGCCGTCGTAGGCCGCTACCTCCCTCGTCCCGTACTGCTGCTCGGGGATCTCAACGCCAAGTCATCGGCGTGGGGATCCCCGGTCACCGATCCTCGGGGCGAGGTGCTGGAGGAGTGGGCGGTGACGACCGGTCTGGTCGTCCTGAATCGGGGCTCGGAGTATACCTGCGTGCGGCAGCGGGGCGGGTCTATAGTGGACGTGTCGTTCGCTAGCCCCCCTGTCGCTAGCAGGGTCCGCGACTGGCGGGTCGCCGTGGAGGTGGAGACGCTATCGGATCATCGATACATCCGATTCGACGTCTCCGCCCAGACCGCGAGCGACCGCCGTCCAACAGCCCCGAATAACGACGGCCCGCGCTGGGCGCTTAAGCGCATCGACAGGGACCTACTCGAGGAAGCCGCAATTGTCCAGTCCTGGATAAGGGAGTCGGCGACCGACGGCTCCGTCGACGTCGAAACGGAGGCGCTGTGGTTCCGCGGGGCGATGACGCAGATCTGCGACGCGTCCATGCCCCGCGTCCGCACACAGTCCGCAAAGCGCCAAGTGTACTGGTGGACCGCCGAGATCGCGCAGTTGCGCGTCGCGTGTGTGGCGGCCCGTCGCCAGTACACTCGACACCGCCGACGACGTCGACGGAATACCGTCGAAGAGGACGCGCTGTATGAGGTGTACCGCGCGTCCAAGGAGAGGCTGTGGCTAGCCATCGGCGACTCAAAGTCGCAGGCCAGGGAAGAGCTGCTGGGGTCCCTAGACCGAGATCCGTGGGGGCGCCCCTACCGTATGGTGCGAGGCAAGTTACGCCCCTGGGCGCCCCCACTCACGGAGGGACTACAGCCCCAGCTGCTGGAGGAGGTTGTTTCGGCCCTCTTCCCTGAGCAGGCGGAGCACGATCCGCCGTCGATGGCTTCGCCCTTGGCCACAGGCTCTCCCGAAGAGGAGAGCACCCAGGTCCCAGAAGTGACACAAGCAGAGACGAGAGCGGCCGTGTCGCGGCTCCGGGCTAAGAACACAGCGCCCGGGCCCGACGGAGTTCCTGGCCGAGCTCTCGTCTTGGCTCTGAAGGAGCTAGAGCCCCATCTGAGAGGGCTCTTCACTGCATGCCTCGAGCGGGGCCAGTTTCCCAGCGTGTGGAAGGAGGGGAGGCTGGTCCTGCTCAAGAAGGAGGGGCGCCCCGCGGACTCGCCGTCCGCGTACCGGCCCATAGTGCTGCTCGACGAGGCGGGCAAACTTTTTGAGCGAGTCATCGCAGATCGCCTCGTCAGCCACTTGTCTGCAGAAGGGCCGGACTTGGCGGACAGCCAGTACGGCTTTCGTCGTGGGCGCTCCACCGTGGACGCTATAATGCGCGTGAGAGCCCTGGCGGAGGAAACGGTGTCCCGGGGTGGGGTGGTGTTGGCAGTATCGTTGGATATATCCAACGCCTTCAACACCCTGCCCTGGAGTTGTATACGGGAGGCACTTGTCTACCATCGCGTGCCTCCCTACCTCCGCCACACAGTAGGGGCTTATCTGGAGGCAAGATGTGTCACTTATAGGGGACGTGACGGCGCAGGAAGGCGCGTCACTTCGTGCGGTGTTCCGCAGGGATCGGTTCTGGGTCCGCTCCTGTGGAACATCGGGTACGACTGGGTGCTCAGAGGTGAGCTCCCGTCGGGCGCAGACTTGACGTGTTACGCGGACGACACGCTTGTCACAGCCCGAGGGAGCTCCCACAGGGAAGCAGCGTTGCTAGCTACGGCTGCGGTGTCACAGGTGGTGAGCCGCATCCGTCGCCTGGGCCTGGAGGTGGCCCTGAGCAAGTCGGAGGCCATCGTGTTCCATGGCCCCCGACGCGCGCCGCCGCCGGGATCACACATCGTGGTCGGTGGGGCCCGGATAGCTGTCGAGTCCACCATGAAGTATCTGGGATTGGTGCTCGACAGCCGATGGGAATTCGGACCCCACTTCCGGCGGCTGGCGCCCAAGCTGATGGGCGCGGCGGGCGCGCTTTCAACGCTGCTTCCCAATATGGGGGGCCCGAGCGCCGCCTGTAGGCGGTTGTACGTGGGGATCGTGCGGTCCATGGCCCTTTACGGGGCCCCGGTGTGGGCGATGGACCTGACGGCCTGCACCATCGCCATTCTGCGAAGGCCGCAGAGGGCGATGGCCGTCAGGGTCGTCCGCGGGTACCGCACGGTTTCCTACGAGGCGGCTTGCGCTCTGGCCGGATCCCCGCCCTGGGACCTGGAGGCGAAAGTACTCGCGTCGCTGTATAGGTGGCGCGAGGAAGAGCGGGCACGGGGCTTCGGACCGGTGCAGCGGCAGATCGCGCTGCGCCGTACGGAGCTCCGCCAGGTCTTGGTGGCGGAATGGCGGGAAAGGCTTCTGCGCCCTACCGCCGGCCTCGCTACCGTCGAGGCGATCCGGCCAGTGCTCGACGCATGGCTCGGGAGAAGGCACGGCTCCCTGTCGTTTCGGGTGACGCAGGTGCTGTCGGGGCATGGGTGCTTCGGCGGGTACCTGTGTCGCATAGGCAGGGAGCCGGACGCTCGGTGCCACCACTGCGTCCATTGCGGGGAGGACACGGCGCAACACACGCTCCGGGAGTGTGTGTCCTGGGAGGAGCAGCGCCGTGCCCTCACCTCGGTAGTAGGAGGCGATCTGTCGCTGCCGGCCGTTGTTCGGAGTATGGTCGGCAGCGCAGAGTCGTGGGACGCGGTGGTGTCCTTCTGCGAGGACGTGATGTCGCAGAAGGAAGCTGCGGAGCGGGAAAGGGAGATCTCAACTCTCAACCCCGCCCGCAGCAGGCGCACCGGGCGCCGGAGGAGGGCGGACAACGCCCTCTTCCGCCCCCCATAAACGGGTCCAGGGGCGACGGACTTGGGGAAGTCCCCGCCCCCCATGATAGGACCCGAGCCGGCGGCGCGCGTCTGTGTCCACGCGCGCCCCCGAGGCGATGCACGGGGTAGGACACCTCACTACCCCGTGCAGGAGACGAGGCCCGGCAGGACGGGCCGGCACCAGTGCGGGGCTGCGGACGAATCAGGATTCCCGCGGCCCCGCGCCCACGTGCGAGAAGCGACACCGGGGTGGTTTTAGCCGGTAAGAGTCCGGCACTGTTCCCGGCCTCCCCAGGCCGGGTTCGTCCATGAGGATTTCCCCCCGAAAAAAAAAAAAAAAAAAAAAAAAAAAAAAAAAAAAAAAAAAAAAAAAAAAAAAAAAAAAGGTTAGGTTAGCTCAGGTTAGGTTAGCTCGGGGTGCGCGCAGAAAACCTCCCCGTGTGCCTGGTGGCTGCTGGTCCCTTTCGGATACGTCCGGGGGGAAGAGCAGTCACTGGGCCGGTGCACCCTGGGCACGGGCAATAATCTCTTCGTGGGGGGTGGGGTAGAGGAGATTATTGCTCGTGGCGAATTTCTGCAGGAGCGGAGAAGTCGCTCCCGACGGCTCCCTTTCGGCACTCTGCACGCTGCAGAGCGCACGCTAAGGGAGCGAGGTGGTAGGCCAAGAGGCGCTTCACGCCTGGCGGCCCTGAGCAGTGGCAGGCTTGCTGCTGCTCGAGGTGGGTTCTTCGGACAAAAAAAAAAAAAAAAAAATTTATAAAATTTTAAAAAACCACTAAAAATTACCACAAAATACATAAAATCTACAAAAAAAAAAAAAAAAACAAAATCAAAGAGAAAATTTATAAAACTAATCTGAAAAATAACACAAAAAAAATATATATATTAGCATTAAGTTTAGTTTTAAGATGCCGAACCACGGGCGGCTTAGCCTGTTTCGAGGCATTCGCGAGCCTCGGGAGGACCAAATCCCCTCCCAAAAAGTGCGACCGCATCACCTTGGGGAAGTGGTGTGAGTACAACCCAACGTAATTATGAAAATGTCCGATTCAGAAAATGTTTTGTCGTGCGCTCCGGCTGACGCCCGGCGCTCGCGGGTATGTCGTATGTCGGACGGGGAGTCGCGCGGACGTGCCTCCAAATTTTGGTTGAAACGTCCGCGCGATGTGGCCTCGGGCCGACCAGGGTCGATAGGTTTCTCGTCCAGCGAGGAGAACCTATCGGCCCCCAAAGTGCCGACAGCGCGGCGAGGCGGTGTGGCCTCGCGGTCGCGGCCGCGGCGTGATCCGCAGGGACGGTTTCTTCCGCGTCCCGACACGCCGGTGGCCAGTGAGAGGGAGGAGACCGACCGCGAGGCGATGGGTGAGGACCCAGGCGGCGTGAGCAGTGCTTCCCTCGGAAGCACCAGGGCCGAGCTCAACGCCGCCAAAAGAGAGCAGAGGAAGGCGGTCGCGTCCGACGAGGTGTCGGAGATGGCGCGACGCGCCCGCGAGCGACGGGCTGCACAAGCGGCGTCAGGAGAGGGGATGTCGGCGGTGGCCTTGAGTCGCCAGGTCTTGGACGGCGTGGACGTCGTCCTGAAGGTTGCCACCAAATCTGGCAGCCTGAAGGGCACGTTCACCCGTGCCCTCAAAGAAGCCGCCGACGACATCAAGGAGGCGGTGGGCGTTCTCCTCAATCGTACGGCCTCTGACGAGGTCAGTAAGCTGCAGGAGGAGAACAGCCGCCTCCGTCAAGACATGGAGGAACTCCGGGGGCAAGTCGCTGCTCTGAGCGAGCAGCAGCGGCGACAAAATGCTTCCGGCCCCTCTCCTGCCGTGGTGACTCCGACGCCTACTCCCGCACTGGTACCGACTAGTGCACGTTCGGACGACGAAGTAGAAAGAATCGTCCGAATCTGCATGCTCCAGTGCGGGAGCATGATGAATGCTCGCCTGGAGGCGATTTCTCGGCGCCTCCCTCAGGAGACCCTCCGGCCGCCTCTTGCGGCCGATAAACGGAGGGCAGAAGAGGCGTCGAGACCAGTGCCGACAAAAGCAGGGAAGCCCGCGGAGGGTAATAAAAAGCCCGCGGAGGGAACCCCTGCTGAGCCCACGACTTCCGGGTCCAAGGGCGAGACCTGGGCGACAGTCGTGGGCCGAAAGAAGGCCCGCAAAGCCGCCAAGAAGGCGACGGCCACCGCACGCGCTCCCAGCGGTCCCGCAAAGGCGGCTCCGCAACCTGCGCGTCGCGGCACTGCAAAGAGCGGTCGCAAAGCGCCGACTGTTCGCGCCCCGCGCTCCGAAGCTGTAACGGTCACTTTACAGCCTGGAGCTTCGGAGAGGGGCGTGACGTACCAGTCGGTGCTTGCCGAGGCCAAGGCCAAGATCAGACTTGCGGATCTTGGCCTGCAGTCCGTGACGCTCAGGCAAGCCGTCACGGGGGCGCGCCTATTCGAGGTGGCTGGTGCGGCTAGCGGCACCGTCGAGAAGGCGGACGCTCTGGCCGCCAAGCTCAGGGAGGTCCTAAAACCTGAGGACGTCCGGATCTCCAGGCCATGCAAAACCGCAGAGGTGCGAATTGCTGGTCTGGATGATTCAGTGACCCCTGAGGAGGTGGTGGCGGCCGTCGTTAGAAGCGGCGAGTGTCCGCCTGACCACGTGCGGGCCGGCGACATACGCGCCGACGCTACCGGGCTCGGCATGGTCTGGGTCCGGTGTCCTGTGGCGTCGGCGAATAAAATCGCCAAAAGTGGTCGTTTGCTGGTGGGCTGGGTTGCAGCGAGGGTCAAGCTCCTGCAGCCCCGGGCCTTGCGGTGCTTCCGGTGCCTGGAACTGGGGCACGTCCGGGCAAAGTGCACCGCCGAGGTTGACCGCAGCGATTTCTGCTATCGCTGCGGCCGGCCCGGCCACAAGGCGGCCCAGTGCTCCGCTGAGCCCAACTGCAGCCTCTGTACAGCTGCAGGAAGGCCAGCGGGGCACAAGGTGGGCGGAAAGGCCTGTGGCGCGCCTGCCAGCAGGGCAAAAAAGAAAAAGAGGAGCAACAAGCCTGTCGGGGGAGTCTCGCAACCCCCGCAGGCTGGCTCGGCCGACTCCCGGCCCAGGACTGATGCCGAGGTGATGGAGACCAACCAATAATGGCTCTCCATCTCCTCCAGGGCAACATCAACCACTGTGCCAGAGCTCAGGATCTCCTGCTCCAGAGCATGGCAGAGTGGTCGATTCACGTGGCTGTGGTCGCCGAACCGTATTTTGTCCCCGCCCGCGACAACTGGGTGGGGTGTTTGGACGGTTTGGTGGCCATAATCGGCGGGGCTCTGATCGACCCGTCTCGGGGCCGCGGCTGGGTTGCCGCGGTCTCGGACGGCATCGCTGTTGTGGGGGCGTATTTCTCCCCCAACAAGAGTCTCGCCGACTTCGAGAGGTTCCTTGTCGAGTTGGGCGCCGTCGTAGGCCGCTACCTCCCTCGTCCCGTACTGCTGCTCGGGGATCTCAACGCCAAGTCATCGGCGTGGGGATCCCCGGTCACCGATCCTCGGGGCGAGGCGCTGGAGGAGTGGGCGGTGACGACCGGTCTGGTCGTCCTGAATCGGGGCTCGGAGTATACCTGCGTGCGGCAGCGGGGCGGGTCTATAGTGGACGTGTCGTTCGCTAGCCCCCCTGTCGCTAGCAGGGTCCGTGACTGGCGGGTCGCCGTGGAGGTGGAGACGCTATCGGATCACCGATACATCCGATTCGACGTCTCCGCCCAGACCGCGAGCGACCGCCGTCCAACAGCCCCGAATAACGACGGCCCGCGCTGGGCGCTTAAGCGCATCGACAGGGACCTACTCGAGGAAGCGGACGAATCAGGATTCCCGCGGCCCCGCGCGCACGTGCGAGAAGCGACACCGGGGTGGTTTTAGCCGGTAAGAGTCCGGCACTGTTCCCGGCCTCCCCAGGCCGGGTTCGTCCATGAGGATTTCCCCCCGAAAAAAAAAAAAAAAAAAAAAAAAAAAAAAAAAAAAAAAAAAAGGTTAGGTTAGCTCCCTGTCCCGGGAGGAACTGCTGGAGACTCTGGAGCGAGATCCGTGGGGGCGTCCCTACCGCATGGTGAGGGGCAAGCTTCGCCCTTGGGCCCCCCCATTGTCCCGGAGTCTTCAGCCGCAGCTGCTGGAGGATGTGGTGGGCGCTCTATTTCCCACGAGGCCGGAGCACATACCACCGGCCATGGTTCCGCCTCGCAACGTGCCCGACGCGGAAGACGACGACGACGAAGTGCCCGAAGTGACCCGGGTAGAGATGAGAGTGGCGGTGGCTCGCATCAAGAACACCGCCCCAGGGCCCGACGGCATTCCAGGCCGTGCGTGGGTCCTGGCCATGAGGGCTCTCGGGCCCCGACTAGCGGGGCTCTTGAGCGCATGCCTGGAGCGGGGCCAGTTTCCAAGCCGGTGGAAGACCGGAAAGCTGGTCCTGCTCAGGAAGGAGGGGCGCCCCGCAGACTCGCCATCTGCCTACCGGCCCATTGTGTTGCTGGACGAGGTGTGTAAGATCTTCGAGCGGATCATCGCCGACCGCCTCGTCCAGCACATGTCTAGGGAGGGGCCGGACTTGGCGGATAACCAATTTGGTTTCCGCCAGGGGCGCTCCACAGTGGATGCAATCATGCGCGTAAGGGTCCTGGCGGAGGAAGCAGTCGCCCGGGGTGAGGTGGTCTTGGCGGTGTCGCTCGACATCGCCAACGCGTTCAACACCTTGCCCTGGAATACCATCAGGGAGGCACTCCGCTACGGGTCGTACGGTCCATGGCGCTGTACGCCGCGCCAGTGTGGGCGGACGCCCTGACGGCACGCAACATCGCAACGCTAAGAAGACCACAGCGAGCGATGGCCGTCAGGGTCATAAGGGGGTACCGTACGATCTCCTTCGAGGCGGCGAGCCTCCTAGCCGGATCCCCGCCCTGGGACCTAGACGCGAGGGTCCTCGCGTCACTATATCGGTGGCGCGCGGAAGCGTTAGGGCGGGGCGAGCGCCTGGTGCCTCGAGAGGTTGAGGCACGCAGGGCAGAGCTCCGCCAAGTCCTGGTGGCGGAGTGGGAGCAACGTCTTGCGCGACCCACGGCCGGGCACGCCGCAGTGGCGGCGGTAAGGCCCGTGATGAGGGAGTGGCTGGAGAGACGCCACGGCGCCCTCAGCTTCCGGCTGACGCAGGTGCTTACCGGACATGGGTGTTTCGGGAAGTACCTGTGTCGCATAGGCCGGGAGCCGACGCCCCAGTGTCACCACTGTGACAACTGCCGCGACGATACGGCGCGGCACACGTTGGAGGAGTGCCCAGCTTGGGCGGTGCAGCGCCGTGACTTGGTCGCGGCAGTCTTTGCTGCGGGCCATCTCTCGCTTCCGGCCGTCGTGTCAACTATGGTCGGGAGCGAGAGCGGGTGGGCTGCCGTCGCCTCCTTTTGCGAGGACGTCATGTCTGCAAAGGAGGCGGCCTGTCTGGCGTCGGCTGGCGGGTCCTTGGTGGCAGGGAGGATCCGCCGCCTGGGGTTGAGGGTGGCGCTGAACAAGACCGAGGCCGTGTTCTTCCGCGGGCCTCGGCAGCGCTGCCCTCCCGACGCCCACATCGCTGTGGAGGGCGTCAGGATCGAGGTGAGGCCCCAGATAAAGTATCTGGGCCTGGTGCTAGACAGCAGGTGGCGCTTCGGCCCACATTTCAACGGGCTGTCGACGCGCCTGCTGAGGGCCGCTGACGCCCTCTCTTGGCTCCTCCCCAACCTGGGGGGACCCAGCGCACGGTGCCGGCGTCTGTATGCCGGCATCTTGCGGAGCATGGCCCTCTATGGGGCTCCAATCTGGTCAGACTCCCTCCGCAGGAGGGAGAACGCCACCGCCCTACGCAGGCCACAAAGGGCCATTGCACTGCGGGTGGCGAGGGCCTATAGGTCGGTTGGTTTTTCGGCGGCGTGCGCTCTGGCGGGTACCCCTCCTTGGGAGCTCGAGGCATGGGTGCTCGCCAGGGTGTACGAATGGACGGCGCGCCGAAGGGCGCTCGGAGAGCGCCCCACCGCGCAGGAGCGGGAGGCCGTGAGGCGGGAGGCGAGGGACGCCATCGTCGTCCACTGGACGGACGACCTCGCCACCGCCACTTTTGGCCGCCGCACGCTGGACGCGCTCGGGCCAGTTCTGCGGCAATGGCTCGAGCGGAAACACGGTTTCCTTTCTTTTCGTCTGGTGCAGGTGCTGTCGGGGCACGGCTGCTTCGGCTCGCACCTGTACAGGATCGGGAGGGAGGAAACCCCAGCGTGCCACCACTGCGGCGCGGCAGAGGACACGGCGCGGCACACCCTCGAGGTCTGCCCCGCCTGGGCAGAGCCGCGCCGATGTCTGACTGCCGAGATCGGCCGAGATCTCTCGCTTCCCAGCGTTGTTCTGTCCATGCTGGGGAGCGAGGGGGCCTGGGCCGCGGTCGCCTCCTTTTGCGAGGATGTCATTTCGCAAAAGGAGGCGGCGGAGCGCGCGCGGGAAGATGACCCTCTCGCTGCGCCGCTCCGCAGGCGAAGAAGAGGAAGGAGAAGACTCCTTCCTCGCGGTGGTGATGGGCGGGCGACAGGCGCGGGGGCGCCTCCGCCCGCATTGCACTCCACACCACCTCCGCCGGACATTCCCGATCCTCCCCCAATGGGGAGGACGTGAGGGGCCCGCCGCCGTTGAGGCGGGCAATCGTCGAGGGGGACTGGACGTAAAGGCTACGCCGGTTTCCCAGTCCCCCTCCTTTCAGACGATGCGGGAATGCTGCTGGGTTTTTAAGTGGGTATACCGGGCTTGCCCGGGGAGTCCCACATACCCCCCCATTCCCCTGGATGGGGGGGATGCGTAAAGCATTTTTCCCAGCGATAAATAAAAAAAAAAGGTTAGGTTAGCTCAGGTTAGGTTAGCTCGGGGTGCGCGCAGAAAACCTCCCCGTGTGTCTGGTGGCTGCTGGTCCCTTTCGGATACGTCCGGGGGGAAGAGCAGTCACTGGGCCGGTGCACCCTGGGCACGGGCAATAATCTCTTCGTGGGGGGTGGGGTAGAGGAGATTATTGCTCGTGGCGAATTTCTGCAGGAGCGGAGAAGTCGCTCCCGACGGCTCCCTTCTGGCACTCTGCACGCTGCAGAGCGCACACTAAGGGAGCGAGGTGGTGTGCCGCGAGGCGCTTCACGCCTTGCGGTCTGGAGCAGTGGCAAGCTTGCCGCTGCTCGAGGTGGATTCCGTTTTCGGACATTAAAAAAAAAAAAAAAAAAAAAAAAAAAAAAAAAAAAAAAAAAAAAAAAAAAAAAAACAAAAAAAAAAAAAAACCACAAAAAAATAATTAAAATTTTATAAAAACACTAAAAATTACTACAAAATATATAAAATCCACAAAAAAAAAAATATAAAACAAAAATCAAAGAGAAAAATATAAAACAAATCTGGAAAAAAACACAAAAAAAAATATATATATTAAGTTAAGTTAGCATTAAGTTTAGTTTTAAGATGCCGAACCACGGGCGGCTTATCCTGTTTCGAGGCATTCGCGGGCCTCGGGAGGACCAAATTCCCTCCCAAAAAGTGCGACCGCACCACCTTGGGGAAGTGGTGTGCGTATTTTCCCAATCGTAATAATGAAAATGTCCGATAGCGAAAATGTTTTGTCGTGCGCTCCGGCTGACGCCCGGCGCTCGCGGGTACCCGGGCCCGCGAGTGTTAAATCGATTACCGAAGTCTGCGCAGGGGTGGGCAACCAGGCCCCTGCGTCAGAAATGACTACTGGCGGATGCGTTCCGTTTACCGGCCCAGTTCCTGCCGGTAACAAGAGCCGAGGAGGCTCCAGTCCTCTTGAGGACCCAATGTCGGAGGGGGAGTCGCGCGGACTTACCACCAGGTTCTGGCGGAAGCGTTCGCGCGACCCAGGGTCGGTAGGTTTCTCATCCAGTGAGGAGAACCTATCGGCCCCCAAAGTGCCGACAGCGCGACGAGGCGGTGGGACCTCGCGGTCGAAGCCGCGGCGCGATGCCTCGGGACGCTTTCTTCCGCGTCCCGATACTCCGGCGGCCAGCGAAAGGGAGGAGTCCGACCGTGAGGCGAGGGGTGAGGACCCCGGCGGCGTGAGCAGTGCTTCCCTAGGGAGCACCAAAGCCGAGCTCAACGCCGCCAAAAGAGAGCAGCGGAAGGCGGTCGCGTCCGACGAGGTGTCGGAGATGGCGCGACGCGCTCGCGAGCGAAGGGCTGCGCAGGCAGCGTCAGGAGAGGGGATGTCGGCGGTGGACCTGAGTCGTCAGGTGTTGGACGGCGTGGACGTCGTCCTGAAGGTTGCCACCAAATCCGGCAGCCTGAAGGGCACGTTCACCCGTGCCCTCAAGGAAGCCGCCGACGACATCAGAGAGGCGGTGGGTACCCTCCTCAACCGGTCGGCCTCGGACGAGGTCTCCAGGTTGCAGGAGGAAAATTGCCGCCTCCGCACTGATCTGGAGGATCTCCGCAAGGAAGTCGCTGCGCTGAGCGAGCAGCGGCAGCGACAACCTGCCTCCGATCCCCCTCCTGTCACAGCGACGCTGACTCCCGCACTGGTGCCGACTAGCGCACGTTCGGACGACGAAGTCGAAAGAATCGTCCGAATCTGCATGCTCCAGTGCGGGAGCATGATGAATGCCCGCCTCGAGGCGATTTCTCGGCGCCTCCCTCAGGAGACCCTCCGGCCGCCTCTTGCGGCCGATAAACGGAGGGCAGAAGAGGCGTCGAGACCTGTGCCGACAAAAGCAGGGAAGCCCGCGGAGGGTAATAAAAAGCCCGCGGAGGGAACCCCTGCTGAGCCCACGACTTCCGGGTCCAAGGGCGAGACCTGGGCGACAGTCGTGGGCCGAAAGAAGGCCCGCAAAGCCGTCAAGAAGGCGACGGCCACCGCACGCGCTCCCAGCGGTCCCGCAAAGGCGGCTCCGCAACCTGCGCGTCGCGGCGCTGCAAAGGGAGGTCGCAAAGCACCGACTATTCGCGCCCCGCGCTCCGAAGCTGTAACGGTCACTTTACAGCCTGGAGCTTCGGAGAGGGGCGTGACGTACCAGTCGGTGCTTGCCGAGGCCAAGGCCAAGATCAGACTTGCGGATCTTGGCCTGCAGTCCGTGACGCTCAGGCAAGCCGTCACGGGGGCGCGCCTATTCGAGGTGGCTGGTGCGGCTAGCGGCAGCGTCGAGAAGGCGGACGCCCTGGCCGCCAAGCTCAGGGAGGTCCTAAAACCTGAGGACGTCCGGATCTCCAGGCCATGCAAAACCGCAGAGGTGCGACTTGCTGGCCTGGATGATTCAGTGACCCCTGAGGAGGTGGTGGCGGCCGTCGCTAGAAGCGGCGAGTGTCCGCCTGACCACGTGCGGGCCGGCGACATACGCGCCGACGCTACCGGGCTCGGCATGGTCTGGGTCCGGTGTCCTGTGGCGTCGGCGAATAAAATCGCCAAAAGTGGTCGTTTGCTGGTGGGCTGGGTTGCAGCGAGGGTCAAGCTCCTGCAGCCCCGGGCCTTGCGGTGCTTCCGGTGCCTGGAACTGGGGCACGTCCGGGCAAAGTGCACCGCCGAGGTTGACCGCAGCGATTTCTGCTATCGCTGCGGCCGGCCCGGCCACAAGGCGGCCCAGTGCTCCGCTGAGCCCAACTGCAGCCTCTGTACAGCTGCAGGAAGGCCAGCGGGGCACAAGGTGGGCGGAAAGGCCTGTGGCGCGCCTGCCAGCAGGGCAAAAAAGAGAAAGAGGAGCAACAAGCCTGTCGGGGGAGTCTCGCAACCCCCGCAGGCTGGCTCGGCCGACTCCCGGCCCAGGACTGATGCCGAGGTGATGGAGACCAACCAGTAATGGCTCTCCATCTCCTCCAGGGCAACATCAACCACTGTGCCAGAGCTCAGGATCTCCTGCTCCAGAGCATGGCAGAGTGGTCGATTCACGTGGCTGTGGTCGCCGAACCGTATTTTGTCCCCGCCCGCGACAACTGGGTGGGGTGTTTGGACGGTTTGGTGGCCATAATTGGCGGGGCTCTGATCGACCCGTCTCGGGGCCGCGGCTGGGTTGCCGCGGTCTCGGACGGCATCGCTGTTGTGGGGGCGTATTTCTCCCCCAACAAGAGTCTCGCCGACTTCGAGAGGTTCCTTGTCGAGTTGGGCGCCGTCGTAGGCCGCTACCTCCCTCGTCCCGTACTGCTGCTCGGGGATCTCAACGCCAAGTCATCGGCGTGGGGATCCCCGGTCACCGATCCTCGGGGCGAGGCGCTGGAGGAGTGGGCGGTGACGACCGGTCTGGTCGTCCTAAATCGGGGCTCGGAATTCACGTGCGTGCGGCAGCGGGGCGGGTCCATAGTGGACGTCTCGTTCGCAAGCCCCTCTGTCGCTAGCAGAGTCCGCGACTGGCGTGTCGCCGTGGAGGTGGAGACGCTCTCGGATCATCGATACATCCGATTCGACGTCTCCGCCCAGACCGCGAGCGACCGCCGTCCAACAGCCCCGAACAACGACGGCCCGCGCTGGGCGCTTAAGCGCATCGACAGGGACCTACTCGAGGAAGCTGCAATTGTCCAGTCCTGGATAAGGGAGTCGGCGACCGACGGCTCCGTCGACGTCGAAACGGAGGCGCTGTGGTTCCGCGGGGCGATGACGCAGATCTGCGACGCGTCCATGCCCCGCGTCCGCACACAGTCCGCAAAGCGCCAAGTGTACTGGTGGACCGCCGAGATCGCGCAGTTGCGCGTCGCGTGTGTGGCGGCCCGTCGCCAGTACACTCGACACCGCCGACGACGTCGACGGAATACCGTCGAAGAGGACGCGCTGTATGAGGTGTACCGCGCGTCCAAGGAGAGGCTGTGGCTAGCCATCGGCGACTCAAAGTCGCAGGCCAGGGAAGAGCTGCTGGGGTCCCTAGACCGAGATCCGTGGGGGCGCCCCTACCGTATGGTGCGAGGCAAGTTACGCCCCTGGGCGCCCCCACTCACGGAGGGACTACAGCCCCAGCTGCTGGAGGAGGTTGTTTCGGCCCTCTTCCCTGAGCAGGCGGAGCACGATCCGCCGTCGATGGCATCGCCCTTGGCCACAGGCTCTCCTGAAGAGGAGAGCACCCAGGTCCCCGAGGTGACACAAGTGGAGACGAGAGCGGCCGTGTCGCGGCTCCGGGCTAAGAACACAGCGCCCGGGCCCGACGGAGTTCCTGGCCGAGCTCTCGTCCTCGCTCTGAAGGAGCTAGAGCCCCATCTGAGGGGGCTCTTCACGGCATGCCTCGAGCGGGGCCAGTTTCCCAGCGTATGGAAGGAGGGGAGGCTGGTCCTGCTCAAGAAGGAGGGGCGCCCCGCGGACTCGCCGTCCGCGTACCGGCCCATAGTGCTGCTCGACGAGGCGGGCAAACTGTTCGAGCGGATTATCGCAGATCGCCTCGTCAGCCACTTGTCTGCAGAAGGGCCGGACTTGGCGGACAGCCAGTACGGCTTTCGTTGTGGGCGCTCCACCGTCGACGCCATAATGCGCGTGAGGGCCCTGGCGGAGGAAACGGTGTCCCGGGGTGGGGTGTTGTTGGCAGTATCGTTGGATATCTCCAACGCCTTCAACACCCTGCCCTGGAGTTGTATACGGGAGGCACTTGTCTACCATTGCGTGCCTCCCTACCTCCGCCGCACAGTTGGGGCTTATTTAGGAGGCAGATGTGTCACATATCGGGGACGTGACGGCGCAGGAAGGCGCGTCACTTCGTGCGGTGTTCCACAGGGATCGGTTCTGGGTCCGCTCCTGTGGAACATCGGGTACGACTGGGTGCTCAGAGGTGAGCTCCCGTCGGGCGCAGACTTGACGTGTTACGCGGACGACACGCTTGTCACAGCCCGAGGGAGCTCCCACAGGGAAGCAGCGTTGCTAGCCACGGCTGCGGTGTCACAGGTGGTGAGCCGCATCCGTCGCCTGGGCCTGGAGGTGGCCCTGAGCAAGTCGGAGGCCATCGTGTTCCATGGCCCCCGACGCGCGCCGCCGCCGGGATCACACATCGTGGTCGGTGGGGCCCGGATAGCTGTCGGGTCCACCATGAAGTACCTAGGATTGGTGCTCGACAGCCGGTGGGAATTCGGACCCCACTTCCGGCGGCTGGCGCCCAAGCTGATGGGCGCGGCGGGCGCGCTTTCAACGCTGCTTCCCAATATGGGGGGCCCGAGCGCCGCCTGTAGGCGGTTGTACGTGGGGATCGTGCGGTCCATGGCCCTGTATGGGGCCCCGGTGTGGGCGATGGACCTGACGGCCTGCACCATCGCCATTCTGCGAAAGCCGCAGAGGGCGATGGCCGTCAGGGTCGTCCGCGGGTACCGCACGATTTCCTACGAGGCGGCTTGCGCTCTGGCCGGATCCCCGCCCTGGGACCTGGAGGCGAAAGTACTCGCGTCGCTGTATCGGTGGCGCGAGGAAGAGCGGGCACGGGGCTTCGGACCGGTGCAGCGGCAGATCGCGCTGCGCCGTACGGAGCTCCGCCAGGTCTTGGTGGCGGAATGGCGGGAGAGGCTTCTGCGCCCTACCGCCGGCCTCGCTACCGTCGAGGCGATCCGGCCAGTGCTCGACGCATGGCTCGGGAGAAGGCACGGCTCCCTGTCGTTTCGGGTGACGCAGGTGCTGTCGGGGCATGGGTGCTTCGGCAGGTACCTGTGTCGCATAGGCAGGGAGTCGGACGCTCGGTGCCACCACTGCGTCCATTGCGGGGAGGACACGGCGCAACACACGCTCCGGGAGTGTGTGTCCTGGGAGGAGCAGCGCCGTGCCCTCACCTCGGTAGTAGGAGGCGATCTGTCGCTGCCGGCCGTTGTGCGGAGTATGGTCGGCAGCGCAGAGTCGTGGGACGCGGTGGTGTCCTTCTGCGAGGACGTGATGTCGCAGAAGGAAGCTGCGGAGCGGGAAAGGGAGATCTCAACTCTCAACCCCGCCCGCAGCAGGCGCACCGGGCGCCGGAGGAGGGCAGACAACGCCCTCTTCCGCCCCCCATAAACGGGTCCAGGGGCGACGGACTTGGGGAAGTCCCCGCCCCCCATGACAGGACCCGAGCCGGCGGCGCGCGTCTGTGTCCACGCGCGCCCCCGAGGCGATGCACGGGGTAGGACACCTCACTACCCCGTGCAGGAGACGAGGCCCGGCAGGACGGGCCGGCACCAGTGCGGGGCTGCGGACGAATCTGGATTCCCGCGGCCCCGCGCCCACGTGCGAGAAGCGACACCGGGGTGGTTTTAGCCGGTAAGAGTCCGGCACTGTTCCCGGCCTCCCCAGGCCGGGTTCGTCCATGAGGATTTCCCCCCGAAAAAAAAAAAAAAAAAAAAAAAAAAAAAAAAAGGTTAGGTTAGCTCGGGGTGCGCGCAGAAAACCTCCCCGTGTGTCTGGTGGCTGCTGGTCCCTTTCGGATACGTCCGGGGGGAAGAGCAGTCACTGGGCCGGTGCACCCTGGGCACGGGCAATAATCTCTTCGTGGGGGGTGGGGTAGAGGAGATTATTGCTCGTGGCGAATTTCTGCAGGAGCGGAGAAGTCGCTCCCGACGGCTCCCTTTCGTCACTCTGCACGCTGCAGAGCGCACGCTAAGGGAGCGAGGTGGTGTGCCGCGAGGCGCTTCACGCCTTGCGGTCTGGAGCAGTGGCAGGCTTGCCGCTGCTCGAGGTGGAATCCTTTATGGACATTTCAGACAAAAAAAAAAAAAAAAAAAAAAAAAAAAAAAAAAAAAAAAAAAAAAAAAAAAACATAAAATTTGAAAAAACCACTAAAAATTATTACATAAAATACAAAATCTACAAAAAAAATACAAAAACAAAAAACCAAAGAGAAAATTCATAAAACAAATCTACAAAATACCACAAAAAAAAAAATATATATTAGCATTAAGTTTAGTTTTAAGATGCCGAACCACGGGCGGCTTAGCCTGTTTCGAGGCATTCGCGGGCCTCGGGAGGACCAAATTCCCTCCCAAAAAGTGCGACCGCATCACCTTGGGGAAGTGGTGTGAGTATGTTCCCATATCGTAATGAAAATGTCCGTCAACGAAAAGAGTTTGTCGTGCGCTCCGGCTGACGCCCGGCGCTCGCGGGTACCCGGGCCCGCGAGTGTTAAATTGACTACCGAAGTCTGCACAGGGGTGGGCAACCAGGCCCCTGTGTCAGAATCATCTACTGGCGGAAGCGTTCCGTTTACCGGCCTAGTACTTGCCGGTAACAAGAGCCGAGGAGGCTCCAGTCCCTTCGGGGACATCCTGTCCGACGGGGAGTCGCGCGGACCTACCTCCAAATTTTGGAGGAAACGTCCGCGCGATGTGGCCTCGGACCGACCGGGGTCGATGGGCTTCTCCTCCAGCGAGGAGAGCCTATCGGCTCCCAAAATGCCGACAGCGCGGCGAGGCGGTGTGGCCTCGCGGTCGCGGCCGCGGCGTGATCCGCAGGGACGGTTCCTTCCGCGTCCCGACACGCCGGCGGCCAGTGAGAGGGAGGAGACAGACCGCGAGGCGATGGGTGAGGACCCTGGCGGCGTGAGCAGTGCTTCCCTAGGGAGCACCAAAGCCGAGCTCAACGCCGCCAGGAGAGAGCAGCGGAAGGCTGCGGCCGTGGACGAGGTGTCCGAGATGGCCAGGCGCGCTCGAGAGCGCAGGGCCGCGCAAGCGGCAGGAGGAGAGGAGTTGTCGGCGGTGGACCTGAGTCGTCAGGTGTTGGACGGCGTGGACGTGGTCCTAAAGGTTGCCACCAAATCCGGCAGCCTGAAGGGCACGTTCACCCGTGCCTTGAAGGAAGCCGCCGACGACATCAGAGAGGCGGTGGGTACCCTCCTCAACCGGTCGGCCTCGGACGAGGTCTCCAGGCTGCAGGAGGAAAACTGCCGCCTCCGTTCGGATCTGGAGGATCTCCGCAGAGAAGTCGCTGCGCTGAGCGAGCAGCGGCGGCGACAACCTGCCTCCGATCCCCCTCCTGTCGCAGCGACGCCGACTCCCGCACTGGTGCCGAACAACGCACGATCAACGGACGATGAAGTGGAAAGAATCGTCCGGATCTGCATGCTCCAGTGCGGGAGCATGATGAATGCCCGCCTCGAGGCGATTTCCCGACGTCTCCCGCAGGAGACCCTCCGGCCGCCTCTTGCGGCGGATAAACGGAGGGCAGAAGAGGCGTCGAGACCTGCGTCGGCAAAGGGGCAGCCCGCGGAGGGTGCAAAAAAGCCCGCGGAGGGAACCCCTGCTGAGCCCACGACTTCCGGGTCCAAGGGCGAGACCTGGGCGACAGTCGTGGGCCGAAAGAAGGCCCGCAAAGCCGCCAAGAAGGCGACGGCCACCGCACGCGCTCCCAGCGGTCCCGCAAAGGCGGCTCCGCAACCTGCGCGTCGCGGCGCTGCAAAGGGCGGTCGCAAAGCGCCGACTATTCGCGCCCCGCGCTCCGAAGCTGTAACGGTCACTTTACAGCCTGGAGCTTCGGAGAGGGGCGTGACGTACCAGTCGGTGCTTGCCGAGGCCAAGGCCAAGATCAAGCTTGCGGATCTTGGCCTGCAGTCCGTGACGCTCAGGCAAGCCGTCACGGGGGCGCGGCTATTCGAGGTGGCCGGTGCAGCCAGCGGCAGCGTCGAAAAGGCGGACGCTCTGGCCGCCAAGCTCAGGGAGGTCCTCAAGCCTGAGGACGTCCGGGTCTCCAGACCCTGCAAAACCGCAGAGGTGCGGATTGCTGGGCTGGACGATTCCGTGACCCCTGAGGAGGTGGTGGCGGCCGTCGCTCGGAGCGGCGAGTGTCCGCCTGACAACGTGCGGGCCGGCGACATTCGCGCCGACGCTACCGGGCTCGGCATGGTCTGGGTCCGGTGTCCTGTGGCGTCGGCGAAGAGGATCGCCAACAGTGGTCGATTGCTGGTGGGCTGGGTTGCAGCGAGAGTCAAGCTCCTGCAGCCCAGGGCCCTGCGGTGCTTCCGGTGTCTGGAACTGGGGCACGTCCGGGCAAAGTGCACCGCCGAGGTGGACCGCAGCGATGTCTGTTATCGCTGCGGCCGGCCCGGCCACAAGGCGGCCCAGTGCTCCGCTGAGCCCAACTGCAGCCTCTGTACAGCTGCAGGAAGGCCAGCGGGCCACAAAGTGGGCGGAAAGGCCTGTGGCGTGCCTGCCAGCAAGGCCAAAAGCAAAAAGAGGAGCAATAAGCCTGCCGGGGGAGTCTCGCAACCCCCGCAGGCTGGCTCGGCCGACTCCCGGCCCAGGACTGATGCCGAGGTGATGGAGACCAATCAATAATGGCTCTCCATCTCCTCCAGGGCAACATCAACCACTCTGCCAGAGCTCAGGATCTCCTGCTCCAGAGCATGGCAGAGTGGTCGATTCACGTGGCTGTGGTCGCCGAACCGTATTTTGTCCCCGCCCGCGACAACTGGGTGGGGTGTTTGGACGGTTTGGTGGCCATAATCGGCGGGGCTCTGATCGGTCCGTCTCGGGGCCGCGGCTGGGTTGCCGCGGTTTCGGACGGCATCGCTGTTGTGGGGGCGTATTTCTCCCCCAACAAGAGTCTCGCCGACTTCGAGAGGTTCCTTGTCGAGTTGGGCGCCGTCGTAGGCCGCTACCTCCCTCGTCCCGTACTGCTGCTCGGGGATCTCAACGCCAAGTCATCGGCGTGGGGATCCCCGGTCACCGATCCTCGGGGCGAGGCGCTGGAGGAGTGGGCGGTGACGACCGGTCTGGTCGTCCTAAATCGGGGCTCGGAATTCACGTGCGTGCGGCAGCGGGGCGGGTCCATAGTGGACGTCTCGTTCGCAAGCCCCTCTGTCGCTAGCAGAGTCCGCGACTGGCGTGTCGCCGTGGAGGTGGAGACGCTATCGGATCATCGATACATCCGATTCGACGTCTCCGCCCAGACCGCGCGCGACCGCCGTCCAGCAGCCCCGAACAACGACGGCCCGCGCTGGGCGCTTAAGCGCATCGACAGGGACCTACTCGAAGAAGCTGCAATTGTCCAGTCCTGGATAAGGGAGTCGGCGACCGACGGCACCGTCGACGTCGAAGCGGAGGCGCTGTGGTTCCGCGGGGCGATGACGCAGATTTGCGACGCGTCCATGCCCCGCGTCCGCACACAGTCCGCAAAGCGCCAAGTGTACTGGTGGACCGCCGAGATCGCGCAGTTGCGCGTCGCGTGTGTGGCGGCCCGTCGCCAGTACACTCGACACCGCCGACGACGTCGACGGAATACCGTCGAAGAGGACGCGCTGTATGAGGTGTACCGCGCGTCCAAGGAGAGGCTGTGGCTAGCCATCGGCGACTCAAAGTCGCAGGCCAGGGAAGAGCTGCTGGGGTCCCTAGACCGAGATCCGTGGGGGCGCCCCTACCGTATGGTGCGAGGCAAGTTACGCCCCTGGGCGCCTCCACTCACGGAGGGACTACAGCCCCAGCTGCTGGAGGAGGTTGTTTCGGCCCTCTTCCCTGAGCAGGCGGAGCACGATCCGCCGTCGATGGCATCGCCCTTGGCCACAGGCTCTCCTGAAGAGGAGAGCACCCAGGTCCCCGAGGTGACACAAGTGGAGACGAGAGCGGCCGTGTCGCGGCTCCGGGCTAAGAACACAGCGCCCGGGCCCGACGGAGTTCCTGGCCGAGCTCTCGTCTTGGCTCTGAAGGAGCTAGAGCCCCAGCTGAGAGGGCTCTTTACGGCATGCCTCGAGCGGGGCCAGTTTCCCAGCGTTTGGAAGGAGGGGAGGCTGGTCCTGCTCAAGAAGGAGGGGCGCCCCGCGGACTCGCCGTCCGCGTACCGGCCCATAGTGCTGCTTGACGAGGCGGGCAAACTTTTTGAGCGTGTCATCGCAGATCGCCTCGTCAGCCACTTGTCTGCAGAAAGGCCGGACTTGGCGGACAGCCAGTACGGCTTTCGTCGTGGGCGCTCCACCGTCGACGCCATAATGCGCGTGAGGGCCCTGGCGGAGGAAACGGTGTCCCGGGGTGGGGTGTTGTTGGCAGTATCGTTGGATATCTCCAACGCCTTCAACACCCTGCCCTGGAGTTGTATACGGGAGGCACTTGTCTATCATCGCGTGCCTCCCTACCTCCGCCGCACAGTAGGGGCTTATCTGGAGGCAAGGTGTGTCACCTATAGGGGACGTGACGGCGCAGGAAGGCGCGTCACTTCGTGCGGTGTTCCACAGGGATCGGTTCTGGGTCCGCTCCTGTGGAACATCGGGTACGACTGGGTGCTCAGAGGTGAGCTCCCGTCGGGCGCAGACTTGACGTGTTACGCGGACGACACGCTTGTCACAGCCCGAGGGAGCTCCCACAGGGAGGCAGCGTTGCTAGCTACGGCTGCGGTGTCACAGGTGGTGAGCCGCATCCGTCGCCTGGGCCTGGAGGTGGCCCTGAGCAAGTCGGAGGCCATTGTGTTCCATGGCCCCCGACGCGCGCCGCCGCCGGGATCACACATCGTGGTCGGTGGGGCCCGGATAGCTGTCGAGTCCACCATGAAATACCTAGGATTGGTGCTCGACAGCCGGTGGGAATTCGGACCCCACTTCCGGCGGCTGGCGCCCAAGCTGATGGGCGCGGCGGGCGCGCTTTCAACGCTGCTTCCCAATATGGGGGGCCCGAGCGCCGCCTGTAGGCGGTTGTACGTGGGGATCGTGCGGTCCATGGCCCTGTATGGGGCCCCGGTGTGGGCGATGGACCTGACGGCCTGCACCATCGCCATTCTGCGAAGGCCGCAGAGGGCGATGGCCGTCAGGGTCGTCCGCGGGTACCGCACGATTTCCTACGAGGCGGCTTGCGCTCTGGCCGGATCCCCGCCCTGGGACCTGGAGGCTAAAGTACTCGCGTCACTGTATCGGTGGCGCGAGGAAGAGCGGGCACGGGGCTTCAGACCGGTGCAGCGGCAGATCGCGCTGCGCCGAACGGAGCTCCGTCAGGTCTTGGTGGCGGAATGGCGGGACAGGCTTCTGCGCCCTACCGCCGGCCTCGCTACCGTCGAGGCGATCCGGCCAGTGCTCGACGCATGGCTCGGGAGAAGGCACGGCTCCCTGTCGTTTCGGGTGACGCAGGTGCTGTCGGGGCATGGGTGCTTCGGCAGGTACCTGTGTCGCATAGGCAGGGAGTCGGACGCTCGGTGCCACCACTGCGTCCATTGCGGGGAGGACACGGCGCAACACACGCTCCGGGAGTGTGTGTCCTGGGAGGAGCAGCGCCGTGCCCTCACCTCGGTAGTAGGAGGCGATCTGTCGCTGCCGGCCGTTGTTCGGAGTATGGTCGGCAGCGCAGAGTCGTGGGACGCGGTGGTGTCCTTCTGCGAGGACGTGATGTCGCAGAAGGAAGCTGCGGAGCGGGAAAGGGAGATTTCCACTCTCGACCCCGCCCGCAGCAGGCGCACCGGGCGCCGGAGGAGGGCTGACAACGCCCTCTTCCGCCCCCCATAAACGGGTCCAGGGGCGACGGACTTGGGGAAGTCCCCGCCCCCCATGATAGGACCCGAGCCGGCGGCGCGCGTCTGTGTCCACGCGCGCCCCCGAGGCGATGCACGGGGTAGGACACCTCACTACCCCGTGCAGGAGACGAGGCCCGGCAGGACGGGCCGGCACCAGTGCGGGGCTGCGGACGAATCAGGATTCCCGCGGCCCCGCGCCCACGTGCGAGAAGCGACACCGGGGTGGTTTTAGCCGGTAAGAGTCCGGCACTGTTCCCGGCCTCCCCAGGCCGGGTTCGTCCATGAGGATTTCCCCCCGAAAAAAAAAAAAAAAAAAAAAAAAAAAAAAAGGTTAGGTTAGCTCAGGTTTTTTTTTTTTTTGAGTAGATACTATTTTTGTTTGTAGGGCTCAGTCCCCGCGAGGGTTACGGGCGGCTGAGTCCTTTTTGTTCTTTTATAATTTAGTGCTGGTTTAGATGTAAGTTTTAGGTGGCATTAAATTTCTTCAATGCATTCACTATATGTTCAGCTAGCTCGATAAACGATTTCGCTGTGTCTTCCTTTTTTAGAATGTCCTGTATACTATATGGATCTAAATTTTTATTGTTGCATGTTATTTCGTGTGTGTATCTTGCGAGGCTGAACTTTGGGCAGTATTTAAGTAGATGGTCTATGGTTTGGGAAGTGCTGTTATCACATGGGCACAGGTCGTTGTCAATGATCTTAAACCTGTATAGGTACTGCTTGTGGTACCCGTGCCCAGTGAGTATCTGTGTAAGGTGAAAACTTATTTTGGTTTGTTTGTGTAGGTCTTCTATGGCATGTATGTTTGGAAGCCACCGTTTTTGGTGGTCTCCCGTGAGTGCGCTTGTGTATATTTCGTTGTTCTGTCTGTCTGTTTCTGCTTTTAGTGTAAATTTGTGGTAGCTGAGTGGAAACTTTGTATAATCCGGGGCTTTGTGTAGTGTGGCCGCTTTCTTTGCTTCCTGATCAGCTTCTTCGTTGCCCTCCAAGCCATGATGTGCTTTGACCCATATGAACTCAATCGCACCAGTTTGTTCGATTATTCGCCTTTGCTGGTGGATTGAGTTCACAATGGGGTTCAGGCTTTGCGGATTTTTAATTTCTTGGAGGGCCGACATTGAGTCTGACATTATCTTTATTTGTCTTAGTCCGTTTGTGAGGCAATAGGTACACGCCTTTTCTATAGCTAAACATTCCGCCTGAAATACTGAACAGCTGCTGTGTAATTTCAGGCGAATTGTAGCTTTAGTACCTTCTGGTTGGTGTATGATGATGGCAGCGCCTACCTGATCATCATGTTTGCTACCGTCGGTGTATATCGTGGTGTGCGCTTGGCTTGTGGTATGTGTTGTTAATTCTGTGTTGGTGCTGGCTATTGTAACTTGGGCAAGAGTGCGTGTGCTGGGATGGGGGAGCTGGGACGGGTGGACTGGTTTTTCCAATTGGATGTCGGATGGTAAGAACTTAGAGGTGCCACGGCGTTTGGTGATTTGGATGTCTGCTGTTGCGTTTACTTTTACGTCTAGGTACGTCAGGTTAGCTAGTGCTATTGCTGGGATAGTGGGCGTTGTTTTAAATCCTTTTATAATTTTTACGGCAAATGCTCTTTGTAGCCTTCTCAAGGCATGCACGGTAGATTTGTACTTTGTTGCTGTGTACCATATTTCTGCTGCGTATGTGACTATGGGCTCAATGACATGTTCGTATATGATTTTTATATTTTCGGATTGTATTCCCCACGTGGGGCGGACAAATTTGCATAACTTGTAGAATATTTTGTTTGCCTTATCTATTATGTATTGACTGTGTGCTATGAAATTAAATTTATGGTCTATTATTACTCCTAGTAGTTTTATTTGGTTGTTTAATGAGAGTGTGGTATTGTTCATTTCTATTGTGACGTGTTTCGCTTTAGGTGTATTGGTGATCATATGAGTTTTCTCTGGTCCAAATTGTAGTTTGTTTTTACGTCCCCATTCAGTAATAGTTCTTAAAGCAGCGTTTGCTGATAGTTGTAACTGTTGACTCGACTTGGCTGCGGTAATTAGTAGGACGTCATCAGCGTATGCCTGTATATGACATTCTTCAGGTAGTGGGGTGTCTAATAGGTCATCCATTATTATGTTCCAGAAGACCGGGCCTAACACCGATCCCTGGATACATCCTCGCGTTAATTTTTTAGTGGTCATTGCGTCTGAGTAGAATATTGTGGCACTCCTGTTTGTAATATAGCTCTGTATGAACTTGTAGATGTTAGTCGGGCATTTAATATGGTGTAATCTATGCAGTAGAGCTGGCCACCAAGCGTGGTCAAATGCGCCCTTTATGTCTAATGATATAGCGATCACCTGCTGTTTATTTTGCTTGGCAGCCTTCATTCTACTCAAGACCTCATGCAATGCGTCAGTCGTGCTGGTCTGCTGCTTGAAGCCGTATTGCCTGTCATTAGTCATGTTGGTGACATTCATATGATGTACAAGTCGTTTGGCGATAAGTTTCTCAAGCAGCTTCCCGAACACATTTATAAGTCCTATTGGGCGATATGCATTTATATCAGTGTAGTCTTTGTTGGGTTTTGGTACGATCTTTATGTGTGCGGATTTCCAGGGGATAGGGAAGTGAGAGATTGCGAGGCATCTGTTAAAGAGCTTAGTGGTGAGATCGGGGAAGCATTTAATAAATATGTGGCATATGTCTGCAGTAAGGTGGTCATTTCCGGGTGCTTTGTTAGGGTTCATTTCAGTAATGCTATCTAGGATTTCCTGTTTCGTAAAATTTGAGTCATCTTGGGTATTCGGAGCAGTGTTAGAAAGGGATCTGATGTTTTTCTGTAGCATATCGTCTATCGTGTCTTCGGGAAAGAACTTTTTCGCCAGGGCCTCGGCAGATTCAGCGCTGTCGCGGGTGAAAAGACCGCTGCCCAGGCAAAGTGTCGATGGTGGTCCTGGTTGTGGTGTATTTTTAAGGAGTCTGTTCGTGAGTGACCATACGTCCTCTTTGTATTGTTTAGAGCAGAAGGTTTTGAAGTTCTCGGTTGACGCTTTTTGAATGGCCTCAGCGTATTTTTGTTTGGCCGTTTGGTGTTCAATCAGGATGTTTGTGAGATCCTTCTTTCCACGCTTAAGGTCCTGTACGCGATGGTGTAAGTGTATCACTTCTTTCTTCATTTTCTCTAAGCTGTCGTTCCACCATGGTGCCCGATGTAGTCTTCTTCTTCGGTTTAGCGTCTTATCACATGCTTTGGTTATTACGTTGCTGAGAGATGTTACGAAACAGTCAATTTCTGTCGCGTCCAATATTTCAAAATTTGTGTGTTCTAATTCTGATTTGGTGATTTGGTGTTTTAATTCATCTGCTACTATGTCCCAGTTAGCGTTGGATGTATTATAGCGGAACGTTGAATGTGAGACTGCTTTGTTTAAGGTTTTCTTATTTAGGTCAACCGAGAAATCGATGGCGTGATGGTCTGATGATAGAACTGCGCTGTGGTTTACGTGCCAGTTTTGTATTTTTCCATGCATGTTTTTGGTGCTAAACGTCAGGTCCACTATTGAGGTTCGAGTTTGGCCATGTGTTACTGTTTCGAATGTTGGGTCGTTGCCAGTGTTACTAAGTGTGAGGTCATTGGCGATTATTAGTTCTAGGACTTCTTTCCCTCTTTTGTTGGTTCTTTGCGAACCCCATATAGTGTTCCATCCATTAAAATCTCCTCCTATTATGTGGCTACTATTACAGGTATCTTTAAGAAATATTTCCAAATGTTCGAGTGTGCAGTGCTCATCGCGGTCGGGCTCAACATATATGCTACAGACGTATAATTTATTATTTCCAATGCTCATTTGTACAATGCATAAATTAGGTGTTGAGTACTGTGTAATACCGAGAGAAGCTGCGAGGCCAGATTTTATTGCTATGCATGCTTTGGTGTGTCGGTTTTGGGGGTATTGATATATGTCGTATCCGGGTATTGCTGCTAATTTATTGTTTTTACCTATATATGGTTCTGTTATCAGGGCAATTGAGTAGTTGTGTGTATCTATGTGCTGTTTTAATTCATGGGTGGCAGTATAGCCGCGACCGAGATTGCACTGCAGCACTTTCATGGTATTTTGTGTATCTGTGTTATTAGCGCGTGGAAGGCCCTTAGCAGTACTGTGTGGCGAGGCGGGCTATTCTGTCCCACTTCTGCCATTCTGGGCATGATTGGCTGTATGCTGGGTGGTCATGAGGTTTGCCTTCCGCGGTCTTGCAGTTAACACAGCATGGCCTCTTTTCTTTGCGAGGACAGCTTCTCGTGTCATGCTCTTCTGAGCAGTATCCACACTGTGATGCTGCGGTGCAATTTGTTGCTTTGTGTCCGTAACCGAGGCACCTGTAGCACTGGACTATAGGTGATTGGTCTAGGGCAGGTACAACTTGGTATCCTATTTTGACTTTAGAGTCTTTCATTGATTTCCAGAGCCCTGGGCCAACCTCAACGATGACATTGGTAACTGCCCCCGTACGGCCTTTTATGCGGCGCGCAACTTTGATATCTAGATCTTCACTGGAGAGGCCACTTGTGATGTTGTGGTTCTGTTTCGTGATTGCCTCCACAACTTTGGCATCAGTTGTGTCCGCAGTGATACCGACTAGCTTTATTAGTGGTTTCCTAAGGGCTTGTTCAGAGACTGTGATTTTTTGCGCTTTGGTTTTGATAGCATCTTTGAGGCGTCCTCGATCCTCGGCGGTGTCGCAGGTGATCGCGACCTTTTGGGTCTTTGTAGTGCGAATGCCCGATATTCCAATGCCGAGGTCGATGACGTCTATCTGGTCCTTTACTTCTTTTAACACTTCTTCACCGGTCTGTCGTGGGTCCACTGATTCCAGTAATAAAGTGTACCTGTTGTTAGAAGGATGGTCGGTACTAGGGGGGTTTCTAGGTTGGGTCTGTGCTGCAGCAGCATATGTCCTCCTCTTTGCCTTTCTGTTGGTGACGAGTGTGTACCCGTCACTTTCTTCATTGCAGAGAGTGGACACTACAAACTCCTTCATAGTCTGAATCTCCGATTTAACACTAGCAATGATCTCCTCTTTAAGTTCGCCGATGTTATAAGGGGGGCTGTCGGCCCCATCGCTGGAGGAGCGGGTGAAGCTTGGAAATTTGGAGACCGCTATTCGTATCTCATCCGAAGCCAGAGCTATGAGTTTCTTGTTGGAAACTGTGACGCTTTTTCCGTCGTTTACGGCGGTTTTTATACACTCTGCCAGGCGACAGATCACTGCAATGCAGGAATCTACGCTGGTAGCCTTAGAGGCATCCATTGGAAGCACTGGAGTATCTTTTTGCGATGTCATCATTTTTCTTAAAAATCAGGGGTTTTCTTTCCGATTTGGAGTCGAATCCGAGGGCTCAGGTCAACGAGATTTTGCCACAAGCTAGAGGGTGCTATTGAGATGCCAAAACCGCAAAAACCCGGATTTTGAAAAATTGGCCCAGAGTTCTTCCCTTTTCTATAGTATAGTTTAAAAATGAACCACGGGTGGGTGGGTGGGGTCGATTTTGACGTTTTAGTGGAGCTATCGCGACGGGAGAGGTGTCGTTAGACGCGACGGGAGAGGTGTCGTTAGACGCGTCTCGGCGAGAGCTACAAAACTGTATATAATTTAGAGGTGAGTTTAGTACAAATTTAAAAAGTTATATTCAAAAAACTGATTTTTTAAGCAAAAATTTAACAAAAGTGATGCAGAACTACGATCAAACAGCCAGAACTGCCGAATCCAAGAGACGCCAGGCGTACCGGACGACAGCCCCGACAGGTAAGTAAAGTTTTTGTACTAATTAGTAGCACTAATAAAATAATAAAAATGAAAAAGTGTAATTTTATTAAATTAATTTTTATGCAAACTTGATATGTGTTAAAATGGTAATTATATATAACTTAGATGCGTTTAAATGCTTTTAGGGTGTAGACAGGACTAATATAAGACGAATCACAAAGAAAACCGCATGAATTTACGATATTTTTCAAAAAAGTATCCGCGGGTTAGCTCAGGTTAGGTTAGCTCAGGTTAGGTTAGCTCAGGTTAGGTTAGCTCAGGTTAGGTTAGCTCAGGTTAGGTTAGCTCCCCCACCGAGGGTGTCTCCACGTTGTCGTCGTGGTGGGGCTTGCGTGTCTCGATGATCCTGGAGCTTTGCCGGTAGAGTCACTCATGCCGGAAAGGTTCAGGGGAGAGGCCAGACTAAGAGGGACACCAGGAGGGGTCGCTCCTGCCTTGTCGACGCTCGTCGATTCGTCAAGGACGCGACCACACCCGCTGAGGTGCAGGCGCACCGAAGCGGGGTTCGTTTGCCCCCTCGTTCATCGAGGGGCAAACCTTTCGGCGGGTCCGCTGAGTCGGGTTGGCCGGACAGCGGACGGAGGCATGTATAATGCCGCCGCCGGGGGCTTGGCTTAACCGCCTGGCCCAGAGGAAGGACACCTCTAAGATAAAAAACCACGTAATCCCAAGTTTTGGGGGCGCGGCGAGGGGATGAATGGCCGTAGCGAGTACTGGTCGTTAGCGCCCCCCCCTGCTGGCACCTGCCGTCCCCAGCAGTAATTAGGCTTACCCGGTGTATGGAGCCACTGCCCGGGTGGACATATTTTGCTTCCATACTCGTGGGAACTACTATGGAAAATTTAAATCTAAAACAAAAACAAAATTCAAATGACGAAGTGGGAGCGAAAGTACCGATGGTACTTGTGGAGAGGATGGGTGTGTTGTCGGACTCCGACAACGCATCGAGTGCGATGAGCGTAGAGAGCGTGAGCTCAAAGCGCTTAAGAAAACGACCAAGGAGCGTCGCTGACTCAGGGTCAGAATCAAATCTGAGCGATGCGGCGGTACCGGCCGCCAAGGTCGGTACGGTAAAAAAGGACGGAAGAGGGAGGCCGGCAACGACGGGGAAATACGTCGGGATTGGCCTGTCTAGGCGTGAGGCTGCGGCTGCCAAAAAGGCCGCAGACGCCGCCGAAAAACTTGAAGAAGACGAGCGACAGATTACGGCACTAACAAAGAGGGTGACGGATGGTAGGGTCACTCGGTTGTCGGAGTCGTCGTCTGTAGCCTCCGAAATGTTCGTCGAGGCAGCGGAGCTCCCAGCCTCCGATCTCAATCGGAGAATGGTAGATGCTGTGGCGGCGATCAAGAGGGTCGGAAAAGTATCAAAGGGTCTTAGTGGCTGTAGCCAGAAAGCGCTCAAAGAGGCCACCGCCTCCATACTGGAGAGTGCTGAGGCCCTCATAAGCCGTACAACCACCGAAGAGACGGCTCTACTACGGGCACAAAACGCCAAGCTGGCGGCCCAAATGGCGGAGCTCCGCAAGGAGCATGAGGAGCTCAAGGCGGATATGGCGTCGTTCCGTCGCGAGCACCTCAGAAGGGAGGTGGGCCTGCCGCCCGCGCAGCCGCAAGCGCAGTCGCAGCCGCAGCCGCAAAAACAGCAGTCGCCGCAGGAGTCGGAGTTGACTCGCCTGATCCGTGAGGAGATGGCGAGCTTCAACGCCCGCTTCTCGGTGCTGGAGGGGAGGATATTACGACCTCCCCTAGCTGCAGACCATCGCAGCACGCCAGCGCCGTCATATGCTGCTAAAACCGCAGCACCCCGTGCCACACCATCGGCACAAGCGGCTGCTGCTACCACAAAGAAGACCACCCCAGAGACGATACCGTCAACCATCTCGTCTCAAGCAGAGGCCAAGGGGAAGAAACCAAACAAGAAGAAGGGGAAAATAGCGGAACAAGAGGGTGCCGCGGCTGCTTCAAAAGCGCCGCCCAAGCAAGCAATGCACCAAATACCAAAGCCCGCCGCACAAAAGGAGGCGGAGTGGACGGTTGCGGGCGCGCAACGAAATAGCAAGAAGGCGCGCCGCAAGGCCAAACAAAAGGCCAAAAAGACTGAGGCAGTGGCCAAAAAACAGGCTGCGAGGCTCCGTGCCCCTCGTTCCACGGCTGTCGTGTTAACGCTGCAGCCTGGAGCGGAGGAGCGGGGCTTGAGTTATGCCGGGATCCTGGCAAAGGCGAAAGCTGAAATTTCGCTCGCCGATCTCGGCATCACGGGCCTCCGGTGCAAACCGACCGCAACCGGAGCCCGCCTGCTGGAGATTTCTGGGGCCACTAGTGGCCCCAAAGCAGACGCTCTAGCTGAGAAGCTGAGGGCGTCGCTCGCCGTTGACGACGTCAGAGTGTCCAGGCCCACCAAATGCGCAGATCTGCGTATCTCGGGCTTGGACGACTCTGTAACATCAGAAGAAGTCGCCGCCGCAATATCCAAGGCCGGAGGCTGCCCGCTCGAAAACATCAAGGCGGGCACAATCCGCAGGGGCGCTTCCGGTCTCGGGACAATTATGGTCAGCTGTCCCGTGGCGGCGGCTAATAAAATAAATGAGGGCAAAAGAATCCTGGTGGGATGGGTCTCGGCGCAGGTCACTCTGCTGACGCCCAGACCCCTAAGGTGCTACCGCTGTCTAGAGGAGGGGCATGTAGGTGTTAGGTGCACCGCTGGGGTCGACCGCAGCCAACTGTGCTTCCGCTGCGGTCAGTCCGGGCACAAGGCTGGCTCGTGTACTGCCGCGCCGCACTGCGTACTCTGTGCGGTGGCCGGCAAGCCAGCCGAACATCGGACCGGGGCCAAAGCCTGCGCCGGGCCCACAAAGAAGAATTCCAAGGCCAAGACTCAGCCGGCTCATCCACCGGCTGCATCCCAGGACATACAACGGGAAGGAACCAGTACCTCTCAGCCGGTTCACCCACCGGCTGCGGCAGCAGAACCGCCGAGGGCTGTGGAGGAGACAACGGCCATGGACACCCAATAATGGCCCCACACCATCGTCTCCTCCAAGCCAACATAAACCACTGCGCCAGAGCTCAGGATCTTTTGCTCCAAAGCATGGCGCAGTGGTCCATCGATGTGGCAGTCGTCGCCGAGCCGTACTTTGTCCCACCCAGGGATGACTGGGTGAGCGACACCAACGGCTCGGTGGCGCTAATAGTCAGGTCTGCCGCCGACACCCCTCCCCTTGAGGCCGTCACCCGGGGGCGGGGCTATGTCGCGGCAGTGTGGGGTGATTTGGTGGTCGCGGGGGTGTATTTCGCCCCCAGCCTATCTCTCGCCGACCTCGAAGGAGTAATTTCGGATTTGGGCACAGAAGTCAGTCGTCGTCGTCCTCGTCCCGTCCTCGTCTTGGGGGACTTCAACGCCAAGTCTGCGGCTTGGGGTTCCCCGACTACCGATGCGCGGGGCGAGTTAGTGGAGGAGTGGGCGGTCGAGCAGGGCCTGCTTCTCCTGAACCGGGGCAGCGTGCAGACGTGCGTGCGACAGCGGGGCGGGTCAATAGTGGACCTTTCATTTGCGAGCCCCGCTCTCGCGCGCCGCGTTCAGGGCTGGCACGTAGTGGAGGAGGTGGAGACGCTGTCTGATCACAGGTACATTCGGTTCAGCGTCTCTGCCCAGACCTCGGTCGGGCCGGTCCAAGCGGCCCCGGTGGGCGTTGGAGACGGCCCGCGTTGGGCACTCAAGCGGCTGGATAGGGAGGCTCTCCTGGAGGCCTCTATCGTGCAGGCCTGGTTGGACTTCCCCGACAGGCCTGTCAACATCGACGAGGAGGCAGAGTGGTTCCGGGAGAGCATGCAGCAGGTCTGCGATGCTGCCATGCCCCGGGTCCAGCCGCTACCATCCAGGCGCCGAGTTTACTGGTGGTCGCAAACGATTGCGCAGCTGCGCAGGGAGTGCGTGGAGGTGCGACGCCGGTACGCTCGGTACCGAAGAAGACGCCGCCGCTCTCCGTCAGCGGCGGCCACAGAGGCGGAACTCTACGCCAACTACGTGGAGGCGAAGAGCGCCCTCCAGCTAGCTATCGTGCGGGCCAAAACCGCGGCCCGGGAGGAACTGCTGGAGACTCTGGAGCGCGATCCGTGGGGGCGTCCCTACCGCATGGTGAGGGGCAAGCTTCGCCCTTGGGCCCCCCCACTGTCCCGGAGTCTTCAGCCGCAGCTGCTGGAGGATGTGGTGGGCGCTCTATTTCCCACGAGGCCGGAGCATACACCGCCGGCCATGGTTCCGCCTCGCAACGTGCCCGACGCGGAAGACGACGACGACGAAGTGCCCGAAGTGACCCGGGTAGAGATGAGAGTGGCGGTGGCTCGCATCAAGAACACCGCCCCAGGGCCCGACGGCATTCCAGGCCGTGCGTGGGTCCTGGCCATGAGGGCTCTCGGGCCCCGACTAGCGGGGCTCTTAAGCGCATGCCTGGAGCGGGGCCAGTTTCCAAGCCGGTGGAAGACCGGAAAGCTGGTCCTGCTCAGGAAGGAGGGGCGCCCCGCAGACTCGCCATCTGCCTACCGGCCCATTGTGTTGCTGGACGAGGTGTGTAAGATCTTCGAGCGGATCATCGCCGACCGCCTCGTCCAGCACATGTCTAGGGAGGGGCCGGACTTGGCGGACAACCAATTTGGTTTCCGCCAGGGGCGCTCCACAGTGGATGCGATCATGCGCGTAAGGGTCCTGGCGGAGGAAGCAGTCGCCCGGGGTGAGGTGGTCTTGGCGGTGTCGCTCGACATCGCCAACGCGTTCAACACCTTGCCCTGGAATACCATCAGGGAGGCACTCCGCTACCACGGGGTGCCCAGCTACCTCCGCCGCATTGTCGGGGCCTATTTGTCGGAGCGAAGTGTCGTTTACCCGGGTCGAGAAGGTTGGGGTCGGCGAGAGACGTCGTGCGGTGTTCCGCAGGGGTCGGTGTTGGGTCCACTCCTGTGGAACATCGGCTACGACTGGGCTCTGCGCGGTGCGCTTCTCCACGGCGTCGGCGTCACTTGCTACGCCGACGACACGCTAGTGACAGCGCGTGGGAAGTCGTACCGGCAGGCGACCATCAGGGCGACAGCCGGGGTCGCGCACGTCGTGGGAAGGATCCGGCGGTTGGGCCTCGAGGTGGCCTTGCACAAATCCGAGGCCATTTGTTTCCACGGGCCGAGGATGAAGCCACCTCCGGGGTCCACCATCGTGGTGGGAGGAGTCTCCATCGCTGTCGAGTCGACGATGAAGTACTTAGGACTCGTCCTCGACAGTCGGTGGGACTTCGGGCCGCACTTCCAGCGGCTCGCCCCCCGTTTGTTGGGCGCCGCTTCTGCGCTCTCGCGCTTGCTGCCCAACTTGGGGGGACCAAATACCACCACCAGGAGGCTCTACACGGGGGTCGTACGGTCCATGGCGCTGTACGCCGCGCCAGTGTGGGCGGACGCCCTGACGGCGCGCAACATCGCAGCGCTACGAAGACCACAGCGCGCGATGGCCGTCAGGGTCATAAGGGGGTACCGTACGATCTCCTTCGAGGCGGCGAGCCTCCTTGCCGGATCCCCGCCCTGGGACCTAGACGCGAGGGTCCTCGCGTCACTATATAGGTGGCGCGCGGAAGCGATAGGGCGGGGCGAGCGCCTGGTGCCTCGAGAGGTTGAGGCACGCAGGGCAGAGCTCCGCCAGGTCCTGGTGGCGGAGTGGGAGTTGCGGCTTGCGCGACCCACGGCCGGGCACGCCGCAGTGGCGGCGGTAAGGCCCGTGATGAGGGAGTGGCTGGAGAGACGCCACGGCGCCCTCAGCTTCCGGCTGACGCAGGTGCTTACCGGACACGGGTGTTTCGGGAAGTACCTGTGTCGCATAGGCCGGGAGCCGACGCCCCAATGTCACCACTGTGACAACTGCCGCGACGATACGGCGCGGCACACGTTGGAGGAGTGCCCAGCTTGGGCGGTGCAGCGCCGTGACTTGGTCGCGGCAGTCTTTGCTGCGGGCCATCTCTCGCTTCCGGCCGTCGTGTCAACTATGGTCGGGAGCGAGAGCGGGTGGGCTGCCGTCGCCTCCTTTTGCGAGGACGTCATGTCTGCAAAGGAGGCGGCGGAAAGGGAGAGAGAAGCTGTCACCTCTCTCCCGGCCCGCAGCAGACGAACGGGGCGTCGCAGGGTGGCGGACGACCTCCGGCCACCGTAGGGCGCGGCCTGCGGGCGACAGAGCAGGGGCATCTGTCGCCCGACCAGACACAGGCCTCGAGGCGGCGGCGTAGTGTTCCGCGCGCGCCTCACAAATGACGGATTTCCTGCGGCCGCTGGGTGACGGCCGCAGTGGGTGACGGGGCCCGCCTTTTCCATCTGGCGGGCCAATACCTGCCGGGGGCGCGGACGAATGCGCGAGCGATACCCGTACCCCCGGCACTGGGTTCGAGAAAGGAACACCGTGGTGGTTTTAGCCGGTAAGAGTCCGGCACTGTTCCCGGCCGCCCCAATGGGCCGGGTTCGTCCATGAGGATTTCCCCACGTAAAAAAAAAAAAAAAAAAAAAAAAAAAAAAAAAAAAAAAAAAAAAAAAAGGTTAGGTTAGCTCAGGTTAGGTTAGCTCAGGTTAGGTTTTTTTTTTTTTTTTTTTTTTTTTTTTTTTTTTTTTTTTTTTTTTTTGCTTTTCCCCGTTCATGGGTGGAACAGGCCCTTGTTAATCTAATGTTCTCATTCATGCCAGTTCTCACTTTTGTGCCTCTCGCACTTACATGCCTCATACGTGTTCTTTCTAGCATCCATCATCTGTCGTACTTAACCGGGTGGGACTCCCGCTACTTGACCCTAGCTATTTATAGCTATTTATTTATACAGGGATAATAACTGTGCAGTATAGGTTTTTATTTAACAGTTGTTACTTATTTATATCTATTTTACATAACTAGTTTATATTTGCTATATTTTATTTTAACATGTGCTTACTGTGCTTAAGTTTTATTTAACAATTTTTACTTATTTAATCTATTTTACATATCCAATTTGTCATTTGCTATATTTTGTTTCAACATATGTTTACTCTTAGTCTACTAAATCTTTATCTATCTTATTTCTATTTACAATTTCTCTTAGGTCCTATTTTATTTTCTGTGGAGTAGTTAAAGTTAGCACTCTTATTTTTAGTAGTAATACAATTTCTTATTCTAGCTTACATTTTTTATTTTCATCTTTGTTTATACGGGGACAATGATTGTTCAGCATAATTCCTATTCAACAGTTTTTACTTATTAAATCTATCTAATTTCTATATTTTATTTTAACATGTGCTTACTCTTAGTCTACTAGATTTTTATCTATCTTATTTCTATTAACAATTTCTCTTAGGTCCTATTTGTTTTATGCTAAGTGGTTATTATTTAGTATTCTAATTTTAGTAGTAGTTCAATTTCTTATTCTAGCTTACATTTTTCCTCTTTGTCGTTTCTCTGCATTTCTTTCAGCTCGTATTTTAACTTTTGAGATCTCCTGACAATATAAGGTTGGAACCAGTTGTATCGTTTTATGTTTAGCTCACTTACATTTTATCGTATTTGTTTACTTTTCAATAGGTTCTGGCAATAGTATATATATATTCATATTATATATATTTATTGTCTATTCTTGTTCATTTTACAATTTCCATCTGTTACCGTATGTTTTCGGGGATTGTGTTTAGACTGTGTGTGTATTCGTGTTTTTTGATATATTCGTATATAATTATTATATATTTCATATATCTGTGTCTTTTTGTTTTTTATTGTTCCGGTTTCCGCTTGTCTATTTGTTTCACTAGTGTGTTTCAGTTTGTTTTCGTACTCCCGGTTTGTGTTTATAAATGTAGTGTTAGTGTGTTTGTGTGTTGCTATGTCTGTTGTATGTATTTCGTGCCTCCCCGTTTGTGAGTTAGATATATGCCGTGCTCGCTCGGGCCAGGTAGTCCCATTTTTGCCTGACTGGGCATTCCACGCTGAAGGCGTTGTGGTCGGTTTTCTGCAACTTCGAGTGTGAGCAATTGCAGCACTGCGGTTTACTCCCGACCATAAAGTCTGCGCAGATTTCGCGCAGATGCGGTCCTCCGCAGTGGCTACATTTATCCACACTCTCAGTACAAAATTTCCGACCGTGCCCGAATGCCAGACACTTTGTGCACTGAATGAGCGGGGACTGGTCCTCCACCTTGACCCTTTGCAGGTCGAGATAGACGGCCCCAGCCCCGGTCATCTTCTGCCACAGGATGGGCCTGACCTGGACGACGACGTGCGCTGTCTTTGGGTTCCTGGTTCGTTTCTTATACTTGATCGTCATTTCTAGATCCTCTTCGGGTAGATCGTCAAAGATGTCCCTATTTTGGGTATAGAGCGCCGAGATCATCTTCATGTCGTCGACCTCGCTGTCCAAGAAGACATCTTTCAAGACGACGAGAGGGTCTTTATTTTTCATGGGCGCTACTTTTAGGCCTTCCCCCCGGATTTCAATCATAGCTTTAACTTTATTAAGCTCATCCTCTGTGTCACACCCTAGTATAACCGTCTGGTTTTTGGCCTTACGTACCTTATTTATTTTAATGCCAGATCCCCTGGCGTCGACCGCCTCCTTCACTCTCGCGAGCACCTCGTCGGCAGTCTCCAGACTGCCTTCGAGAGTGACCGCTATCGAGTGAAGCGCCGGCCGGCGCCCGGGTTTGGCTGCCGCTACGCTCGCGTATGTTTGCTGGGTAGTTTGGTGCTCTGCTGGTCGCCTTTTTAGGACCTCTTTTATAGTGTCCGACGCTGTCGCGACACCATCGACAACTCCACCGATCTTCTCTCCGAGGCTGGTCTGCTCTCGTCCCATGACTTGGATGTCCTTTGACATCCAGTCTATGGTCGCCTTCGCCTCGTCGATCTTATTGATGATCCTATCGATCATGTCGGCGCCACAGTCGTTTGTGTTTTTCTGCGCCTCGAAACTCTTTGTAAGGTTTCCCTCGAGGTCTTCCAGCCGCTTCGATATTTTTGCCTCGACTTCCCCCAATTTGTCCAGAATGTGGTCCTCCATTTTGGATGGTGTGGGCGCGACGTCGGTTTCACTGGACGAATGTGTTTTTGTGACCACCTCCAGGCCCTTCACCCGCTTGCACATCTCAAACATCATCCTGAGACCCCTATCCGACCGCCCCTCCAGGAAGGTTTTTATGTCTTTCCTCATTTGAGGGTATTCTTTGACTTTTGAGGGAATATCCTCAAACGTCTTCATCACATCCTGGAGGAGCTTGTCGGTCGTATGTGTAGAGTAATCTTCGGTTTTGTAGGCCTCCATATTGTCTACAGATCTCCTCTTTCGCTCCGGTCTCCGGATAAATGTCTTAGCTGCGTCTGGCGCTGCTGTAGGTGGGTTTGCGGGGTTTGGGGTGGTGCGTTTTGGGGAGGCTCCAGAGGTCGTCGGTGTGCGATACATTGTTCCGTGTGTAAATCAGTTGTGTCTGTATGTATGTCGGTGTGTGTCAGTATGTATGTCAGTGTGTATGTCAGTATTAATGTCAGTGTGTATGTCAGTGAGTGTGTCAGTATGTATGTCAGTAAGTGTCGATGTGTATGTCGGTGAGGGTCAGTGTGTATGTCAGTGGGTGTCAGTGTGTATGTCAATGTGTATGTCAGTGGGAGTCAGTAGGTGTGTCACTGTGTATGTCAGTGGGAGTCAATGTGTATGTCAGTGGGAGTCAGTATGTGTGTCAGTATGTATGTCAATGTGTGTGTCAGTGTGTATGTCAGTGGGAGTCAGTGTGTATGTCGCTATGTATGTCGAGGTGTATGTCTATGGGAGTCAGTGTGTGTGTCAGTGTGTATGTCAGTGAGTGTGTCAGTATGTATGTCAGTAGGTGTCGATGTGTATGTCAGTGAGGGTCAATGTGTATGTCAGTGGGTGTCAGTGTGTGTGTCAATGTGTATGTCAGTGGGAGTCAGTAGGTGTGTCACTGTGTATGTCAGTGGGAGTCAATGTGTATGTCAGTGGGAGTCAGTATGTGTGTCAGTATGTATGTCAATGTGTGTGTCAATGTGTATGTCAATGGGTGTCAATGTGTATGTCAGTGGGAGTCAATGTGTATGTCACTATGTATGTCGAGATGTATGTCTATGGGAGTCAGTGTGTGTGTCAGTGTGTATGTCAGTGAGTGTGTCAGTATGTATGTCAGTAGGTGTCAGTGTGTATATCAGTGAGGGTCAATGTGTATGTCAGTGGGTGTCAATGTGTATGTCAGTGGGAGTCAGTAGGTGTGTCACTGTGTATGTCAGTGGGAGTCAATGTGTATGTCGGTGGGAGTCAGTGTGTGTGTCAGTATGTATGTCAGTGTGTGTGTCAGTGTGTGTGTCAGTGTGTATGCCAGTGGGAGTCAGTGTGTATGTCAGTGGGAGTCAATGTGTTTGTCAATGGGGGTCAATGTGTATGTCAGTGTGTGGTCAGTGTATAGAGCACCACGTAGAACGGGGAAAGTTGTCAGTATGTATAGTGTCTGTCTGACCCTGTAGAGGGGGGTCAGTGTCAGTGCTGTTGTGTAGAATTCTACGCAGGTATAAACGATATGTAAATAAAACCAGTTTATCGATAGTATAAAGTTTATAGAAATTTCAATTTAAGGGGGGGGGGGTAACTCAAGGGAGGGGGACTACTACTAGACCTCAGTTGTGGCAACCTTAAGGTGGATGTTCCGATAGTCCGTCCATACATTTTGGGATTGAGCTTTATCCTAAACACAGCCACTATTTGTTTCAAACTAATAATTTCATCACTTTCTACAATGAAATGTGTACGCCTATCAACTTTTTAGAGAATAACTTACATTATTTACTAAGAAAAATAATAGTAAAATTCACGCAAAAATTGACATTTTGTTTATTAGTGTGAGTGTCTTTTGCCATAAACAAAAATAGAATAGGATAGAATAGACAAGCAAACCAAAAGCGTAGTTTAGACATTAGCACGCTAGATGGCGACAGATGATGAATCAATTTCTTATGTACAATATTTATTTATTTCCTTTTCTGCAATTCATAAACAAAAAAAACAATAAAATAACATAAAACTGTAGACCCTAGATGACAAATTTTACAATTTTATTTTATTACATCATAATTATTGTTGTCTGGCAACATAAACCATTTTGCGTAGGTAGGTAATATAAGCGACGCTGCCACTCTTGCAAACTTAGACCTGACCTTCAAACATTGACGAAGAAACAGCGTTGCCAATCTTCTATCACTTGTTTGACTGTTATAAAATACATTCTGAAGTAATTCTCAATTGTCCCGCGATAGGATTTGCGCGCGGAATTTCTTGCGTGTTATATTTTGTATGTTATGCATTTTCATTGATTCAAATTGGAATATTTCTAGTATGTTTTTGATTTCAATTTAATATAATGTAATGGTAGATACCATTACATTATAGTAATTAATTATTCATAATATGCAATTTTATTTTCGGTGCGCGATGGTATTAGAAACAACAAGTTGGCCCGTGATATGCTGAAATCTCGTCACAATACTAATTACCTACGTCGTATGAGTCGGTTTCGAGTACAAAGTCTTTGTTTCATATTTATTTTAATGTGTTTTTTTATTTTTTAGGTCAACTTTAAATAAAATTATTATAAATCGGTAAGCTACCAAAGTAGTCACAAAATAAAATTAATAAACATTTTCAAAATATGGATATACCGGGTTACGTAAAAACACCTTTTTCGAATTTTGCAAAGTTTCAGACAGACGCACATTATTATTATTATTTTGTAGTACCAAGAAGCTCAAGGTCGTGTCCTATAAAATTTGTCCGGTGCGTTCAATCAAATAGACGTATCTGGGGGCACGGCAGTGTCCCGCCAAGTCGAGCACAAAGCAACACAGCCGTACTATCCTTTTGTGGAACCAATTCGCCGCATTTTCAGGTCCCTATTTGAGAACCGCGATTGGACTAGAACGCTGATTCGTCATGTAAGCTATAATCACACACTCGAAATCCAAAATGTCAAGTCAGTAGATCATTTAGTTCCGAAGCTAAGCGAAAGCTTCGCATTTTCGACACTGACTGACTCACTGATCAAAATTTTCGGTTTTCCGCGTCTAATAAGAAAATGTAATAAAGTCAATCAGCCCATGTCTTGTCAGCTTTTTGCAAAAAGAAGTGAAATCCCACTAAAAATATTCTGTAAAAAAAAGTAGCAAGGTCTCGATTTGAATTGCTTGTTTATCTCTAAAAAGTAATGAAATCTCTAGACCAAGTTGAGCCAAGTCTAAGGTTTGTTATTGCAATTACTGCAATATTTATTATTATCTTTAATGTTATGTGACTTGGTCATGGGTCCTACAGGATCCACAAACGTATAAAAAATGTTCAACCGTTGATCGGAATTTTTTCAATATCTAGAGCGTGAAAAAATGTTCAACCGTTGAACATTTTTTACACGTTCGTGGGTAAAGGACAACGGCCAAGTCACACAACATTAATTAAATATAATAATAAAGAAATTGCAGTAAAGAATCTTAGACTTGACTCAATTTTATCTAGAGATATCATTACTTTTTAGAGATAAACAACCAGCTCCATCGAAACTTGGCTATTTTTTAAAAAAATGTTTTTGGTGGGATACTTCACTTACAATAAATAAGATTAGAAAAACTTCCAAACTCTTTTTGCAGCTTATTCAACCGATTTTGAGTTCTATTCCCTACTGATAAGGGTGCGTTGAGGCGTTGAAAGCAAAATAATTTTTACTATAACAAATATATTCTGCATCTTTTTTGTGTCTTGTTCTCTTAGCAATAGAGCTTTAAATCGTTTAAACATACAGTAAATATTATTATGCATAATAAATGGAAAATAGTTTATAGTTTATTGTTTATAAATCTGTTTTTTTTTTTCTTATTCGTCGACTAATATTCTACCAGGAATATAAAGACAACATTGATGTAAAAGATAAGTAAAATTTTACTGTTACATTTTTATGTTCTAGACTTTTTAATTTTCGAACGCAACCTAAAATTCAAATAAGAATTATTGTATTATCTATGATCTGGATTATCTCTCTCAGATGACCTGCGATCACTTTCGTTACATGGTTATGAATTACGATACTATTACATTTTATTCAAATATTGAGTGTTTAAAAGTAACATACTCTTTGGTTTTTCATTTGTTTTTCTATATTTCAGATTACCTCGACAATGCCTGCAACAAACAAGACGGCGTACAAGCGACACGCATATTCGGGGGCGCGAAAATCTTTGAAACGAGTTCGAGGTGGATTACGAAAATATTACGCTGAAGAGAGGTAAGTATATGTACAATACAATTAATTCTGTACCCGGCTTCTTCGCAAACACGGCTAAGTATGGATGTAGGTAGGGATTTCATAACCAATAACGAAAAGCCGTTACCCGCCACAACCTCTTGTTTATAAGTACCTACCTATTCTGTTGGCAAAGTTTACATTCGTATTTATTGTATTACAGCCGTTTGAAAGCTTGGCGTTCTGAAGAAAAGAAGAATAAGCCACTGAATGAAGAAATCGTCATAGATAACACTATGTATGTACCTATCTAATAAGCATGATTTGTTGTAGGTACTTGCTGCTCGTAAAACCAAAAAAACCACACAGAGCCCAGGGACACATTTTAAAAAATACATAAAACGGAAGGAACAAAGCAGAATACGACATCAATCATTCACACGCAAACGATTGTTTGCTCCAAGAGAGAAAACCCAGCCCGATAGTCACTATGGACCTGAAGCTTGTGATCCTATTGATATTGATGAAGCACAGTTGAGAATACAGTGTGAAGAACGGTTAGCAGAATTCCAAAAGTCACCAGAAAACATTGCTTTGGTTGAAATGTCTACAGTAGGGCAGCATGAAAATGATTTATATACTACTCATAGGCGTGACCGCTTGACTGCTAGTCAATTTGGAATGGTTAGTTGTGTGATATAATCATTATATTAGCAGAAATGTTTATACACATACAGTTTGGATTTAAAAAATTACCCATAACATACATTTATTTTATGTGGGTTTTCATCTTTACAGGTTTGCAAACGCCGTATTACCACTCCTTGTCACAATCATGTGAAAGATATTCTATATAAAAAGAATTTTTGTACAAAAGACATGTTATATGGGCAGCAGAATGAGAATGTAGCAAAAAGTATGTTCATGCAACAATATAATAAAATTGTCAGGCCTTCAGGTCTTTTTATTGATGAAGAATTTGGATGTTTAGCTGGCAGTCCAGATGGTAAGTTTTTCTTTATCAAACTTAAATTTTATCAATGTATTTGGGAAATGTGGCCAATCATAATACTAGTTTTAATTGCGAGACACAAAGGATTATGAGCACAAGAGGCGATTGAATTTCTTGTCTCAAATCTCATAAAGACCTCAATTTCTTTGTTTTTATATTTTATTATCAATTTGTTACAGGTATAATTGAAAACGAGAGAGCTGTTGTTGAGGTCAAATGCTTCCCATCATTGGCCAGGAAAAATCAAACCCTAGAGGCAGCTGCACTAGAAAAGAAAAATTTTGCTCTAAAACTGGATAATAATGTTTTAGTGATGAATAAAAAGCATGATTATTACTATCAAGTAAATTGAAAATTCTATAGCTTTGCACGTCCACATTATAATTATTTTAGTGTCTTCTTTTCTCTTACTATAATCAAAATCTATTTCAGATTCAAGGACAAATGCGTGTCAGCAAAATGGATAAGTGCTACTTCGTATGTTTTATTTCAGTCACTGAACCTTTGACTGTGATAGAAGTTTGTCGAGATAATGAATTTATCCGCAATATGGTGCCAAAATTATTAGACTTTTTTAAAAACTGTATTCTGCCAGAAATCATTTTGAGACGTGTTCAAAAAAATGGGAAATGTATAGATTTGAATGGTATGTACCAGTAGGTACAAAGGTTATTACTTTTTTTATTTACTTCATAAATTATCAATATCAATGTCTAAAATATATTATTATGTTATTCTAGTGAAAAATCGTCCTTCAACATCAGTTGGAAATTCGAGCACAGAAAAGTAAAGTTTAATTTTAGAGCAGCTTTGGAGATGGATGGTAAATAACATTTTGAAGTGAATGGTAAACAATATTCGTCAAAAAGTAACTATGTAGTATACTAAGTAAAGTATTTTTTCTTTGCAGCAGCCGTGTAGCAGTGGTTTCAAGATAAGAAGACTCAGAAGAGGGGGAAATCAACAAGTCAAATGATTCTTGTTTTAATTGTATTTTTGTAGTAGTTTGTTTAGTATCTACATCATAGTTGTATATTTATTTTTATCATGTATTTACCATAAAATCAAAAGGTGAAATAATACTTCATTAGGTATAACCACCTGCTCAATTCAATAAGCTGCTCTTTAGATTTCTGTTTTACTAAAAGCTTATTTATGCTTTGAAATTAGGAAATATTGTTTCACCTTCCTGGTTATTATTGCATACTAAATCGTGTTTTCAGATTTGTTGTTATCCCTTGTTTATGAATTGTAGTTTCTTACGAGTTATGTTATGTCTTTGTAATAATTGGTTATGTTACAACTTATCAATGTAATTATTTTGATTGAATAGGCATGTATCAGGCATGTGTTACTTACTTCAATTACTTGTGTTTTGAAAAATATTTTCAATAGTGTGAGGTAATAAAGAAAACTGTGTTTTATTTTACGTAATTTGGTCATCATTTATTTCCCAAAATTATAAATCAATTAAATAGTTTATGCCTATAAATACAACTTTTATTTTTATCACCTAATCGTACATAATAAATATCGTAGAAGGTGGCGTTCTGTAGTTGTGCTTACACCCATACAGTAAAATCGCCATGTAGTCCACACGCCATCTAGTGATAAATTTTCGTAAACGTAAGGACTAGGCACTCGCCCACGTCTGTGTGTGTAAAAAATACTATGTTCAAGGACAATGTTATTTTGCAACTTTTTTGTCGAATTGGGTGGATTTTGAGGCAAGGAAATGACCCAGTTAAATAAAGTGTAAAATCCGCGAACCGCCACAGCTACTCCGACGACTTAATATGTTCCAATTACACAATAAACTCAAATAAACTAAAAACATTGACTTCAACGCCATCTAGCGGGAAAGTGGCCGGGAACAGACCGTATGTTTCACCTTAAGCTGAAGTCAGAATCGACCTATCTCCCTTGGTTATCCAGTTACCTTAGGGGTATGCAAAGGGGTAAGGGGTGAGGGGGTCCAAAACCAGGGGGGGGGGCTCCTCGTATATGACTTCAACCGTGGTGTCTTCGACACCACAAAGGCTGAATTTGCGGTCGAAATCCTCCTATCTCCTCTAGTTCCGGAGATATCAACCCTCAAAGATATAATAAAGGGGTGAGGAGGGAGGGGGTCCAAAGTAGGGGGAACGGGTTCTACCTATAGGACTTCAGCCGTGGTGTCTTCGACACCACAAAGGCTGAATTCGAGGTCTAAAATTGCCTAGCTCCCCTGGTTCCGGAGTTATTGAACATCCAAATTTATATGGTGTAAAGCATGACCTCCCTATTTTTCTCCTTTGTTTACCCTCACAGTCGGGTAATATTTTTGTACTTTTATTTGGTTTGTACTTCAGCCACCCCTGTTCGTACTATGACGTGTGAGGGCTCGTTTTGTAGGTCTCGTCGAGACCTACAACTTAGTGTCAAAAACTTGGGGGTGGGAAGCACCCCTTAAAAACTGCCCTTAAAAAACTAAATTTTTAACCTGAAATTTGATGTTATTTAGTGTAGGTGGTCGTAAGGTGCGATATGTTTATATGTTTGGGTGCTACTCTCTGCGGTCTTTTAAATAGGGGTGTCAGGTTTCACCTTACTCTGATTCCAACCCCCTGGATACGGATAGAAATATTAAAAATTTAAGCCTAAATATATGTCTATTTTGGGGTTAATTTTGAATTTTAAAAGCTTGGGGGTAGTTTTTAGACCACTCTCCACCTAGCCCTGCTATCAAAAATCTAGAATTATTTATATCCTAGGAGTCGATTTTCAAGTCGCGATCTTTTACCACGTTGTATTTGCGGTTGAGACTGTTTCCCAACTTTTAATAAAATACGTATATTTCAGTGAAATCAACTCCTAAAATTGTCAATTAAAAACTAACTTATAGTCAACACCTTAATCTATTTATTAGTTAAATTTAAGTCCGCGCGCCACGACGTTTTCACCCTCTTGTCAGGGGTTACTTCGGTGTCACCCTCCCGTGGCAACCGCAAATAGCGTTGTATCCCCAAAAATTTTACAGTAATAATAATTTTTTATTTAGAATAATGTAGAGGGACCCACCCTACTCGGTTTCACCCCAACGAATTTTGGGGTATTTTCGATTTGGGGGGTGAAAATAAAAATTTTATTTTTAGAAGAAATTAAAAATTAAAATTTTGAAAGAACTACCAGGCCGAAAAATCTAAAAATTTGGAAAATGGAAGTCTAGGTAGCCTATTATTTTATAAGAAAATAAAAAAGGGGGGTCGCCGATCTTAATTTTCGGGAAAATGACACCAAAGTTTTACGTAAAATTGCCGACCTTTGAGGGGTTGTAGCTCCGTCTGGGGTGGTCTGATGGTCTTGATTCAGGTGCCAGAAGATTCGTCTCGTCACGCCGATTCTCCCGATGTGTTGCACGCCTGTCCAGCTGTGCTGGAAGTCGGACCACGTTGCACGTGGTTGGTAGTTTTCCGGGACTTTCTCCACAGTTTTTCACCGGAAAAATCCCGGAGGCCGTTCAGGTGATGCAGCTCGCCAAGCCGAGCAGTTTGACAACAAAAAAGTGTGGGGTTGCCGCTCTTGTTCCACCAGCGTTTCACAAAAACTCCGAAAAAACTTGTTTTTCCGCAATAACTTTCTCGCACTTTCACTAAATTTCACGCGGTTTTCACTATCGTATTCTCCTCAACGAGACGCGTGTCGTGATACCAATCACTATATACTTTTCGCGAAAAAACCCTTTTGTGCGATTTTAAGACGCGGAGCGTGGAAAAAACGTGGCGCTCGCGACAGTGGCTGCCAGCAGACTGCTCAGGTTAGGTTAGCTCAGGTTAGGTTAGCTCAGGTTAGGTTAGCTCAGGTTAGGTTAGCTCAGGTTAGGTTAGCTCAGGTTAGGTTAGCTCAGGTTAGGTTAGCTCAGGTTAGGTTAGCTCAGGTTAGGTTAGCTCAGGTTAGGTTAGCTCAGGTTAGGTTAGCTCAGGTTAGGTTAGCTCAGGTTAGGTTAGCTCAGGTTAGGTTAGCTCAGGTTAGGTTAGCTCAGGTTAGGTTAGCTCAGGTTAGGTTAGCTCAGGTTAGGTTAGCTCAGGTTAGGTTAGCTCAGGTTAGGTTAGCTCAGGTTAGGTTAGCTCAGGTTAGGTTAGCTCAGGTTAGGTTAGCTCAGGTTAGGTTAGGTTAGGTTAGGTTAGGTTAGGTTAGGTTAGGTTAGGTTAGGTTAGGTTAGGTTAGGTTAGGTTAGGTTAGGTTAGGTTAGGTTAGGTTAGGTTAGGTTAGGTTAGGTTAGGTTAGGTTAGGTTAGGTTAGGTTAGGTTAGGTTAGGTTAGGTTAGGTTAGGTTAGGTTAGGTTAGGTTAGGTTAGGTTAGGTTAGGTTAGGTTAGGTTAGGTTAGGTTAGGTTAGGTTAGGTTAGGTTAGGTTAGGTTAGGTTAGGTTAGGTTAGGTTAGGTTAGGTTAGGTTAGGTTAGGTTAGGTTAGGTTAGGTTAGGTTAGGTTAGGTTAGGTTAGGTTAGGTTAGGTTAGGTTAGGTTAGGTTAGGTTAGGTTAGGTTAGGTTAGGTTAGGTTAGGTTAGACGGCCATGTGCGCCTCCAAGGACGCGGCGAGGGCCGAGATGCTGGAGTCCCTCGACAGGGATCCGTACGGGAGGCCATACAAGGCGGCGCGGAACAAGCTGCGCCCCCATGGTCCCCCGCTGACGGAAACCCTCGAGCCGGCACTGTTGGATGGGGTGGTTCGGTCGCTGTTCCCGCGCCGCGAGACCGACTTCACCCCACCAACGATGGACCCTCCGCAGGATGCGGCCTCACCGGAGGAAGAGGTCCCCCCGGTGACTGCGGAGGAGATCCACGCGGGAATAATCTGCCTCGGCGCCAAGAAGACGGCCCCTGGACCGGACGGCGTCCCTGCTCGGGTGGTAGCCATAGCGGCCACTCAAATGGGGGAAAGGTTTCGGGACCTTTTCGGCGCATGTTTAGCGACCGGAAGGTTCCCGAGGCCTTGGAAGGAGGGGCAGCTGTGCCTCCTCCGTAAAGAGGGACGCCCGGTCGATTCCCCCTCGGCATACCGGCCCATCGTTCTGCTCGATGAGGTCGGTAAAATGTTCGAGGGGATCGTCGCCTGCCGCCTCAACGACCATCTGCGGAGGGTGGGGCCGGACCTGTCGGACGCCCAGTTCGGCTTCCGACGCGGCCGGTCCACCATCGACGCCCTGGCCCTACTTAAAGGCCAGGCGAAGGAGGCGGCGGAGGTGGGGGACGGATTGCTGGCTGTGTCATTCGACATAGCCAACGCCTTCAACTCCGTCCCCCACTCGACCATATTGGAGGCGCTCCGACATCACGGAGTGCCTCCATACTTGAGGGGCCTCTTGGCCAACTACTTGGAGGACCGCGAGGTCCTCCTCGTAGATAAAACGTCGGCGCTGAGGCGGTATGGTGCGGAGTCCGGCGTTCCACAGGGGTCGGTGCTGGGGCCCACCCTGTGGAACATTGGGTTCGATTGGCTCCTGCGGGGGGCCCTTCTCCCGGGCACGAGTGTGATTTGTTACGCGGACGACACTCTGCTCACTGCCCGGGGGAGGAACTTTGGGGAGGCGGCCTGTCTGGCGTCGGCTGGCGGGTCCTTGGTGGCAGGGAGGATCCGCCGCCTGGGGTTGAGGGTGGCGCTGAACAAGACCGAGGCCGTGTTCTTCCGCGGGCCTCGGCAGCGCTGCCCTCCCGACGCCCACATTGCCGTGGAGGGCGTCAGGATAGAGGTGAGGCCCCAGATGAAGTATCTGGGCCTGGTGCTGGACAGCAGGTGGCGCTTCGGCCCGCATTTCAACGGGCTGTCGACGCGCCTGCTGAGGGCCGCTGACGCCCTCTCATGGCTCCTCCCCAACCTGGGGGGACCCAGCGCACGGTGCCGGCGTCTGTATGCCGGCATCTTGCGGAGCATGGCCCTCTATGGGGCTCCCATCTGGTCGGACTCCCTCCACAGGAGGGAGAATGCCACCGCGCTCCGCAGGCCGCAAAGGGCCATCGCACTGCGGGTGGCGAGGGCCTACAGGTCGGTAGGTTTCTCGGCGGCGTGCGCTCTGGCGGCCACCCCTCCTTGGGAGCTCGAGGCGTGGGTGCTCGCCAGGGTGTACGAGTGGACGGCGCACCGAAGGGCGCTCGGAGAGCGCCCCACCGCGCAGGAGCGGGAGGCCGCGAGGCGGGAGGCGAGGGACGCCATCGTCGTCCACTGGACGGACGACCTCGCCACCGCCACTTTTGGCCGCCGCACGCTGGACGCGCTCGGGCCAGTTCTGCGGCAATGGCTCGAGCGGAAACACGGTTTCCTTTCTTTTCGTCTGGTGCAGGTGCTGTCGGGGCACGGCTGCTTCGGCTCGCACCTGTACAGGATCGGGAGGGAGGAAACCCCAGCGTGCCACCACTGCGGCGCGGCAGAGGACACGGCGCGGCACACCCTCGAGGTCTGCCCCGCCTGGGCAGAGCCGCGCCGATGTCTGACTGCCGAGATCGGCCGAGATCTCTCGCTTCCCAGCGTTGTTCTGTCCATGCTGGGGAGCGAGGGGGCCTGGGCCGCGGTCGCCTCCTTTTGCGAGGATGTCATTTCGCAGAAGGAGGCGGCGGAGCGCGCGCGGGAAGATGACCCTCTCGCTGCGCCGCTCCGCAGGCGAAGAAGAGGAAGGAGAAGACTCCTTCCTCGCGGTGGTGATGGGCGGGCGACAGGCGCGGGGGCGCCTCCGCCCGCATTGCACTCCACACCACCTCCGCCGGACATTCCCGATCCTCCCCCAACGGGGAGGACGTGAGGGGCCCGCCACCGTTGAGGCGGGCAATCGTCGAGGGGGACTGGACGTAAAGGCTACGCCGGTTTCCCAGTCCCCCTCCTTTCAGACGATGCGGGAATGCTGCTGGGTTTTTTAGTGGGTATACCGGGCTTGCCCGGGGAGTCCCACATACCCCCCCATTCCCCTGGATGGGGGGGATGCGTAAAGCATTTTTCCCAGCGATAAAAAAAAAAAAAAAAAAAAAAAAAAAAAAAAAAAAAAAAAAAAAAAAAAAAAAATTAGGTTAGGTTAGGTTAGGTTAGGTTAGGTTAGGTTAGGTTAGGTTAGGTTAGGTTAGGTTAGGTTAGGTTAGGTTAGGTTAGGTTAGGTTAGGTTAGGTTAGGTTAGGTTAGGTTAGGTTAGGTTAGGTTAGGTTAGGTTAGGTTAGGTTAGGTTAGGTTAGGTTAGGTTAGGTTAGGTTAGGTTAGGTTAGGTTAGGTTAGGTTAGGTTAGGTTAGGTTAGGTTAGGTTAGGTTAGGTTAGGTTAGGTTAGGTTAGGTTAGGTTAGGTTAGGTTAGGTTAGGTTAGGTTAGGTTAGGTTAGGTTAGGTTAGGTTAGGTTAGGTTAGGTTAGGTTAGGTTAGGTTAGGTTAGGTTAGGTTAGGTTAGGTTAGGTTAGGTTAGGTTAGGTTAGGTTAGGTTAGGTTAGGTTAGGTTAGGTTAGGTTAGGTTAGGTTAGGTTAGGTTAGGTTAGGTTAGGTTAGGTTAGGTTAGGTTAGGTTAGGTTAGGTTAGGTTAGGTTAGGTTAGGTTAGGTTAGGTTAGGTTAGGTTAGGTTAGGTTAGGTTAGGTTAGGTTAGGTTAGGTTAGGTTAGGTTAGGTTAGGTTAGGTTAGGTTAGGTTAGGTTAGGTTAGGTTAGGTTAGGTTAGGTTAGGTTAGGTTAGGTTAGGTTAGGTTAGGTTAGGTTAGGTTAGGTTAGGTTAGGTTAGGTTAGGTTAGGTTAGGTTAGGTTAGGTTAGGTTAGGTTAGGTTAGGTTAGGTTAGGTTAGGTTAGGT